>OZ012739.1:67374124-67868227 GCA_963859935.3 Lathyrus sativus | reverse complement strand
ATGTATTATGATATTGTTTCTCACCCTTCTGCTGTTTTATAATGCTCTATGAGGCATTGCAGATTAGATTGTTGGAGTTTTTGTGAAGCGTGACTTCATTCCTTTTTGGTCGGTCGGCTCTGATATGTAGCCCCGGATAGCTAGGGATTATTTTGATTCTTTTGTGATACATCCGCGTATGTATCTGCTGATGAATGTTAATGTAAACATGCTGGTTGAATATTGTTTATATTGATGATGTTGTAAATCAACTTGAATGATGTACATGTATGTGATTACATGTTTTGGAAGTTATGAAATATTTAGATGTTTCCGCCTATGTTTTAAGTATTTTCCTTGTGGGTGTTGCCCCGTTGTTGCATATCTGTTGAGCAGTTGTTGTATATGTTGATTTTTTGGTATAATGTGATATGCCCCTTTTATGCCGTGATATAAATGTACTCTGATGAAATTTTGAATTTATGCCTAAATGATTATTTGTACTACTTTGGGGTATAGAAAGGGGGTGTTACATAATGCGAGTCACAAAAGGACACCTGTACCCACACACCTGAAGTTAACTAAAGATGATAGTGGTACGAGTGTTAACCAAGGCTTGTATAGAAGTATGATTGGAAGCTTGTTATATCTAACAGCCAACAGACCTGATATTGCATTTCCAGTTGGTGTGTGTGCTAGATATCAAGTAGATCCCAAGGTAAGTCACATCAATCAAGTCAAAAGGATTCTCAAATATGTGAATGGAACATCTGATTATGGTATGCTGTATTCTAATGGATGTGCCCCTATTCTATATGGGTATTGTGATGTTGATTGGGATGAGAGTACTGATGACGGAAAAAGCACATCTGGTGGATGTTTCTTCTTGGGGAACAACCTCATATCATGGTTCAACAAGAAGCAAAACTGTGTCTCCCTATCCACTGCTGAAGCTGAATACATAGCAGCTGGTCGCAGCTGTTCCCAACTGGTCTGGATGAAGCAGATGTTGACTGAGTACAATGTCACTCAGGATGTCATGACATTGTACTGTGACGATCTTAGTGCCACCAATATTTCTAAGAATCCAATTCAGCATAGCAGAACCAAGCATATTGATATCAGACATCACTTCATAAGAGACCTTGTGGAAGACAACGTGATTACCTTGAAGCATGTGGCCACGGAACTACAGCTGGATGACATATTTACAAAGGCTCTAGATGCTGCTCAATTTGAGAATCTAAGAGGAAAGTTGGGAATTTACATGTGTGAGGACTTATAGCAACTACTGGAAAGAGAGAGTTGTCAATTTGAAATAAGTCTTATTAGGGAAAACTTGTTCCAACCCCCTACTTTAATGCATTCGACGTCCTTGACCATAAAAGCTCTCTATTCCATACAATTGTGTTATCTCATTATACCTACAATTATCTTGTTTTTGCCTACTCCGCAGAATATGCCTCATCTCTTCAATTGTCCTTCAATCAAGATGTCCTTCAATCAAGATGCCTCTCCTTCTAAGAACCACCCCAAATCCTCTAAAGATGCTTCTGGTACGACATCCCCTCAAGCTGGAAATTCCAATCAACACTCCCAAGGTAATTCTTCTCCCACTACTGATGACTTTGCTAGAATGAAAAACAAGGAAGATTCTGCATATGTGGACAGATCCATTAGGGAACTTGTCATGAAAATTCTCCAGAAAGGACGTATGATGCGTGGTATCTCCACCCCTCTTGCCCGCATTGATCCACCTCATAGTTCTGATAATGTCCATGGCACCAATAGTGCAGTTGTGCCAGAGGAAGAGTCTGAGGATAGTGATGAAGATGTCTCAATAGATATTGAAGTCATATTCTCTAGTTCTTCTAAGGAGGAAGATTAAATTGTCTGCCTTGATGGTTTGCTGATAGTTTGCTGGTTTTCTTGGGCTGATGGTCTGGTGTTGGTTTGGCTAGCTTTTCCTTTTGGTTTAGATTTTTGCTTTTGTTGTCTGTCTTGACAGATTGGGTTATTTTGTCTTGTAATTTTGGGTCTCCAAACCCTATAACATGGAACTAACAACATTATATTGTTGGTTTGATATATACTATTTGTTTAGTTATGATCTAAATTTGTGGCTAAAAGGGGGGGGGGAGAAATAGGTTGTGTTTATTATCAGCAGGTTGTGTTGTGTGCTTCACAGGTGGAAGATGAGTATGTTGCTGTGCATGTTTACTCTAAACATGTTTGCAGGTGTGTGTGACTGCAGGTTGTGCAGGTTGTGTTTGGCTGATGCTAAGTGCATCAGTTGAGGGGTGCATCAATTGAGGGGGAGTAACAAAGGATGGTGTGGCATCTATAATTTGGACTAGCAGGTGATTGTTTATTGGCTATGGAACATGTGTGATTCAGGATGTCATCCTGGATGTCTTGACATTCATAATCCAGAACAGTCTGGATGATAGTGTGTGAACAGGTTGATCCTGAGTGGCTGGAAGTTGATATTGTTTGTGTGTGTGATGACTCTGATATGGTACTATAGCATGTGTGTGCTAATTGGTAGTTTTAGCTAGTAGATTTCCTGCATGATTAGATATATGGTATGAAATTTCTACTGCTTGTGATCTCTGATAGGTTGACATAGTGTTTTAGCCAAATATTTGCCAAAGGAGGAGTTTGTAGATGTTTTGATTGGCTGCAATTTGTGGCAAAACATTGATGTATGTGTGAATGTCATGACTGATGTTATGACATACATAATGAGTGTACTTCAGGGTAAGTTTGGATAACTAAGAGCAAAGTATGTTGGATGTCATGCTGGATGTTATGACATCAAGCCGCTGACATCAGGGCGCATGTTTTAGGTTCTGGTATATTGCATGAGGAAGCTCAGGCTATACTTCAGGAAACATTTTAGGAAGCTTGGTTATCTCAGGCGAAATGCCAGGCATGGCTGAGGATAATCTATGACCAAACTGTTAGTGTGTAGCTTAATGAAAAGAGTTCTTAACTAGGTTAAACCTAATTCTGCACTAAGGCCCAAGATCTTTCTGCTGCTTATAAATAACAAAGTAGCAATCCTAATGGAAGACAGTTCTTGGCAGGAGTCCTGGACAGAGTTTTTGATAGAGATTTTACAGAGTGTTTTTGAGTTATTTGTTAGTGAAGAATTCTGTGTTATGCAATCAGTTCTTCAAGTGTGTATTGTGTCTTAGGATTTCTTGTGAGCCAAGCAATTATCTCTTGGATGATTGCATTGGACTAGTGTGTTTTGAGCTGTACTATGTGTGTGTCACTCTAAGCTTTTAAGCACGAGCGTTGTGTCTGTTGCTTGAAGTTGTGAAGTAAAATCAAGGTTTGTTTGAAGTGTGTCTTTGTTTACTGTGAATTTTGGTAAACAACCGTTGGTCTATCAATTCAAGATGCAATTGACTTAACTTGCAGGACCATACTAAATCCTAGGACATGTGCTAAGTATGTAAAAAGGTCAAGAATGTAAAGTGCGATGATGTAAAGGCTTTAAAAAGCAAAGTCGAAAATAAAGGCTTTGAAAAGTAAAGTCGAAAGTAAAGGCTTTGAAACGTAAAAGTTGTAACATAAAGGGCGCAAAAGGCTACAATCAAACTCCACGTCCGATTATGACTTTTTTTAACGAAAATAAATGACTTATGGAGATAAAGGTGCAGGGAAGTAAATTTGCTTAGAAAGTAACTCTAGTATGAACTCCGCGTTCGACTAGGGGGTTGTTGGAAAGTAAAGGTGCATAAAGGTTATAAAAGGGCAGTTTAAATGTAAAAACTGAAAGTTAATAATAGCCAGTAAATGATAAAGGCAACTAAATTGCATTAGATAGAAAAATATTTGGTGTTGTATCACGTACATTCTCGCTAAACTCGTTTCTCTACACGTGGGTACTTTGAGTTGTATGAACTAGTACAGAAATGAATGAACACCTCTATTACATAAAATTTACACCTATTTATAGTGCTATAGAATAACTACTACATGGCGGTTGAGACTTTTTAGCATGCTCTTTTGGCGTTTCTTTTCTATTCCAACTGCTCACACGTTCTCTTTTGCTTGATTTGAATTTTGAATATTTGGTAATTCCCTCCAACTTGGCGAAACCGTCTTCGTGTTTTCCTTAGCATGGTCTTCGTTGAGCATTTTCCAACACTTAGCGTTTTTTGGCACCTTGGTCCATCTTTCTTCGACTTGAAGCTTTCCTTGATTAGGTCGAAACCCTCTCACATACCAAGTATTGATAATTTTGACCTAAGATAGCTCCGGTCTCGACCAGCATCGAAAATTAGGAGCCAACAAATTGCCCCCAAAAGTTGTCCTTTCGCTAGTCTTGGATAGGAAGGTCAGTTTTTTTTCCATCGTTTTTGACGCGTGTCACTTTGTATGGCTCTGATTGAACTCCCACCATTTGTTTAGTGGCCTAATTGTTCAGTTCTTTTCCTTCCACGTTTATGACATCATACCATTATGATAAATCCTTAAACGTCTTTTCAGCCATATTTATCATTACTTTTCTTGAAAACATACATTTGTAGTCTGACCATAACTGCCCACACGCATCCTCTTTCTCCAAACCAACACGTGTCCCACAACTTGATCATTTTTAATGGTGAATTTCACCCCTTTGGGATTTTCAAACATTTATAAATACCTCCTCTCACCGTTTTGTGAAAATGTTTTAGTCTCCAGAATTTTAAACATCCTACATCTTTCTCCAAGTTTCTTCATCGCGTTCTTTAGAAAGAAAACTCATCTCACTTTTAAACACCAACAATGGCTTCTTTCCAATCCGTTGCTTAGGAGAAGAAGACTCAGAAAGGACGCGTTAACTGCCAACCAAAAGGACATTGACATGTGGCATCAACAAATCAAAACGCTTCAAGAAAAGATTACTAATGCTGAACAGCGCAATCTGGAATTGCAAAGCTTTGTCAATACTGGCATGGCTCAGGAGCTGAAGAGCACCATTGATTTCATTGATGCGGCTCAAAAACTTGAGACAGAACTTACAGCTGCTAGGATTGATAAATCCCTCTGTGAAGCTCGCCTTGACCATCATGTGGAGACTTTTTCTAAGTTACAGTCGAAACTTCCCTTTTAAAGTTCTTCGACCATTTTGTAATCATCATTTTGTTATGTGGCTGTTTTAAGCCTTTGTAATGACAATATTTTAATTTTAATTTTATACCTTAATTATTTCTGCACCACTTAATGCCTCTTAACGCAACGTTTTCATGATATATTGATACGACATTCACTCCTTATGGCCTAAAATTTTCAGTCCAACTTGCATTTAAAGCTTTTCCTTTTCTCCATGAAGCAGTGCCTTCTCCCTAGTTTCATTTATTGCTCCAACGACATAAGTTCTTAGTTTTACCATGCTATTAAAGCATAACCTTTTTAGGTGTCTCCTCAAGACCAATCCCTATATTTCTGCCGCTTTGTCTGACCAATCCATGCTCAGTCTCTCCTCTGTAAATCCCTCTTTCATTGAATCATAGTCCTTCACTTATTCACAGCAAGTATGAATTCTAATTCAGAAAAGTCCGCCCAAAAGACTCAGGCGAAAGAAATGAAGGACCTTGTGGTGGTGGTAACAACCAAATTGGCAACAAAACCTGAGACTTCTCACAGAGTACCTCCTCGCGCGAAGAAAACAGAAACCAACATGAAGGTGTCTAAGGCAAGACGTCCTCGTACTTACCCTTCGGATGGTGAAGTCGACGAAGATTATATGGATTATCTCAAGTCCATTGATTTGAGAGATTTTGATTAATCCCTACTTTGAATTATGAATCATTGTACTTATTTCTTTTGTTTTGATTTCTTGTTTGCCATGTTAGCCTTTTTGGCCTATTTTGGCTATTATGTCTTTTAATGAAATCTAAATTTTAATATGAATTTCTTGCAAGATAGGCCTATATTTTTTCAAATATTTACCATTTACTTTCAAGATTTTTTTATCCTTGTCTAATTCCTCGATCTCATAGGCTCCATTCGGAAATATTTGTATGATTTGAAATGGTCCTTCCCATTTAGGAGACCATTTGCCTAAGGTTCTATCCCTTTGATCCATAGGCGAAACTACTTTCCATACGAGATCTCCACATAGAAAAGATTTATATTTTACCCTTTTGTTATAGGAATCTTCGACCCTTTGTTTCTGTCTTCTTAATACTTCTAAGGCTTTAAGCCTTTCTTCATCCAAGTCTACCAGTTCGTCCATCATCATTGCCCAATAAGATTGAGAAGGGATCTCATGATGTGTCTGGATTCTCACGGATTTGTAAGAATATTTCGACAAGTAACACTGCGTCATGCCCAAAAGATAACCTAAATAGCGTAGCATTAGTAGCTTCTTTTGGTGACGTTCGACATGCCCAAAGGACTTGGTCTAACGTCTGATTCCAACTTCGAGGCTTTTTTCCTACATGCCTCTTAATTAGTCCAATTACCACTTTATTAGCAGCTTCGACTTGTCCATTTTCCTGGGCATAATAGGGTGTTGAGGTTAATAATTTAAAACCTATATTATTGGCGAATTCCTGCATCTTCCGACCAGTAAACACTGATCCCTGATCTGTTGTAATTGTTTCTGGAATGCCAAATCTGTATATGATGTGATTTTGGATAAACTCAATGACATCTTCCTGACCCACGTTTACCAATGGTATCGCTTCAATCCATTTTGTAAAGTAGTCAATTCCAACCAAGATGTATTTATGGTTTTTTTGACGATGCTGGTCGAATTTCTCCTATTATATCCAAAGCCCACCCTCTAAACGACCATGGTTTCACTATCGAGTGCAACTCACTTGCAGGGATATGTTGTATGCCAACATGAATCTGGCACTCTTGGCATCCTCTAGCAAACTCTATGCAATCTTTTAACATAGTGGGCCAATACATGCCTTGTCGAAACAATAACCATTTCATTTTGTGGCCAACTTGGTGTGCTCCACAAGCTCCACTATGTATTGTTGAAAGCGCGACGTATGCCTCTCCTTTACTAAGGCATTTCAATAAAACCCCCTCAGGGGTCTTTTTAAACAACTCATTACCCACAAGTGCATAACTCAAAGCTTGATACTTGATCTTTCGCTCTGTCGAACATGTTGGGTTTTGCAGATACTCGACTATGGTTTTTCTCCAATCTTTCTCTGTTAGACTATCTATAGCAAAAATTTCAAAATTTTTGCCATCCAAGTACCAAAGTTTAGTGGTTTCTAAATCTGATGGACACAATCCAACAGTCATTATCTTCCCTCTCGCCTCAATCACTTCTTGAAGTTTTTCTTTCGATACCTTGTATCCGGAAGCGGTCTGGGCTAAGTCATTAGCAACCTGATTTTCTATCCTGGGTATATGTTGGATAGAAACTACCTCTAACCTTTTTAGCAATCTATTTGCCACCACAAAGTATACAATGAGATTATCTTTAACACATTTATATTCCTTTGTGAGTTTCTTTACAACCAATTCAGAGTCTCCCATTATTTCCACTCTAGTTACCCCCAATTCTAACAAAATTCCAAGGCCAGCAATTAATGCTTCATATTCAGCCTCATGTTAGAACATGGACCTTCGATCCTGAACTTAAATTTTGTTGGAATTTTCATAGGAGAAATAATCAATATACCTACCCCCGTTCCATTCTTATGGCTTGATCCATCAAAGTACAACATCCAGAACCTTATTTCAACATAATTTAAATTAGTTTCGTTGATAGAATGGTCGACTAAAAAGTCATCCACGATTTGGCCTTTCGTAGCCTTTAAAGGCTGATAAGTTAACGATATTCAGTTAAGGCTAAAGCCCATTTTCCAATTCGACTATGCAAGATAGGTTTAGATAACATATGTTTTATGACATCAAAATGAGATGAAACATACACATCAACAGGCTTTATATATTGCTTCAATTTAGTACAAGAGAAATACAAACATAAACACAATTTTTCAATCATGCTGTATCTAGTTTCTGCATCATTTAAAACTCTACTTAGATAATAAATGGCTCTTTCGACTCCATTCTCATCCTCTTGAGCAAGCATGCTCCCTAAGGTTTTATCAGATGCAGCTATATATAACCTCATACTTTTATTTCTACATGGTGGAGATAAAATTGGTGGGTGACTCAAGTACTCCATGATCTTTTCAAAAGCTCCTTGTTGTAATTGTCCCCACTCGAAATTATCTTTGTTGAAACGAAGCAACCGTGAAAAAGCTTGTGTCTTACCACTCAGGTTGGAGATGAACCTTCTTAAGAAGTTGATTTTGCCCAATAATGACTGCAACTCCTTCTTGGTCAATGGCGCTTTCGCTTCCATTATGGCTTTGGTTTTATTTTGATTGATTTCGATCCCTTTCTTGTGGACCACAAAGCCTAAGAATTCTCCTGCCTGTACACAAAAAGCACACTTTAGAGGATTCATCTTGAGACCAAATTTTCTCATCCTGAGAAATGAACGTCGTAGATGTTCAAGATGATCTTGTCCAGAAATAGACTTTATGACAATATCATCAATGTAAACTTGCATGAAAGTTTCTATAAAATCATGGAAAATAGAATTCATGGCCCTTTGGTAAGTGGCACCAGCATTTTTTAGACCAAAAGGCATCACTACCCACTCGTAAGTGCCTATAGCCCCAACACATCTAAAAGCAGTTTTTGGAATATCTTCTTCAGCAATGAATATTTGGTTGTACCCAGAATACTCATCTAACATGCTAAGATATTCGTGTCCGGCCGCAGAATCCACTAACATTTCTGCTACTGGCATCGAATATTCGTCTTTAGGAGTAGCAACATTTAGATCTCTAAAATCTATGCACACTCTTAAAGACCCATTCTTCTTAATAACAGGCACTATATTAGCCAACCATTCGACATACCTGGCTATGCGAATGAATTTGCAATGAAGTAGTCTTTCGACCTCTTCTTTAATCTTTGACAATATTTCTAGGGAGAACCGTCTTGGACCTTGCTTGACAAGTTTTCTCCCAGGTGTCAGAGGTAGTTTATGTTCGACCAACTCCCTACTTAAGCCAGGCATTTCGTCGTAGTACCAAGCAAAACAGTCTTTGAACTCTTTCAGTAACTGGACCACTTTGATTTTGAGTTGGGGATCTATCTTGGCGCTGATATATGTCGGCCTTTTGAGTGCTCCTTCATTAAGATCAATTTATTCTAAATGGTCATGTGCTAGCATCTTAACAAGGTTTGCTAGTGGATCCTTTTCGAACCTCAAAGGTTCGTCGTCATAGACGGTGTCCAGCTTTTGAGCTCGTCCTCCATCTGGGTTTATTCCGTCGAAATCCTCTCCAGGACATTCTTGATGAGGCTCGCAAATGGCTTCGTCATCCATGTGATCATTAACAGCTTCCAGAGCCGTTTGTAGTTTAGTTTCAGCCACGTAGGCTGAAATTCTCGTTAATGTTTTGTATTCAGTCATGATCACTGAATCCTTCTCCCCACCCAGTGGGATCTACTGAAGGCCCTGCTATGAGTGGTAGCCTTTCTCTTGGAATTTCACTATCCCATCTGAAGCCTTCGACAGGATGTAGGTATAATGAATGGAATGTTGTCTCATTTGGGGTAAATTCAAACCCTGCTGGAGGACATGGAGCAATATTCGCCAGATGTTTATCAAACTAATTCCCGTCGACATAATTAACAGGGATTTTGAAATATCCTTGATCAGCTTCAATGTTTTCAACAATTTCGTCTGGCCGCCAAATAACCTGGTGCATTGAAGATGGCACAACACCTACACCGTGAATAAATTCTCTTCCTAAAAGAAAGTCGTAATTAGCTTTAGTTTCGACAACCATGAACACCGTAGGTCTTGTAATTGTCCACACTGTGAGGTTAACTTGGATTACTCTCAAAGTCGAGTTTACTTTTCCCTCATAGTTTGATAGAACCATGTTGTGGGGTTTTGTATCGTCTTCACCCTTCCCAATCTTACTTAATAACGATTGAGGCATCAAGTTCACCATCGCACCACAATCTACCAGTATTTTATTGATGGGCACATTTTCTACTTTTCTGGTGATGTAAAGAGGTTTTAAGTGATTCTTCATCTCCTCTGTAGGACGCTCAAAGAAAGCATTTTGTTCCTCGACACACCCATTGTTCATTATGTAATAGCATACAGGCTTGTGTGCCATCATCTCTAATTCAGCATTCCAGTCTATGTCTTCTACTTCTATAACCTGGCTGAATTCTCTGGGCATGATGAATACCATGTTTACTATAATATCCAAAGAGGCAGTGGATTCACTATCAAAATTGTCGGTCATATTCTCATCATCTTCGACTAGACCAACTGGCTCATTGTTCTGATCCCCAAACAACCTCCTCTTTACAAATGTTTTCTTAGTGACTTCACCTTGATTGCCATTGTTCGTAATGGACTCCCCCTACTTTAAACCCTAGGCTTCCCTAGCAGCTTTTTGCCTGCGTTGCTCCCTTCACCATTGAGATCTGGTCATAGAATTCTTCCCTTTGTAATTCGCATAGACATACGCTGATTTGTTAGTAGTATGGTTCTCTTTGAGATACTCAAATTAAGAGCCTCTTTCTACATCAAACTTCCTCCATTTTTTGCGTCCCTGTCCGTTGATAGGTTTAACCCATTTTCCTGCAGGTACATTATCCACTAGCTTGAATGTACTGGGTTTTGCTGGAGTTTTTACCCCTACTGAAGGTTTTTTGGGATCCATATTTTTGGGGCCTTGACTCTTTTTCTGCCCTCAGCCTTCATTGGTTTCCTTAGCCTCCTCTAACTCTCGAGCAGCCTTCTCATTGAAAATAACATTGCATATGGGGCATAACATTACTCCTGATCCATTTTTCTGACAACGGTACAAAAAATCAACAGTTTTCTTCTTGTTCATGGTACGCCATTTTGTTAGGTTCTTCTGTCCTTTCCGCTCCAACTAATTCCTTAATTTTTTGGTTGTTAATCTCAATCATGTTGATGTTGACATCATCTTCGAGCTTCATTTTGGACAACTGAGTTTCTAACTTCTCACCATCCTTAGAATTCCCAACTAAACTTATATCTTTGACATTAAAACTTTCGATGTTAGGAGAATTCTTGAAATATCATTCTGCTGCCAAGCATATCCAATTTTCTAATAAACAACTGTCCACTTCAGTCATTTCTCTTATCATCAGCATGCACTCCAACTTCTTGACTATTTGTGTTTTGGGAACATTTCTGCATACCGCTTCGTTGGTACTAACACTATCAATGCTAGTATCAGACTCTTCGCCAACTTTGACTACATTGACACCCTCAGTGGTGTTTCGTCCCAATACTCCTCCTACCATGTCTGATTCTTTAGTAGTGTTGTCTAATTGAATGAATTCTTCAGTGGTCTTCTTGGTCACCAGCATCAAACTATGATCATTAACTCTTTCAGCATTGTCACAACCTTCAGTCGCCTTATCCGTTTCAGTTGTTAGGGAGAAGTTCTTAGTAAGTCCTACCATGTTGATAGGAGACTTTTCAATGGCTTCGACCATCTGAACTACAGGTTCTGTGTAGTTGACTTCCACATTTTGCAATGGGTCAGAATCAATTTTCGTTTGAGTCTTTCCCTTGTCTCCAAACTTCAGCCTTCCTTCTTGGATGGCGTTATGCACCAAACCCCTGAAAAGAAAACATTGAGAAGTCTTATGACCCAAGAAATTATGGTACTTACAAAAACCTCTTTTCTTTATTTGTTCTAAAGGAGGTACTTTAGCACTAGCATGTACTATTATTTGTTCATCCTTAACTAACAAGTCAAAGATTTCGTCACACTTAGTAACGTCGAAAGTATATGTTCTTTTAGGAAACTTATCATTAGACTCAGTGGGATTTTTCCCATTTGAAGGAACTAAAACTTTACAGGCATAAGGTGGACCTTGCTTTATTTCAGCGACGTCTACCTCATTTTCGTCGAAATAAAATGTTTCATCACACACGTTTTTGACATCTTCGTTACATTCGAAGAAGGCTACTTTCTTACTCTTACTAAACCTACCCTTCTCTTCTTTCAACCTTTCCAAGCGGCAAACTCGGTCGGCCAGCTGTGCCATATCTCTTAGATATTGGGTATCTAATTTTTTCCTAATGGAATAATCTAGACCCCCTGCAACCATTTCAACCAATTCGTGTTCTGGTACTTGGGTAAATCATTTGGCTTTGAGAAGTCGAAACCTATTCAAGTAGTCGTCGGTTGGCTCCGTAACTTTACATTTGATACTAGAGAATTCTTTCAAACTAATCTTGGTTTGTTCCATGTAGAACTGTTCATGAAATAACCGTTCCAACTAGGCCCAATTAAAATTGAGTTAGGAGGTAACATAGTAAACCAAGTAAAGGCGTTCTTTGTGAGAGAACTTGGGAAGTATTTGATCCTTAGACTTTTGTCTCCTGCTATCTCTCATGCTTCGATCATATATCTAGCCACGTGTTCGACGGTTGACTCAGTAGTGTCTCCTACAAACTTACTAAATTTTGGGACTTTTGCCTTTGGAGGTAATTCAGCCTGCAAAATATAATCCACTATAGGTGAAGTATAATTTGGCCTGGTAAAGCCAAAGTTTGCACCATTTATGGTCATTATCCTTTCGACCATTGCTGCAAGGTTATTCTCTTTTGCTATATCATGACGTCGAACTTGTCTAAATACTTGGTCAACGTTCTGGATTCCTGTTCACCATGACCACTTCTAGTCCTTCTTCTATATGAACTGGTACCTGATTTCTTTTAGGTTCGACTCTGAAAGGTTCGTCGATCCCTTGACCCTCCACATTTGCCTCGTGAACATTTTGTGGCTGATATTGTGGAATGTTTTCGACGACTGCTGGTCTTTGCTCACATGCTGATACTCCCAAAAAATCAGCCATACGGGCTAATTGTGTCGCCACCTGTTGATTAGTTTGAGTGGTATTCTGAATTAAGGGTTGGAAGATTTCCCCCATGGTCTGAGACAGTGTATGCACCATTTACATATTACTTTCATCCATTTGTTGCCTTAAACATTTTATCGCCGTAGTTGTAAGACTAGGCACTTACGCAGAGTAACCAACACCTAAACTTTGGCTATTTCGACCACCTGACCCAGATCCTTGTGCTGGTGAAGACGTCACATTTTCTGAAAATATGGGTGGAGCATTTTGCAAACTCTGCATTATCGCTGTAGGCATACCATATGTTTGATTCCTTAACAATGGTTGTGAAAATCCTAGAGGAGGAATTTGTCTGTATACGGAACTTCCCGGAGGTGTTGGAGAATTAGGACTTTGAGGTCCTATATATTCCAACTCAGGTTGGGTGTATGTTCGTATACACGTTGATCTTGGACTAGTGATAGGCTGCATTTGTTCAGACCCAACCATAGGTGGTGATGTCTATCCTCTTGTCAAGGAGACTGGGTATGGTGAATTCTGAGACCCCATACTTGACTGAACATTTGAAATGCTTCCTTGAAGATCAACTTGTTGATTAGCACTTGTGGCCATTCTTTTAGTGTATCTCCTTTTGGGTACTTCTTCGTGTGTTGTGGCTAACTTTCCACTCCTTAATAACATACAATGAAGTATTCACCAAAAACTAAAAAATGTTTAACACTGGGTCTCACCAGGTGTGCCAATTTGTTTACTGTGAATTTTGGTAAACAACCGTTGGTCTATCAATTCAAGATGCAATTGACTTAACTTGCAGGATTGACCATACTAAATCCTAGGACATGTGCTAAGTATGTAAAAAGGTCAAGAATGTAAAGTGCGATGATGTAAAGGCTTTAAAAAGCAAAGTCGAAAATAAAGGCTTTGAAAAGTAAAGTCGAAAGAAAAGGCTTTGAAACGTAAAATCTATAACGTAAAGGGCGGAAAAGGCTACAATCAAACTCCACGTCCGATTATGACTTTTTTAACGAAAATAAATGGCTTATGGAGATAAAGGCGCAGGTAAGTAAATTTGCTTGGAAAGTAACTCTAATCTGAACTCCGCGTTCGACTAGGGGGTCGTTGGAAAGTAAAGGTGCAGAAAGGTTATAAAAGGGCAGTTTAAATGTAAAAACTGAAAGTTAACAATAGCTAGTAAATGATAAAGGCAACTAAATTGCATTGATAGAAAAAGATTTGGTGTTGTATCATGTACGTTCTCGCTAAACTCGTTTCTCTACACGCGGTACTTTGAGTTGTATGAACTAGTACAGAAATGAATGAACACCTCTATTACATAAAATTTACACCTATTTATAGTGCTATAGAATAACTACTACATGGAGGTTGAGACTTTTTAGCATGCTCTTTTGGCGTTTCTTTGCTATTCCAACTGCTCACACGTTCTCTTTTGCTTGATTTGAATTTTGAATATTTGGTAATTCCCTCCAACTTGGCGAAACCGTCTTCGTGTTTTCCTTAGCATGGTCTTCGTTGAGCATTTTCCAACACTTAGTGTTTTTTGGCACCTTGGTCCATCTTTCTTCGACTTGAAGCTTTCCTTGATTGGGTCTAAACCCTCTCACATACCAAGTATTGATAATTTTGACCTAAGATAGCTCCGGTCTCGACCAGCGTCGAAAATTAGGAGCCAACAAATTGCCCCCAAAAATTGTCCTTTCACCAGTCTTGGATATGAAGGTCAGTTTTTTTTTCCATCGTTTTCGATGCATGTCACTTTGCATGGCTCTGATTGAACTCCCACCATTTGTTTAGTGGCCTAACTGTTCAGTTCTTTTCCTTCCACGTTTATGACATCATGCCATTATGATAAATCCTTAAACGTCTTTTCAGCCGTATTTATCATTACTTTTCTTAAAAACATACATTTGTAGTCTGACCATAACTCCCCACACGCATCCTCTTTCTCCAAACCAACACGTGTCCCACCACTTGATCATTTATAAATACCTCCTATGGGATTTTCAAACGTTTATAAATACCTCCTCTCACCGTTTCGTGAAATTTTTTTACTCTCCAAAGCGAAGGCTATTGGAAAAATGTTGTTTTTCCCATCCTATGCCACAACCATGAGTAGCGTGTCCATATATTTCCCATACAACCATGTGCCATCAACTTGAATAATAGGTTTACAATAAGCAAAGCCTTTGATACATGGTTCAAACGTCTAGAAGAGACTATGAGAAATGCCATTTCCACTAACGCAAGTCCCGTCTGGTGTATACGCTGACACTGTCTCCAAGATGGCAACAGTCCCTAGAGAATATAGTTTAAGTGCCACCAAGAATTTTGGAATTTCTTTGTAAGACTCCTCCCAATTTCCAAACACCTTTTCAACCGCTTTAGTCCTAGATATCCATTATTTCTTGTACGAAGGAGTGTAATTGTACCTTTGAACCATATGTGAAATTATGGTACTCACCTTCAAAGAAGGGTTATCGCTAATAACCGATAGAATCTCATCGCAAATCAATTGAGAGTTGAGCTTGCGATGGTCCTACATCAGATTCGTGATTATACAAGTGTGTGATGGACCCTTTGACCATATCTTCCATGAATCACTTCTCTTCCGAAAATATGCTGTTAATCGAAACGGACACACCTTGTTATGGCAATAGATCTTATATAGAGTCGGATTTGTTTGATCGACTCTACAATCTACTGATAAGTCCATGTGATATTGTTTTATTGCTCGGACTCAATCTTCTTTTGTATGAAAGTTGTCTCCCTCTTTTAATAGTTCTTCTATTGGGTAGTTTGGATTGTAAAAAATATCTGTTGAGGGTTCACTGTCACCTAAGTCGAGACTTGTCATGTGTTGAGGTGGGCAATAAACATGACTGAGCGACACTTCCTCTTCCTCGTTGTTTACCATGTCGTCGATAATGACTTCAACTGCTTCTTCTTCTTCAT
The DNA here is from genome assembly GCA_963859935.3 of Lathyrus sativus. Taxonomy (NCBI): domain Eukaryota; kingdom Viridiplantae; phylum Streptophyta; class Magnoliopsida; order Fabales; family Fabaceae; genus Lathyrus; species Lathyrus sativus. The sequence goes on along the minus strand of OZ012739.1, from coordinate 67,852,360 downwards.
CAATGGCATCGACTTCAGCGTGTTCGTCATCAGATTCGTAAAAAACTTGAGAAAAATCAAGTTGTTGATACTATTGTTGTTGTAACGTAACATATAGCTCAGTATCTAAGAAACCAGAATACCCACGACTGCGAAACATGTTATGCACATCTTCATTGTCTCAAATCTTTGATTGGAAAATTTTGCGTTGCTCGTGCCCGCCAAAAAACATAGGATTCTTGTAGATTATTTGGCCAACTAGACCACACTATAATTTCTTTTCTAATATCGATTTCAAGTGTAAAAATTTTAATCTTCTATCAATCAAAAACCTAGTAACATCAGTATTTCGAAAATTAAAATCGGCTGAGTTACATTAAAAAACCTCACCGTTTAAATGTGCATTGATCATGTATTATGGTGTTTGAGCCATAACTAAAATGTTACTAAAATCATTTTCGAAAGGATTATTTTACTAATTGATATGCTAATAAATCAACTATCTCTATTATATTAATAACAATAAAGTGTTATTTTTTATTATTAAATTTGTACTCATCACATGTCTCTGCGTGCCCACAAGATTCTCTGCATGACAGGACTACACTCTGCATGGCTACACTCTACGTGCCTACACTCTATGTGCTTACAAGATTCTATGCACGACAAGACTACACTCTGCATGGCTACACTTTGCGTGCCTACACTTTGCATGCCTACAAGATTCTATGCATGGCTACACTCTGCACTCTACATGGCTACACGTTGCATGCCTACAAGATTCTTACTAATAAATGTCTAAACATGGCTACACTATTAGTCTCGTAGGATATTATTTTACACGCTTTCTTACTAATAAATGTCCTTGTCATCTTGTTTTATAAAAATGTTATCCAGACAATTTAACATATCTTCATATCTTTAAGATTATATTATACGCTGTATACTTGTAATAAAGGAAAAAGATGTAATCATATCTTTGTAATAAAGGAAAAAGATGTAATCATATCTTTGTAATAAAGGAAAAAATAAATATGTGATTATATCTTTAAGACTACACTTTATCAATCAATGACTATAAGATTCTATGCATTCCAATGACGTAAGATAAGACTACACTTGCATGCTTCCCTTCACCATTGTCATAAAAATTCAGCATGCATTAATACTCTAGCTGAATTTATATTTTACATGCAAAGACTTCAATTTTAAGACCACACTTTACTATGCATGCTTGACAACACTACACTCTACAAGAACTTATATTTTCACAATACTTTACATGCATGATAATGCTACACTCATGCGATGGCTTTACATGTATGACAATACCACACTTGCACGCTTCCCTGCACCATTGTCTTCATGTTTCAGCATGCATTAGTAGTTGTAGTATTCACATGCCTACACTATTACCGTAGCAGGCCTATACTTTTAACACAACACTCTGCATGAATGACAACACTACAACATGCATTTTCATGTGACTCCTACACTTAGAAAATTGCACACTACAATATGTATTTTCATGTGACTCCTACACTTAGAAACTTGCACACTTAAACATGCATTTTCATATGACTCCTCTCATCACATTTAACCATAATAAATACATGTTCATCAAGGAACAAATTCTTCTCATCCCATTACCAACTCTACTCCTTAGACGTTCTACAAAATTTTCCTATCACTCTGCAAACTTCACTCATCAAACTTAACCCAAAATGTCTCTACTCACAAAGGGCAACAATCACAGAGGCACAATTGAGAACAATCACAAAGTTTGTAAGTATTTTGCTTTTTGTTCTCATTATTTACTAAGTTTAATTTTCCTTTAAACCTAATGATATTTATATTCTTTCGCAGAATGTATCAAGGTTTCACTGTCGTGTGCATGACTACATACCACACAACCCATTCATAGAAGGATGCTTAGAAGCATGTGGGTTTGGTGATTTGATTAAAATTAAATTGTACTCACTAGATCTCATATTTATTCTAGCGTTGCTAGAACGTTGGAGACTAGAAACCCACATATTTCACCTACCTTTCGGTGAACGTACCGTAACTTTACAAGATGTTTACATGTTACTTGGCCTACACATCAATGGTAAGACCGTCAACGGCAAAGTTGGTGTTAATGACCAACTTTGCAAAGATTTATTGGGCGCCCCTCTATGTGTCGACAAACCTCAGCCACAACATGAAGGTCGGTCGAGGGGGCAGGGTATTAATTGAAATACCTCAGAGAACACTACAATAGTATCGTGTTAAATGAGGAATCCACTGAGTATGAGAAGATACTTAAAACTCGGTGAAATATCATGATATTATTTGGTCATTTTTTTATTTCCAGACAGTATTAGAAATACTGTAAATATTATGTATTTACCGTTGTTGCACAACATTAATAAAGTGTGCACATATAGTTGGGGTTCAGCTGTTCTCGCCCATCTATATATTTCATTATGTAAAAATGCAACAACAAAAATTCTTGTACTTTTTATGGTTGTGCATATCTCCTTCAAGCGTGGGGTTGGTCTAGGATGCCAACACTTGCTCCAATCAACCGCAATCCGTTCACATTCCCCTCGCTAACAAGTAAGTTTATTTTCAATACGAGTATACAAACGATGTTTCTTTGTAACTTAATTATTTATGAAATGTTTCTTATTAACTAATTTATTTGTGTTTCTTTTTTTTAGGTGGTCTGTTCCGGGAATGAATTACCAAAGATGTCCCAGGAACTCCATAATCATGTATCACAACCTTATAGAACATATTAGGACAGACAGTGTAATTTATCTACCATTACTTTGTCCAATTGATAACCATATACTTGTATTTCTCATTAAATATATTGTCAATGTAGTTTGTCTGGATGCCGTACGAGGGTCTCAACCACCAGCCCAACGCTAGTGATGCTGCCATGTGGACATCTAAAACACCTATCATTCGGTTCACTACAGTGGAGATGCACCAAAGTGGCCGGGTAAAACTGCAATTCGGGATGCATCATGATATTCCAGTCGCTCCAACGTCATTGGGACACTGACATTAGCTAAGGGTGGATACACAATGAAGTGTAAATCATTGGAACGACTTTGCGAAAGAGATGTGTCTGCATTGGAAGAACCGACATCAACCCATCTTAATTGACCCTATTGTGGGCGGAGGTAGACCAAGTTGTCAATATATGATTTAGTTTAGGTCGATTACAACATCACAACAATTTGTGTCTGAGCCGACATATTTGATTGACCCAAGGCAACATGCGTCTTCCTCAAACCCACAACAGCAACCCAATGCCCAACATCAAACACCATGTTATACCCAGCATCCAACTATGCCCACCTGTAATATCCCAAATTTTGCCCTAAGATTAATCATTTCGTCTTGCATCCTAGTTTATTTTGCATTGCATTTAACTAACCACTAACGAGTTGTGCAATTGGTTGATTTTTACAGGTAAATATCATGTGGCGCGCCCTTTGGTTCGTGAAGGGTAAAATGGTTATTTGTTTGCAACCGACTGTCAATTTATGGATTTGGAGCTGTAGTCAAGAGATTTGGGTCGTTGGATATGGTTGATGTGAGTCGGGGCCGAGGTTAATCAGATAAGTTTGTTCAAGTGAATGGCTGGAGAGATTAGTTGGAAGCCCGTGTCGGAGACGAATTTAATCGGATAAGTTGGGCGAATTTTGAATTAATAAAAAAGGTAGAATTCTAGGTTTGTTTTTTCATCTCATTTTAAATCAAAATAACAAAAAATAACTTTATTTTGTTTTAGTTTCATTTCATTCTAAATTAATTATATTTCATTTTTATTTTTATTTTTCATTTCATGTTCACCTAATTTCATTTTAATATTGTTTTCACTACATTTTTTATATATTGTTCTCATTCATTTTTAAATAATGTTATTTCTCATTTCATTTTTTTAACTGATTTATTTAATTAGTTTTATTATTTTTATTTTCATTTTTAAAAATAAAGAAAACAAAAACATGCATTTTAATAATGGTCTTTCATTTCATTATACAACAATGTCTTTTATTTTAGTTTATAATAATATTATTTAATCTATAAAAAAAAATGAATAATTTTATTACATAAAAATAAATTTTATTACAAAATTAATAAAAAAATTACAAAAAATAATAAAGTACAAAAGTCCTAAAAAATGCCTAAAATCCTAAAGTCTTTCAATTTTCTTCGACTTTTCGAATCTCCGACTTTCCGAACCTGCAAAATCAAAGCAAAGCAAATATTATCGGTTAAAGTGGAATTTCGACACCCTCAGAACATTGTCATCATCGGGTGCATCGGGAGGGTAACAGATTGCTCCGAAACCGACTCACGACTCCTTTCCAACACTTCGGTAAATTCGGTAACATCTATTCTTATTTTTTCGAGGCGTTAGAGAGAGAGAGAGAGTGATAAAACGAAGTGATTTCAAAAAAAGTTGTTTTTCACAAAAGCGCTTATTTGAAAAGCACTTAAGTAAAAAAAAGTGATTTTTGCCAAAACAGCTTAAACAGTTTCCAGAAAATCTGTGGTTCATACGAATCTCACAAATCACAAGCAAGTCCAACAAACACCAACAGAAACACAGGAATCCATCAATAACTTCGCAAAAGCCCAACGTGTAACTTTCCGGAAAATGTTCCGCAAATCCAACGGAGCAAAACATCAATCAAAGGAACGCAAGCATCATGAATAACCATTAAATCAACAGCCAAGATCAAACCAGTCAACAACACCTCAAATTTCACAGCAAACCTTAAATCACAGAAAGACCCAACATAACAACTTTTGGGATGAATCAAGCATGATTTTTTGCAGATTAAACCGTAAGTCAAAAGACCCACAAAACTCAAAGCGAGATATAAAGTCATCTGAAAGTTCAAGGAGCCCTAACGGCGAAAACAAGAAGAAGCGGTGGATTCAGGAATGACTCCTTGAGTTTGTTCATCATCATCATCCGTCATCAATAGCCATCATAAACAAAAGAAAAAGTGGCGTCGTCTAAAGGATTCAGAGGAGGCCAAAGCTTCATCATCATTACCTCGTAAAGAAGAAGAGGCAAGAAGGGATCGGAAGAGCACCGCAGAACTCGAGGGAGAAGATCACCATCGTCGTTCATCGAAGAAACGGCGGGCAATCCGACTTCAACCTCAGCTCACAACCGCCGGCCTCAAACTTCTGTCATCACCGGTCCAGATCGAATCACCATCACCGGATTGAAGCTTCCGGCGGCCGACGCGAATCACAATCGGAAAGGGTAAGGGAATCACCATTTGTTTTTTTATTTTTTATTTTTTGGTTGTGACATGATAATAAGAGGACGACGGGATAGATCGCGCATGCAAGCGAAAATGAGATACCGAAAAGCTCCGAAAGCACCCGTTAATGGAGACCTCCGCCGGCGCCTCAAGAGGAAGAAGGAAAGATGGGGGATACTGAATCCTAGTTTCACGGACTGTTGTGGTTTCTATATGTTCTTTTTATTCTCCATTTTTTTTGTTCTCTTTTTCTAATTTCTTAATCTAGCTTAGGTTTTATTTTTATTATTTTTAGGACTTAATTATAATAATTATATTTGGATTAATAAGCTTAAGGTGAAATTTAAATATGGTTAGAATAAAAAGGTTAATTGCAAATCCATTTCCACAATTGGAACTTTACATATTAAAAATTATTTCTTAAATTAACACCGTCTCAACATTAAAAGATTAAACTTTTTATGTTAAAATGAAAACTTGTTCATATTAAATTTCAAATATTTTTTCTTTTCATATTAAAATTCGAACTTTTTTTAATTCAAGCGTTTTTTTCCATATTAAAATTAAAACATTTTTTCTTTAGTTAATTAAATAATTTTTTAATAAAAACATCAAATTAACATGATTTCTCCTTCAATTAACCTTTCTTTTAAGTAAAGATTCAAAAATAAGGCCTTGATTTAGGAGTCTGAATTTCTGCCTAACCCTCGTCATTGTCTCGTTTGTTTCAGCTTATCTGTCATGTGGTAGTGTTATCATTTTGCAGTTGTAATTAGGCGAGTAATTGTCACAGTCTTTTATTTTTGTATTTTTGTTGGGATTTGTAATTTACGCGAGTGATCGTTGCGATGCTTCTCGTTTACTGCTTTCATTATTTTCCGTACTTTAATTTTTGTCATATAATAATTTGCCATTTTTGCATAATTTTTTCCGTAGCCTTCCGAAGGAATTAGGTCTAGCTGTTTAACCGCCGAGTCAATAGTCTTAACCCTTTGAACATTTCAAAACCCTAATAGCCTAGGTGTCCCGCCGTGGACGAAAATACCCTTTACCCTAGTTTTAGGTCAAGAGTCGTCGTACTCTGTTTTAGGGTTTCCCACCGTGGAATCCCTAATTTACCCTTTCATTTCATTTCAAACAAATTCAACGTAGAAATAGGAGTTTTAGGACTCTGCGTAAGCGTTTCCTTAAGAAACGTTTACTCCCCTTGAAACCTTGACCATAGTCAAGACGTTTCTAACCTCCCTTTCGAGGGGAACTACAATTGCTCTGATTCCATTCCTGTCAGAATATGTAGGCACAAGATGCAACATCTTGCCGAGTAAACTTAGGACTAACCCTTAGGTCTCTTTAGGTCACGCTATCCCTTAGCTCAGTATATACTTAAAATAGATAATAAAATAAAAAGCATACAGTAAACAAAAGGTTCCTGTAGAATTCTACAGAAGTTTAGGGTGCTAGTACCTTCCCTAAACTTAACCAACCCCTTACTTAGGTCTCTCCCCGCATTGTGTTTACGATGCAAAAATAGGTTTTTCCTCTTTTGACCTTTTCCTTCGGATAAATCAAAGAGCGGTTGTAAATTAAGAATTGTGATTCAAACTAATTAATAGTTTGATATCCTATTTCCACCACAACAAAAAATGGCGACTTCACTGGGGAACCCCCTAATTTTTAAGGGTTTCCCCTATTTTGTTTATTGTATGATATTTTTATTTTGTTAATTATTTGTATATATTTCATTTGTACCTTGTGGGAATATCCTTCTATTGTGAGATAAGTCCTAACCCGGACTTGAGTGACCTTATTATAGGATGGTGATATATTCAATGAGGCTTATAGGGAGTGAGTCCCGACCAAGCCGATTTGAGAATCACCGCTCGATTGAGACCCTTCCATGAGATAGTTTGGTTTAACGAGTAGTCGTGAAAACTTTTACTATTTTTGGAAAGGAGTCTATGATATTGAGAACCGTAGTACCTTAACGCCCCTTTGACCTTATATAAGACGTAGTGAGGGAACTATGTGGGAGTAGTCTCACAATGGTTGCTACGCGATACTACCCTCAAAAGAGGTTCTCTTGAGAATATTATCGACCCCCGAGTCATTCGGAAGGTTGGTAATATTCGAAGGAAGGGCTGATAACTTTGGGCACTTCTTTAGAACCTTGCTCGGCAGGTACAACTAACCTTAGTACATACCTTATTGGGATGGGTAGACCCTAACTCTTTGTACATGCCTTTAACCTAGGACTTGTGTATATGTGTGCATTGCATCCATTAAAATATTACATTGCATTACATTTCATGGAATTCAAGCCTTATTTATAGATATTGTAGGATACTATGGATTACAATAGAAGAAAAACTTTGAAATATACTTTTAAAAGTCCTAAGCTAGATGACCTAAGGAAGCTAGGATCTTTAATCAAAGATCAAGACGGATTTCGAAATCGGTATGGAAGGTTGTCATCTCTATTGGAATATAAAGTGAACGAAGGACTTCTATCAATTTTGCTACAATTCTATGATCCCGACTATCATTGCTTCACATTTCCCGACTATCAGTTATTACCTACTTTGGAAGAGTATTCTCAGCTTGTGGGGTTGCCTATTTTGGATAAGTCTCCTTTCCCTTTCTTGGAGAAGGACCCTAAAGAACAGGATATTGCTAAAGCTACATGTTTGAAGGTATCTAACATTAAGGAGAATATGACTCATAAGGGTGACATTTTTGGGTTACCTATGAAGTTCCTAATCAAGAAGGCCCAATATTACGCCGATCATTTGAGTAGGCCTACCTTTGAGACGATCTTTGCCTTGCTTATCTATGGGGTGTTGCTCATCCCTAATTTTGAAGGATTTGTGGACCTTAATGCCATCAAGATCTTCATGCAAAGGAATCCAATACCGACCTTATTGGGTAATACCTATGATTCTGTACATCTCCGAAACCTCCGTGGTAGAGGGATGATTACATGTTGTGTGTCGTTACTGTACAAGTGGTTTATTTCGCACTTGCCTAAGTCCGGTCTTTTTTGCAGTCCCACTCAAGGATGTTGGTCACAAAGGGTTATGACTTTAAATCACTCGGATATTGATTGGTACAACCATATGTATGATGGAATATTACTTATTGATGGTTGTGGAGATTTCGCTAACACGCCTTTGGTCGGTTTTAATGGAGGAATAAGCTATAATCCAGTCCTAGCTCGCCGACAGTTAGGGTACCCCTTGAAGGAACCACCTAAAGGTATCTATGTAGAGAAGATCTTCTTCCAAGACAGCAAGGAGCTTCAAGCTCAGATTATATCATCTTGGAAACATCTGCATAGGAAAGGACGAAAATTTTTGGGAAGGCCGAATTGTATTTCTACGGAGCCATACCTTCAGTGGGTCCGAGAAAGAGCTATCAAATTGAATATGCCTTATCCACGCCAAGATCCTTTGCCTCTAAGAGAGGAACCTGTCCAATATTTCATGACCGAAGTTGAGACGTTGAAGGTCGCTTTGAAGGAAGTACAACACGAAACCGAAACATGGAAGAACAAATACCATGTGATGGTCAGTGAGTACGATGAACTTCAAAAACAACTTCAGTCAAGGAACGAAGAAGCACTTTCCGACAAGAAGAGAAGACTCTACAAGGATTTATTTTCCTCTGATTCTCCGCCTGCTCGTCGAAGTTGTGGATAATGCTTCCTTAGGGTCATCATTAGCTTTTGTTTAGCTGTTTCCATTAAAGACTTTATATTTGATTGTAATCCATTATTTTCAATTAATAAAATTTTCTTCGTTATTCAGCAATATTCGTAAATATTTGAATTCCATGAAGTCATGTCATTAGCATTTTGCGTCATATTTTTCATTTCATGTGTCTCCCGGTTTTCTCATACTCGGTTCTCTTGCCTTCTAGTTTCGTCACCCTGAGTTCTCTGCATCGATACTACACTAGAGCTCAAGCTCGAAAGAGGATGGAAAACCAAGCTCGAGAATTTGATCGTGTCGACAACGAGCTAGCAGACCTTCAAGGGAATGTGGGAACGATTATGGAGTTGCTCCAGGTTATCAATGCAAAGATGGATACTCAACCTACTGTGGTTTCTGAAATTAACACTACTGCTACCGTAGATCCTCCAATTGTTTCTGTTGAGAATCCGTTTCCTTATGGTCTTTCGCAGAGTTTCATACATCCTCCTGTTGTTACATCAGCTCAGCAAGCTAGTCCTGTCGCTGCATCAGTTCAACAAGTTGTTCCTGTTATGCAAAATGTTTAGCAAACTGTGCCATTGGTTTCTGAGCCTCCTAAAGTGGTTCCTACCTTCACACAAGCTAATGTCCACACTCATGCGCAACCTTATCTTAATGAGCCTATTTATGAAATTCTGGATGATAATGATGGAGGGTACCAGCCACGTGATAGGCTTCGTGAGGAAGTTGTCACTATCGACAAAAGATTAAGAAAGATGGAAGGAGACCAGATCTTTGGTGCTGCTACTAGAGACATTTGTGTGGTTTCCGGTCTAGTTATTCCGCCAAAGTTCAAGACTCCGAATTTTGACTGTTATGAAGGGACTACTTGTCCGAAAAGCCATTTGATAATGTACTACCGCAGGATGGCTGCCCATGTGAACAATGATAAATTGATGATTCACTGCTTTCAAGACAGTCTGAAAGGTGCTTCGTCGAAGTGGTATTTGACATTGGACCAATCTCACATCAAGTCTTTTCAGGATTTGTCTGATGCTTTTATTAAGCACTATAAGTACAACATGGACTTGGCTCCTGACAGGAGGCAACTTTTGAGTATGAGACAGAAAAGTTCTGAGACCTTTAAGGAGTATGCTCAGAGATGGAGGGAAATTGCTTCTCAAGTTGAACCTCCGTTGACTGATAAGGAACTAGCCGATTGGTTTGTTGACACTGTGCATCCCGAATTCTATGAGAGGATGGTGGGTAGTGTAACCACAAATTTTGCTGATATTGTCGCTGTCGGAGTAAAGGTTGAATTGGCTATGAAAAGTGGAAAAATGTCTAGTGGTTCTGGCAGTTCAAGTTCGAAGGACCAAGCTAAGAAGCCTTCTTTCAATCCTCAGAAAAAGAAGGAAGGAGAGACTCATGCTGTATCATCAGGTAGAAGGAGGGAGCGGCAGTATCAATATCTGCCGCAGTATGCCAACCCCAAGGTTACCCGATTAAGTATGCTCAACTGCTGTATGTGGCTGCTGTTGCACCGTCTTTTAATCAGCAAGCTCCACAAGCTCGCGCTTACCAGCCTATGCAGCAGTCTCCTGTTTTTCCGCCTCCGGTTTACCAACAACCTCCACCTAACTATCAGCAAGCGTCCAACGCTCCGGCAAATCAACAACCAAGAAGTTAGGCACCTCGCCAAAATGCTCTGCGGAGACAATACAAGCCTTGTCCGCCGATTCCTATGACATTCACCGAGTTGTATCCTTACTTAGTGCAACGAGGTTTGATTACCACTAAAGCTGTGGGTCCATCGCCTAATCCTTTGCCAGCCGATTACAATGTCGCCGCTCATTGTTTATTTCATGAGGGTGCGCCAGGTCACGATTTAGAGAAATTCTATGCTTTGAAGAATATTGTGAGGGATCTGATGGAAAAGAAGATCTTGTCTTTCAATGATCCGCAACCCAATGCCAAAAGCAACCGTCTGCCTAACCATGGGGCTGTTAACTCTGCTGACGACTCGTCCGTTGAAAGGTCTTATTCTTGATGTAGCTCAGATCAACATAGCTAGGGCAAGCAAGATGATCTTTGTCTTCATAAACACCTGTTGAAGGACTTGTCATGCAGTTCATTTTGTGTATTTATATTTTGTCTCTTTGATTAAGCATAATTAGCATGTACAAACTTATTATTTTGAATAACTAATGCAATGCATGTTTGTCTTGAATAAATCCATTCATTTCACTCATTAAAAATATTTTTTTTCATAAATCTATAATGCTAACTTTACCCGATCTCTTGCTTTAATAGAGAATTGGGAGGAGGAGGATGAACCAAAAACATCAAATCTCTTGTCGTATGCTTTCAATTGAAACCTGCTGATGATGTAAGGCATTGTTTCATTTCAAATCCAAAAACAATGGAGATATAAGGACGATAATCTCTCTTTACCCCCTTTTGAGTCGCGAAGTAGGAGTTTTCTTCTTTTCCAAATTAAAACCCTCATTTTAACCTGGGGCAGGGTAGTTTTCAGTTAAACCGATCGAGCGTGCATACTCTCACAAAGGAGGAGCGAACCTTCGAGGATCTATTCTATCCCTAACATCTTAGGAAGTTAGAAGTCAATGACCATACCTCTACTACTAAAAGAGTGGGGCAGTCACGAGCCTTTCAAAGGAATCACACGACTTATTCAGCAAAAATAAAAGTATATATAACCCGCTAAGTCACAACCTATGAGGAGACTTCGGAAAAACTAGGGCATCCCGTTGGACTCCAATGTCAAATCTCAAAGACGTCGTCCAAGCAAAAGTTAGGGAAATCAAAAAGTCAAAGTAACAAGGGATTACCATAAAGAATCCCCAATAAAGAACAAGGTCGTGTTGATCAAACACAAAAGGAAATAGGTGAGTGACTGCCATTGTCCAAAGCCTTGATGAGTTCTCGACCCTATCAAATCCGATTGAGGAATGAGTGCCCGTATCTGGTTAGCTGAATTAAGATTGGAGAATATTACGAAGAGGGGTGGGTACAAATAACTTTGAGCATGTATCCTTTGTTTCTTAAACCGTGAACCAAGCCACGATACAACCATTAAAAGACCTAATTGAAGTATGGATTCTTTTAAAAGCATACTCGACGAGATAATGTTTCCTGACTCCTATGAGCTATGCTCAATGTTGGCATTACAAATCAAATTCATATCCTAACTATGTGATTCGGTCACGAGTTATAGCGATATCTTTTTCAAAATAAAAACAAAAGCTTCGAGACAAATATTGTTGCATAGATAGTTTCAGGATAGCATTTCACGCGTGTCGATTTTGCCTAACATCTTAGAAATTTACACATAAACATCGGCAATGAAACTTGAAGATCCTGCTAAACAGGGGCAGGTAGTTTCCAAATTGTGTACTGATGCGAGCCTGACATTATTAAGAGCTATTCTTGTAGACTCAGTCGTAACATGTAACACCCCACATCCCAAAAACAATTAAAATAATAAACATTATAAATAAACATCATAGTTTTTCTTCCCAAGTGGGATATCACATAGCAAAACCAACATTTCCTTATAAAAAGGTTTTTCTCCAAATACAGCGGAATATTAAATAGTAAAATCCAACAAAGGTTTTTGATACGTTCACAGGAACAAAATACAAGTTCAGCATAAAACAAATAAAAACACCCAAGTCCCGTGCTACGTATCAGAGCATCCTAGACTCGACTGGCACACCATAATCCAAGCTAGCTAAGTACATGGATTATCTGTACTTCCGAAGAAGCACAAACCACAACAACAACAAAGGGGTGAGAAAACATGATCAAAAATATATTGGTAATGTAATACATGTAAACAAGGTAGTAAAACACACCAACACCCCAATATTCACCCCACAACACCAATCACGAACCTACTGTTCAAATTACAATATAACATATTATAATGCAAATATGCAACTCAACACCATGCATGCGGTACCGACTCATTGGTTTATTCAATCGAACCTTGGACAGATTACTTACGCTCCTTCTGAGATATGATCTATCCCCGACAGATCACTTACGCTCCTACTGAGATATGATCTATCTCCTACCATTCTCCACAAGGAGTACAGATGAATCACTTACGCTCCTCCTGAGATATGATTCACCCCACCAAACACCATGATATGCACGACACCAATGCATAACTATTATATTCAGGCACACTAAGTGCACACGATCCTCCTGATCATATCATCATACATCAATGCATATAGGTATAGATATATTACACACCAACATCATATAATTCAAATCACACAGTGAGCAATCTCACATTCTAACACCAAGTATAAACACATCCCACCACTCGGGAACACACCAACTAATCATCCACTTAAAATAAAATATCAAGGGATCACTTACTATCACCAAGTACTCCAATTAAATCCTACAATCACCACTCTATCACTTCATCATGGCCAAAGGGATCACACAAGATCAAAGCTCAAGGCCAAACGTCACAAAAAGTCACATTTTTCTGCTACGTTCGCTGGGACATTCGCCAGGAGAATCCCCGTAGCGAACCTTCGCTGGCATTCGCCAGGCGAAGTTCCTACTCTTTTGGTCTGGGATTTAATTCAGAATTATTCGCTACCACTCGCCACAGTTTGCCAGGCGAATACTCGCCTTCATTCGCCAGGTGAAGCTTCGCCAACACTCGCCAGGCGAAGCCCAGTGAATGCTGCGATCCACCAAATTTTCTACTGCTCTGAAGTGCTACCAGAGCCAAATTCAAGCTTAACATTCCAACTTTAATCCACATCTTATTCTTAGTATCAATAGTGCACGTAATTCCAACCAATCACTCCCTAATCCATATTCCAGAATCAACACTTAAACATTCTATCGGTACATCAAAAGATTACACAGAACTTCCCTAAAACCGTAAACCCAACCAATACCCCAAATTCACCAAAAACAACAATTCATCAACATCGACATATATCAATTCCTCATTGGTTTATCAAATACCAATTCTCAACATCAATCAACAATTATAGGCATGTCAACATAAAACTTCATACACCGATACATTCCTACGAGGTTAAGGAATCCCCACTACCCTATACATGTAAATACCATCCCAATCAAGTTTCTCCCCCTTACCTTGTTAATCGATCTGATCGGTGAAGAAATCCTCCAAGGTTGGCCAATTCTGACTTTCCCTCTTCTCCTTCGTTCTTCGCTCTCTTTCCCGTTCTTCTAACTTCTATCGTTCTTTCTCCCAACTCTTCCAATTCTCTCGTATCCGTTTTCTCTTCTCTCTCCTTAATTCCCTTCTTACCCCTTCAACTTATATCTTATTCTTAATATTCTAATCCCAACTAATAATAATAATAATATAATATTACTAAATATTAATAATACTAATCATAATACTACTACTACTACTACTACTACTACTACTACTACTACTACTACTAATAATAATAATAATAATAATAATAATAATGATATCACCACCAATATTACTATTATATATTATATTATTATATCCACACTAAAACACCACCAATAATCCTCCCATATCAGGGACACCCACCAATCATCATCCAACACACCCCCACCAAAGGGCACACCAACACATAATAATTAAAATGATAATAAAATAACTAAATGATTAAAATGGGTGTTACAACTCTCCCCCACTTTAATTATTTTTGTCCTCGAAAATTACCTGATGGAAATAGTTCCGGATACGCTTCTCGCATCCTACTTTCCAACTCCCAGGTCACACTGCCTCCTGCAGCACCTCCCCAAGCTACCTTCACCAAAGGTATCTCCTTCCCTCGGAGCTGTTTCATCTTACGGTCCTCGATCCTCAACGGCATCATTTCAACTGTAAGATTCTCCCGAACCTGAGCATCATCTCTTTGAATCACATGAGATAGATCAGAAACATACTTTCGCAATTGCGACACATGAAACACATCATGTAAGTTCGACAACTGAGGCGGCAACGCCACCCTATAAGCCACATCGCCAATTCTCTGCAAAATCTCATAAGGTCCAATAAACTTAGAATCCAGCTTCTTGGACTTCAACGCACGAACCACACCAGTCATCGGATTAACTCTTAGGAATACGTGATCACCTACACAGAATTCCAACTCTTTCCTTCGATTATCATGATAACTCTTCTGCCTACTCTGAGACACTTTCATTTTCTCATGAATCATCTGAATTGTCTCAGTAGTCTGCTGTATGATTTCTGGTCCAAGCACCATATTCTCACCAGTCTCATACCAACACAGAGGAGTTCTACACCTCCTCCCATACAAAGCGTCGAACGGTGCCATTCCGATACTCGAATGGTAACTGTTATTGTACGTGAACTCAATCAATGGTAAATGAGTATCCCACACACCACCCTTTTCCAACACACAAGCTCTTAGCAAATCCTCAAGCGACTGAATAGTCCTCTCTGACTGACCATCAGTTTGCGGATGATAAGTTGAACTCAACTTCAACTTAGTTCCCAACGCTTCCTGTAAGCTCTTCCAAAATTCCGAAGTAAACCTCGGGTCTCTATCCGACACAATACTGGATGGAACACCATGTAACTTTACAATTACTCGAATATAAATCTCCGCCAGCTTCGTCAACGGGAAACTAATATTAATCGGCACAAAGTGTGCAGACTTCGTCAATCGATCCACAATCACCCATATAGCATCAAATCCTCTCGCCGTATTCGGCAAACCTGTAACAAAGTCCATAGTAATACAATCCTATTTCCAAACCGGAATCTCTAATGGTTGCATAAATCCCGAAGGTCTTTGGTATTCCACCTTCGACTTTTGACACGTCAAACAGGCATAAACAAATTAAGCAATGTCTTTTTTTCATACCAGACCACCAAAATAATTTCTTCAAATCATGGTACATTTTCGTAGCTCCCGGATGGATACTCAGATTACTACGATGTCCTTCACTCAAAATCAGCTTTTTCAATCCCTTATCATCTGGTACACAAATCCTGCCTCTAAATCTCAATACACCTGTACTATCCAATTTAAAGTCACTATCGGAGTCACTTCCTACTCCAGGCATCAAATCTACTAATTTCACATCCAACTTCTGATTCTCTCTAATCATATCCAAGAAGTCATTATTTACCTGCAACATACCCAACATCACACTATCTGCAGTAGTCTCACAAACCATGCTCAAATCTCTGAATTGTTCAATTAACTCAATTTCTTTCACCATCAGAGCTTCCATATGAATCGTTTTCCTGCTCAAAGCATCCGCCACTACATTGGCCTTTCCTGGATGATAACTCAAACTGAAGTCATAATCCTTTAAAAATTCTAACCATCTTCTCTGCCTCATATTCAGCTCTTTCTGATCAAACAGATATCTCAGACTCTTATGATCACTAAACACTTCAAATCTCGAACCATATAAATAATGCCTCCAAATTTTCAACACAAAAACAACCGCAGCCAATTCGAGATCACGAGTAGGATAATTTCACTCATGCACCCTCAGTTGCCGCGAAGCATATGCTACTACCTTACCATTCTGCATAAGAACTCCGCCTAATCCCATCTTAGACGCATCACAGTATACCACAAACGGTTCACTCGGAGTCGGCAACAATAACACTTGTGCTGTAGTCAATTTCTTCTTTAGCTCTTCAAAGCTTTCTTCACAAGCAGCATCCCATATAAAAACTTGGTTCTTCCTCGTTAACTGAGTCAATGGCAACGCCAAATTAGAGAACCCTTCAATAAATCTGCGGTAATAACCTGCCAAACCCAAAAAGCTTCTAATCTCCGTTGCTGTCTTTGGTGGTTCCCACTGCAACACTGCACTTACTTTTGACGGGTCCATCACTATGCCATCACCAGATATTACATGTCCCAAGAAACTCATCGACTTCATCTAAAAGTCACACTTCGACAGTTTAGAAAACAATTTATTTTCCTTCAGCACCTGCAAGGCAATCCTCAGATGTCCTGCATGTTCTTCATCAGATTTAGAATAAATTAATATATCGTCAATAAATACCATAATGAACTGATCCAAATAAGAATGGAAAATTCTGTTCATATACTCCATAAATACTCCCGATGCATTAGTCACTCCAAACGGCATTACAGCATATTCGTAATGTCCATATCGAGTCCTAAAAGCAGTCTTATGAATATCACCTTCTTTTACTCTGATCTGATGGTAACCCGATCTCAAGTCGATCTTACTGAACACTCGAGCTCCCACCAGCTGATCCATCAAATCATCAATCCTTGGTAGAGGATACTTATTCTTAATAGTCACTTTATTCAATTGACGGTAGTCGATGCATAAACGCATACTACCATCCTTCTTCTTCACCAATAGCACTGGAGCCCCCCACGGCGACACACTCGGTCTAATAAACTTTCTATCCAACAATTCTCCAATCTGAGACTTTAACTCAGCCAATTCCACTGCAGACATCCTGTACGGCGCCATAGAAATAGGCCTCGTACCAGGAATAAGATCAATACTAAATTCCACTTCCCGCGTCGGAGGCAATTCCGTAATGTCGTCAGGAAACACTTCCGGAAATTCATTCACCACTGCCAATTCCTCCATTGACACTTTGCTATCCATCGATAATGATGCAAATAAAGCAAACACTTTAGCTTCATCTTCCAACAAGGTCCTCAATTCTTTACTAGACAAAGAATCTGCTAAAGCTTCCCCTTCTGGAGTCAGGAACAACAATTCCTTCCGAAAACAATCGATGTAGACTCGGTTGAACTCTAACCAGTTCATACCCAGTATAACATCCAAATTACCAAGTGGTAGACAAATCAGATCCACTCCAAATTCTATACCGAAAATAGTCAGCGGACACTTCAGGCATACCAAAGAAGTAGTCACTGAGCCAATAGAGGGTGTCTCAATAGTCATTCGTCTCTCAAGAGTAGACGGCACGAATGCTATCCTCTTCACACAGTCAACAGAAACAAACGAGTGGGTTGCACCCGTATCAATAATAGCAGTCAAAGGAATATTATTGATAATACAAGTACCTTTGATAACTCGCTCATCACTGACAGCTTGAGTTCCTGCCAAAGCAAACACCTTCCCACCAGCCGGAGATGTCTGAGGCTTCTTCGGCTTCTCACAATGGGTACTGATGTGACCCTTTTCACCACAGTTATAACAGGTCGGCATAGTAGCTCTGCAATCAGCTATCACATGACCTGACTTCCCACACTTAAAACACTTATTTACTTCATTAGGACAATCATTAGCACGGTGTCCCATGCCACCGCATCGGAAACATTTCCCATCAGCAGATGTCTTTCCCTCTCTGGGCTTCTTATCAACAACAGCTTTACGCTTTCCCTTATCAGCAATAACACTATAAGAAGTACCACTGAACCTCTGCTTACTCTTACGGTCATTAACCGCTTTGCAGTGTGCAATCCTTGCCCGATTGTCATTATCATAAATTCTGCTCCTGCTTACCAGCTCGGGATAACTCCTGATCTTCTGACAAGCAATCCCCAACTTAATCTCTGGATGCAGTCCATTCTCAAATTTTAAACACTTAGAAGTCATTGCCCCATCAATATTATAATGAGGACAATACTGCACCAGCTCTTCAAACTTAGCAGCATACTCTGCTACCGTCATACTACCCTGCTTCAGCTCTAAGAATTCAATCTCCTTAGCACTTCGAATATCTTCCGGAAAATACTTTTCCAGAAAACCTTTCTGAACCACCTCCCAAGTAATGGCAGTTCCAGCAGCTTCCAATCTTTGGCGACTGTTGTCCCACCAAGCTTCAGCTTCGCCCTCCAGCATGTGAGTGCCAAACCTCACCTTTTGCTCATCACTACAATCCATAGTCCTGAAGATTTTTTCGATTGCCTTCAGCCACTTCTGTGCAGCTTCAGGATCCAGAATTCCTCCTTCAAACGTCGGCGGCTTGTTACTCTGAAACTGCACCAAACTCCTGAATTGGGAATCTGCAGTTTGGTTCTGATTAGCAACCGCCTGCGCCATTGCTTGCATAGCAGCAGCCAACGCAACATCGTTCCTTCCTGCCATACTGCTCAAAAATAACAACACCAGGTTAAAAGATACTCAACTCGACTCAACAACACTGGCCGGACGGACCAACCTGCTCTGATACCAATTGTAACACCCCACTTCCCAAAAACAATTAAAATAATAAACATTATAAATAAACATCAGAGTTTTTCTTCCCAAGTGGGATATCACATAGCAAAACCAACATTTCCTTATAAAAAGGTTTTTCTCCAAATACAGCGGAATATTAAATAGTAAAATCTGTCGCTTGCGCGAAAATAAGGTGCCGGCATGACAGAAGAGTCGCCACCTTTCGTTATTTATCCCTCAGAGCGGGAAAGGAAACGATCGGAAAAACCTGACGAATAAGGGTAAGACAAGGTCATCGCAACCATTGTCTGGGTTCGGGAGTCGGTTACGCAAGGGGAAGGTATTAGCACCCCTCACGTCCGTCGTACTCGACGGGATCCACGCTTGTTTGTTTACTTGGACGGGTTGGTTATAATCTATCTACCAATCAAGGCTGGCTGAAAAAGAAAAGAAAAATGACTCGGCAAAGCGTCGCACTTTATGCCTACGTATTCTCATTAGAGAATGAGAAATCAGAGTCAACGTAGTTCGGCCTACGGAGGGTTGCGGGGGGAAAGGTTGAAGGTTGCTCGCTAGGACGTCGCATCCTATGCCTACGTACTTCCACACTGTATGGAAGATCAGAGCAAACGTAGTTCGGGAAACTACGGGTTATCTCCTGAAAGAAGTGTTTTATTGTTTTTGCGATTTCAACCGCACTAGAGACTATGACCTGAGAGTGAATGCGTCGCATGTCACCCAAAGGGTACCATACTAAACATCCAGACTATGGAAAAGAAACTCTCCCACAATCCTTTCCCAGATAGCTTAAGGCTCGTAACGTACGAAAGAAATCATTCATGATTACTGTATCTTAAACTGTTTTGAGATGAGAAGAGAACAGGCCCAACTAGGAGGGAGACTATCAAGTCCTACTGTTGTCATGCCATGGATTCATCCTATGGTTGAGGTTTGAACAGGGAACTCCTAGAAGTTGTCATGCATAGGTTTCAACCTAAAAGTCTATCATCAAATCCTTATCAAAGGAAATGAGAGTCCTAAGGGATCATGTCAATGATACACCAAAACAGACAAAAGCATCAGCTTTAACAGTAAAATGCATGCAATGCAAGTGAGGGAGGAAATGTGTGTGGGGCTTCAGCCTCCACAAGCTCGTCTCGACCTCAAGCCAGTCATGAAATAACAGTAATCATACTAAAAAATAAACAACATGCTATCAAGCAATAAACAGTAAACTACAATCATACAGATAAAATGAAAACATGCTATCAAGCAAAATAAACAGTAAACTGCAATCATACAGATGAAAGAAATGAAGTGCCATCAGGCAAACAAACCACATGGGCAAGGGAGCTGGGCTCTACCGAATACCCGCAAGCAAAGCCACACAGTAACAATACAAGCAGAGGGAGAAGCTCAACCTCTAATGCAATCATGCTCTTAGACTGAACTTATTCTAGATGAACTTAGTCTAATGCAACAGACAAATCAGACAAAACACACAATACAAAAGAGAAAACAGAAGGAAGCTTCAGCTTCTCCAGCAGCTACCCAGTCTTCAGACTTCACTCATCAACTGCTATCCAGGTATCAACTCTACAACATGAGTATTAACTCATCTTCTCCCTCAAGCTTCAGCTTCTTTGATCAGCTCCACCTTCAGGCTTCACTATCTTCAGGGATATTCAGGTATCAACTTGGTCTTCACACTCTCCAAGCTTCAGCTGGAATGGCAGTCTTCAAGGATTCATCCTCTTCAAAGCTTCAGCTTCTATCTTCAATGGCCTTTAGATCTTCAATCAAGTCTTCAATACTTTTCATTGCTATCTTCAACAACCTAAATGCTTCAGCAAACAAGATTCAGTCAACAAGATGAGGTGAGGATGTTAGAGTGCTCACTGACCTCCAAAGGATGCCACTAAGGACTTAACATCAAAAAGAAAGGCTCTCTCAAAGTTCTACCTCAGAGGGCAAGGTCACTAATCCCTCCAAAGGAGAGAGGTGAATACCCTTAAGGGACTTTATGTCATAGAGAAGGAAGGAGGTGAACAAGACACTCCTTGTTTATTGAATGGAATTATTCTATCTAAAGCTCTACCTATGCACTTATGATCCTATAAACAAAACAAACAAAAGCTAAGCTAAGCTCCTCTGCAAGGTCTTCAAAGCTTCAATGATGATCCACAAGTTCTTCAACTCAATCTTCAAAGCTCACACATTCAAAGAAGAAGAGAAGAAAACAAAACAATACAAACTATGCCTTTAAGCAACACACATACTATCCATACATTCAAAAATCAATCAAAAATACTAACATACCATACAATATTCTAGTAAAATTCTAGGGGAGTCTATACATACTTACCCTTAACCCATATATTCCCCATATACTAATTTGACCTATAAAACCCAAAACAAAATTGTTAAATCTACTTATACAACCTAAAACCCTAATTTGAGCACCTAAATGTCAAACAAGCAAACTATATCAAATTTTAATCTACAAATTGAGAATTAAATCCTATATGATCTATGGTTCAATATCTAACTATGCCAAAAAGAATGGCTCAAAAATCCTAAGGGAAAGTCCTAAAAGAAATTATACAAAATCAAGTATCAACTAAAACCAATTAAAAATACCATTTACAAGAATAATATGCTAAAAATATTAAAAGGAAAATAAAATGGAAATTTTATTTATTTATATTTTTCTAGACAAAATCATGAATATGTGAAAAAAACAAGAAGTGAAAAATATTAATTTTTGGATTTTATATGAATTTATTAAAATGCAAGAAAATTAAAAGAAATTAAAATAAAATGAAATAAAGGGGAGGGGGTGTCATGAGTAACTGCGCCCAGTTGTTTTATGATTGGGCTGAGAACCTGGGGGTGTGAATAGCGAGCCCACGTGCTTCAGAAAATTAAAAGAAAAAACATTAAGAAAATAGAAAGGATACGGTGAGAATAGCATTTTTTCCACGTTGAAATCTGGGTTGGGCCTCTGAGTGGGGTGTGAGTAGCACAAGGTTGCTGAGCCCAGAATCATTCATTAAATCAAACGGCAGCATTTTGGCTTAAGTCTTCCCTCCGTTTTCTCGTTTGAATCGTGGCCGCGGGATTAGATTAAAAATTCCACCATTTGAGATGATCTAACGGTTACAAACCCGTCTTCTCCAAAATACCATTAGGGTTTCAGAAAACCCTAATCCCATGCCAGAACTTCCCCTCCTTCGTTCTCCTCCATTTCTCCATGAAATTCAACAATTCCAAAAGCAAAGTTGTGCTACTGATTACCATGAACACAACCATACAAGTAGCTTTCTCTGAAACTCCTTAAATCATCCTAACAGAAAGCTCCCACATTAGGGTTTCAATTTTTCCTCTGCTATCAATCTTGATGGAACTTCAAACTAACGATCCAGAATTGTTCTACATGTTACCCTAACCAAACTACACTATCTCATATCCATTAATGCACCCTAAACAGCTTGCTATTGAATCTTGAAAAAATCGTGACCTGCCATGAAACCTTATGCCAAGCTCTCTACTTCTCAGAATATCATCAACTAACCTAGCATGTCATCTTTCCACCTAGAATTCTAACAGAATGCATCTGAATAAAGACCTATAGATCAAGTTACCAACCTGTAAAGCTTCAATGGTGAGTGGTGCTAGGGCTTGATTCAAGGCTTGAAATCCTCTCCAAATCTTCCTCCAATGGTGAACACCTTTCTGTTTGCAAGAATTGGGATAGATGAGGCTTGTAGAAGAAGAAATTGGAACTTGCTTGATCTTGAAGAAATCTAGCAATGGCACTTTCTCTCTCACTCTCTCCAATGAACTTAGCAACTTTCACCAACCTTTCATCACACTATGAGGTACTCTTTAAATAGCAATCCATGGAAGCTTCTAGAATCATCTAGAATCCACTAGAAAAGCTTGGATTTTCTCCTTTGGTGACAAGTTGAACATACCATATCTCATGAGTTAGGCCTTGTAAACTTGTGTCAAAATCTCATTACAAGAGATATTGAGATCATATGTGCAAAAATCAGGCCAAACTTGCCTTGTGTAGAACCTTCCAAGGATGCCTTAAGATACAAGTTACAATTTTTCAAAGCAACCTTCATTTTTGAGCCTCAAATCAAAATTCTGTTTAAACCAAAGTTTTTATAATGTTATTTGCACTCAAAATGGTATATTGGATAACTTATTTTGGATTCATAGATCTCGCAAACCAAATTTCAACTTGACTTGAATTAACTTATATGCCTTTTTTAGTTCAAATTTACCAAACTTTGTCATTCCATGCTATGAGCTTTTCCAACAACTCATGACCTCTTTTCTAGGCTTAAAATTCCATTTTGAACAACTTTCATGTTTTGAGTTTTTCCATTTGAGGCTTGGAAATAGGAGATATGGCCTTTGCTTAAAATGACCTATAACTGCCAAATGACCAAAATACCCCTGTCTTGTTCAAACCATAAGTTGAGTTCTACAAATCCTATCAAGGACTTCTAGTACTCTCTAGAAAGCTAAGAAGATGCTCTTCAACATTCATGTTGACCAAGAAATCATAGGAATCATCCTACTAGGGAAAAAGTTGTCTGCAAGTTGGGTGACTTTCAAGGACCCAGATTCACACACCTCTGCTGACCTGTAATTTGTCAAAACCATAACTTGAGCTCTGCAACTCCTATCAAGGACTTCCACCACTCAAATTAAAGCTAATAACAAGCTCTACAACATTCATGTTGTGGTGAAGATGAGATATCAATCACATCTTGAGCTAAAACTTCCTGGAAGATAGGGATCAAATTAGGGTTTTTTCACTGACAATCCCTGGAAACCCTAACTCAAAACTTCTCAAACTCCTCAATCATGATGAGTTGGCCTAGGAATCATCTTTATAACATCTCCATACATCATTCCATGATCTCATGGCCCTTGGATTAGGTCTCAACCTTCTCCAAATCTTCAGCTGATCTAGGGTTGACCCAGTCAAAACCCTAATTCTACCATTCATGGTTAAATCTTCTGAATTCTTGCACAATGACTACTCTGGGCTTCATGATGACCTTCAAGACATCTCATAAACTTTCTCAAAGCTTCAAGTTCATTCCCAAAGTCTCAGAATCATCTGAGGAGCTCCCACAACTCTCAAGCTATGAGACACACAACCCTGGTTTCACCCAATTCCTCTGAGGATCTCTTGAACTTTCTGATGAAGGTATCAACTTTCAAACACTTAATGAGTAAATAATTGTTGGTCAAATTTTGGGGTGCAACAACTTCCCCTATTCAAACGGCTTGAACCTGACTGGGTGAGAAGCGAACGGCTCTCAGCCAATCAAGGTGCGAGACGATTGAATACCGGTAAACCCGAAAATTTGCCAACTGCACGAGCACATGATACTCTGCGGAGAACAAACCTTCGAACACTGCAGCACTATCTGCTCAACAACTGGCTGGAGAAATACCAATCTGACATCGCCGTCAGTTATCCACGTTAACCTTTTCTGACATTGCCTTCAGACAACCACAACACCAAACATCGCCGCTAGGAGACTAAACCATCTGACATCACCGTCGGACAATCAAAATACTCCGCATCGCCGCTGGAGAACCAAATCTGACAAAAATACCCCGCCTCGCCGCTGGAGAATTAGATCTTCTGGCATACCCAACATTGCTGCTGGAAAACTGAATCTGACATCACCGTCGGAAACAAACATCCTCTGAGAGACACTCGACATCGCCGTCATACAAACATCATCTCTGCTGGGGATTTAAAGAGCCTGACATCGCCGTCAAAACAAACATTCAACCTCGCCGCCGAACACAAACATAATCTGACCTCGCCGTCAAATCCAAACATAATCTGACCTCGCCGTCAAAACAAACATTCAACCTCGCCGTCGAACAAAATACAACACTGAACAAATCTAACCTGGGGTTCACCCCGGGTAAATGGAACAAAAGGTATACTTGAAACTACTCCGCTGGGAATGAGAGACTCAACCACGCGTGCTCTGATCTGGGGTTCACCCTCAGAACCATAACGAACATCCGAATACTACTGCATAATGATCCCACCGTAGAACTTCAACATCAAAGACATATGAAACCCTGGCCCCTGGCCGCTTCCAGCTTCAGCTAGAAAAGATCTTCAAGTATTCCTGAAGATAAGCATCCTTGGCCTTCCAGGATGTAAACTTTTGCCTGTCGGCAACTCTGCAGGAGGTATCTTCGACTTCAGTCTAAAGAAATGATCCTTGGCCGTCAAGGATACATGGATATGCCTTCAGGCAACTCCGCTTCTGCTATAGAGTATCCGTGACTTCAGTCAGGGATGTACTTCGGCCTTCAGTCCGAAAAAATGAATCCTAGGTCATTCATGACCTTGGGGGATAACCTTGCCTTCAGGCACCTTCGCTTCAGCTTGGGAAATCTGTGACTTCAGTCAGAGAAGTGGTATCCTGAGCCATTCATGACTCTACGGGGATTCAAACACTTTGCCTTCAGGCAAAACTCCGCTTCAGCTAGAGAAACATCTTCGACTTCAGTCAGAAGAAACATCATTCGCTTGATCGCAATCAAACATCACCGCAGGATAACTGACTTGGTCTTCAGGCCAACACGGATCACTTTGCACATGAAAACTGCATTTACAAACTCCTGAACTCTGTTTTCAGACAAACGTTGATTCATCAACCAGGAAATCTGAATCCACAGGTACCTTCTGATATCGCCTTCAGGCGTTTACAAAACCAATCCTCAGATTAGACATCGCTGTTGGAGCAAACATATCACGCTGCTAAGGACTTCAAGAATCATCTTGAACAAACTCCGTCAGGCACCTTCAAGAATCATCCTGAACTGCTGACCTTTCTGGAGACTTTATCTGCTAGGGATATTCCAGGAATCCTCCTGGGCAACTCTTGCTGGGGACGCTACTGGGGAGCAAACAACTCGGGAAACTGTGCTGAGGTCTTAAGAATCATCTTAAGCAAACGGCTCTGCTGAGGAATTCCAGAATCGTTTTGAACTGCAGACTTCGCTGGGGATCTCAAAAATCATCTTGAGCGAGCGACTGTGGGAATTACACCGGGGTCCTAAGAATCATCTTAAGAAAACGACCTCGTTGGGGAGAATGTCAGGAATCATCCTGAGCAGCTGATCCTTCAGCCGAACACCTGTAAACAAGAATGATAATAACCTAGATCATGCTTATGATGCATATGCTTCGGCGCCATGCCACACACGGTGGAAATGCTATGCGTTTATGCTAAATGCTATGCAGTCATGCACCATGATGCGATCCCGTCAGCAAAATAGATGCCGAAGGGGAATTCTCCTGTCAAGGATAAAAGAACTACTCCGGTAGAGGAATCATCCTGCTGAGGAGAGCGTGGACACGCCAATATCAACTGGACTCCGTCTGGGGAATTGATCTTCCGCTGCCTGCTCCAAGGGAAACAACTTCAGTTGATTGCTGCAGGGGAACGAAGTTCTACGAGAACTTGGACCTGCTAAATGAAAGCGATATCAATCTCGAGAATAAACTGCGGGGCCGTCCCGGCTACTCTTTTGGGGATAATAACTCTGTGGGGAAACAACTTCAGCTGCTCAACACTCCACTGGGGAAAGGGGGAATCCTCCGACTTCAGGAGAGAATACGGCTCTGGTGGGGAATCTCAATTTCGCTGGAGACTTCAGTCTGGCACCATCAGTTACTGCATACTTCGGCATACGAACAGCTTCTTACAAGACTTGCACTTGTGACCCGGTGCGGGGGAGGCACCTGCTTTGGCGACTTTTACTGGGGAAAACACGAGCTTCGGCACCCGAACATTTCTACGAAATCTGCACTTGTGACCCGGTACTGGGGAGAGGAGACATCATTCTTCGGTGCTCGACTCAGCTGATGAGGTGACGTTCCTTCAGGATGCGTCTGCTTGGGGAAGAGGGTCATCTTTGCCCGGGGAGACATATCAATGCTCACTATTCTGATTCTGATTCTGCGGAGGAGAGACCACTGAACATTGCTGGAGAAGGAGGACTCGCCCTGCTTCGGGGATGCGCACGGCACATCTTCTGGAAGGCGTTATACCTGCAACAACACAAACAAACAGACAAGATACCCTCCTCAAAGGGCCTATCAAGGTTATTATCTCGTGACAATATTCAGGTAATCAATCGTTTCAACAATCAATGGGCCTAGGCCCGTAAGTTTATGTATGCGCATTTTATCAAAAAACATCGGCGTTTTCATTCGCAAACAAGACAGATAAATGCTAAGCAGGCAAGCAGAATTGCTGAATAACATGCATTTTATTGATGGTGGACCCCTGAATGGGTAAAAAATGTTTTACAACAGAGGCAAGCCCCTGGAATGAGGAAGCCGCGCAAAAATAAAACATAAATACACATCAGTATATACAAATGTCGGCAACGAGGCGTAGACGAACACCATGAGTTGATCCCTCTAAGACCCACTCGACTTTGATACTTCTCCGACGCTTCAGCTTCGGAAGAGGTTGATTCAGATAAACAGCCCTCAGGTCCTCCAAACCACTAAACAATGAAAGTCCACGCGGAACGCAGTCATTTGCTTATTCAAATCCCTAACTTTTGCGTGAACCGCCCTTTACGGGTTTTCAGTTCACCGGGATACCCTTTTTTGCCGAAGCCGCCCAGTGTAGGTTTTCGACTTCGCGGGTGTACATTTTTCAATATATCCCTAATTTTTGCTCGAACCTTTTATTCTGTTTTTGGTTCGCCGGGATGCCCCTTTTTTGCCTGGACTCTTTCTTTTTTGTCCAGCGGGTCTCTTTCAAGCAAAGTATTTTTTAACTGCGTCCGCGTTCACTGGGGATGCAAAATCTTCACCATCCATCGTGGATAACAACAAAGCTCCTCCCGAGAAGACCTTGCTGACGACATACGGCCCTTCGTAATTCGGAGTCCACTTGCCCCGGTGATCGGAGTGTGGCGGAAGAATCTTCTTCAGGACGAGATCACCCGTCTGAAAGCTTCTTGGGCGCACCTTCTTATCATAAGCTTTCTTCATTCGGCTTTGGTACAGGCGACCAAATGCAATCAACGCTAACCTCTTCTCGTCCATCAGGCTGAGTTGGTTCAAACGATTCGTAATCCATTCTGCCTCGTCGAGTTTCACATCAACCAAAACTCGCAAAGAGGGAATCTCCACTTCTAACGGTAGGACAGCTTCCATACCGTACACCAAGGAGAAAGGAGTTGCCCCGGTCGACGTACGCACCGTCGTACGATAACCGTGCAAGGCAAACGGTAACATCTCGTGCCAATCTTTGTATGTCACAACCATCTTCTGAACAATCTTCTTTATGTTCTTGTTGGCTGCTTCAACAACGCCATTCATCTTTGGCCGGTAAGGAGATGAGTTGTGGTGTTCGATCTTGAAGCTCTGGCACAGCTCCTTCATCATCTTGTTATTCAAATTCGAACCATTATCAGTAATGATCCGCTCGGGAATTCCATAGCGACAGATGATGTCCCTCTTTATGAATTTAGCTACCACCTGCTTGGTCACATTAGCATACGAGGCTGCTTCCACCCATTTGGTGAAGTAGTCGATGGCTACCAGAATGAAACGA
Organism: Lathyrus sativus; assembly: GCA_963859935.3. Taxonomy (NCBI): domain Eukaryota; kingdom Viridiplantae; phylum Streptophyta; class Magnoliopsida; order Fabales; family Fabaceae; genus Lathyrus; species Lathyrus sativus. The sequence goes on along the minus strand of OZ012739.1, from coordinate 67,823,590 downwards.
TGACCATTAGATGCAGTGGGCTCGATCTTGCCTATCATGTCGATGCCCCACATGGAGAACAGCCAAGGGGAGGACATGACATTCAATGGGCACGGCGGCACATGAACTTTATCCGTATAAATCTGGCATTTATGACATTTCTTCGCGAATCTGAAGCAATCCGACTCCATCGTCAGCGAGTAATATCCTGCTCTCAGGATCTTTCTCGTCATGGCATGCCCGCCGGCGTGCGTACCAAATGTGCCCTCATGGACTTCTCCCATGAGCATACTCGCCTTTTTCTCATCTACACATCTGAGTAGCACAAGATCGTGGTTTCTCTTATACAACACTCCGTCAGGATTGAGATAAAAGTTTCCGGATAGCCTCCTCAGAGTCTTCTTATCCTGGGTAGACGCACCCGCAGGATACTCCTTAGTCATAAGGAAGGTCTGGATGTCGTGGAACCATGGCTTGCCGTCATTGGCATCCTCGATTGCAAAGACAAATGCCGGTCTGTCAAGACGCGAAAGCACAATTCTTGGAGCCTCATTCCAAAAATTGACCTTATACATTGAAGCCAACGTGGCTAAGGCATCAGCCATCTGATTTTCAGCCCTGGGTACATGATGAAGTTCCACTCGGTCGAAGAAAGGAAGCATCCTCCTGGCATAATTCATGTACGGCACTAAATTCGCTTGACGAGTTTCCCACTCCCCTTTAATCTGATTGATTACAAGCGCTGAGTCACCATATACGTCTAGATTCTTAATTCTCAAATCAATTGCCTCTTCTAGACCCATGATACATGCTTCATACTCTGCTTCATTGTTGGTAACTGGAAACGTCAATCTCGCAGTAAACGGGATGTGGGATCCGTGAGGAGTCGTGATGATAGCCCCGATACCACTTCCATAGGAATTAACCGCTCCGTCGAATATCAACTTCCACTGAGACTTCCTATCTGGCCCCTCATCGGGCAATGGCTCATCGCAATCCTTCGCTTTGAGAAACATAATATCCTTGTCAGGGAATTCGAACTTCATTGGCTGGTAGTCTTCGATTGGCTGTTCGGCAAGGTAATCAGACAATACGCTTCCCTTAATGGCCTTCTGAGAGACGTACTGAATATCATATTCCGTTAACACCATTTGCCATCTGGCAATCCTGCCCGAAAGAGCCTTCTTCTCGAAGACGTACTTGATCGGATCCATCTTCGAAATTAGCATAGTGGTGTGATTGAGCATATACTGTCGTAGACGTTTGGCGGCCCAAGCTAATGCACAACACGTCTTCTCCGGCATCGAGTATCGAGATTCACACTCAGTGAACTTTTTACTCAAATAATAAATGGCATGCTCCTTTCTGCCCGTCTCGTCGTGCTGACCGAGAACACACCCCATACTATTCTCCAGAACCGTTAGGTACATGATTAATGGCCGTCCAGCCACTGGGGGTATCAAGATTGGAGGTTCTTGAAGATACTGCTTTATTTTGTCGAATGCCTTCTGGCAATCCTCATTCCAAGTAATTGCCTGATCTTTCTTTAAAAGCTTGAACATCGGTTCACAAGTGGCCGTGAGCTGAGAGATAAACCTTGCAATGTAGTTTATTCGGCCCAAGAAACCACAAACTTCTTTTTCTGTTTTCGGCGCTGGCATTTCTTGAATAGCTTTTATTTTTGCAGGATCAACCTCGATACCTCATTCACTAACGATAAACCCCAATAACTTTCCGGACCGCACTCCGAAAGTGCATTTGTTAGGATTCAGCCTCAGCCTGAATTTCCTAAGCCTCTCAAAAAGCTTCAACAAGTTGACCAGATGCTCTTCCTCCGTTTGGGACTTTGCAATCATGTCATCAACATAGACCTCGATCTCATGATGAATCATATCATGAAACAAAGTGACCATTGCTTGCTGGTAAGTGGCCCCTGCGTTCTTCAGACTGAAGGGCATTACCTTATAGCAAAATGTTCCCCAGGGGGTGATGAACGTCGTTTTCTCCATGTCCTCCGGTGCCATCTTAATCTGATTGTAACCGGAGAAGCCATCCATGAACGAAAACACGGAAAACTGGGCTGTGTTGTCGACCAACACATCGATATGAGGCAACGGGAAATCATCCTTAGGGCTCGCCCTATTCAAATCCCGATAATCGACGCACATGCGTACCTTACCGTCTTTCTTCGGTACAGGCACTATGTTGGCGACCCACGGAGGGTAAGTGGTAACGGCTAGAAATCCTGCGTCCAACTGCTTCTGGACTTCTTCTTTGATTTTTACAGCCATATCTGGTCTCGTCCTCCTAAGCTTCTGCTTGACTGGAGGGCAATCTTCTCGCAACGACAAGCGATGAACCACGATGTCCGTGTCAAGTCCGGGCATATCCTCGTATGACCAAGCAAAGACGTCACTATACTCTCGAAGCATCTCGACCAGTCTATGCTTGACATCATTCTGCAGCGCAGCCCCTACTCTGACATTTCTGACGAGCTCTTCAGAACCCAGGTTCACGATCTCAATATCTTCCTCGTAAGGCAGAATAACCTTTTCCTCTTGTCTCAACAAGCGGGCCAACTCTTCCGGAAGGTCCTCGTCTTCATCAATCTCATCCTCGGCTTGATAGATCGGGCAATCGAAGTCGTAGTGAGCCGTAGAGGGTCCAGAGTCGATGTCATCTGTCATGTGGATCTCTTCACTTGTCAGCTGGATAATCTCCTTGATGGTCCAATTGTTGAGGCGCTCGCCCGGCTTTCTTGGTTGAATCCAGGCGTCAAGATCACAATCGCTATCCCCGCTGTCCTCAGACGCTGCGTTGATGCTTTCGAAAATCACTCCGCCCTTGGTGAATAGGATCGGCCCTTTCCCACGAGACGAACTGCTAGAAGAAGATGAAGCTTCAGCTTCCGGAGAATACCCCAATCCAAACTTATCCTGCTTGATTGGTATATCCAAAACATGCCCCCAGCCTGGGGTGGAACCGGCTTCAACGACGACCCGAGCTTCTTTAAACGAGGAGAGATTCATCTCTTGCTTCTCTACGACGACAGGAGCCACCTCTTTCACCTTGACGGTTTCAAATGCTTGGCAGAGAGTTTCATGGATTTCGCCATCCATTTCAACATACTTAAAGGATGACAAGTGGCTCACCATAATGTCCTCCTCACCACAGACGGTTACTATGCTGCCCCCGACAGCATATTTAAGCTTTTGATGCAGCGTGGACGTCACGGCACCAGCAGCATGGATCCATGGCCGACCTAAGAGGCAACTGTAGGCAGGCATGATGTCCATGATATAGAAGACCGTATTGAACGTCTCTGGACCAACTTGAATTGGTAGGGTCAACTCTCCGAAAACGTGACGCTTAGTTCCATCAAAGGCCTTCACCACCAGATCACTGGGCGTGCAAAGCAATCCACGAGTGTCCAATTTCATCAATGCCTTCTTCGGAAGCACATTAAGCGACGAACCCGTATCCACCAGGACATGCGACATGATAGTGCCTCTGCACTCTATTGAGACGTGCAAGGCGCTGTTGTGGTCTCTTCCTTTAGGAGTCAGCTCTAGATCTGTAAATCCCAGCCCATTACCAGCATTAACATGGGCTACCACCTCTTCCAGCTGATTTACTGATATCTCCTGCGGCACGTAGGCAGCGTTCAATACCTTCAGTAACGCGTTGCGGTGCGCTTCAGAACACAGCAACAAGTTAAGAATAGAGATCTTTGACGGAGTCTGATGAAGATGATCTACAATCTTGTAGTCGCTCTTCTTGATTAACCGCATGAATTCTTCAGCATCTTTAACTAGCAAATCTTTTTCTGCCCCAGAAGGGACCCCTTCGACAGCTTTGCCTTTACCCTTATCCACAACATCAGCTCTGACTACCTTCTCTGCCGCAACCTCCGCTGGCGCGAACACCCTACCGCTTCGAGTAATGCCACTGACTCCGGCAAGATTCTGCACAGTCGATCCGTATGGCTCCAGCTCTAACTTCTGACCATTGCAATAGACTTCGGCGCCGTAATGCCATGGAACGGCGCTAGTGCTTTCGAATGGGATTGGCCCGGCCCTGGTAATAGTGATAGTAGGCGGTCGGGGCGCAGGAATAGTAATAGGGTGACGAGGAATAGTAATGGTAGCAACTTCATCTGCCTGCTTCAGCACGACTTCCCCTGATGCACTTTCAACGCTCCGGCTGAACTGCAAAATACCCTCAGACATCAGACTTTGGATACCTTCGACCAGATGCTCACACCCATCAGGAAGTGTAGCACAAGCCATACATAACTCTCCGCATCCAGGGAAGAAGCCCTTCTTCAGCAACTTAGCCTTGACAAAACTAAGCGGCGTTTTCAAGTCTTTAACGTCAGTCAGCAAGTCTGCACTCTCCTCAGTGATAACGGCATTCACTCCGCCTCCCTTATGATGAGGCATAGGGTTCTTGGTAACGTTGGGCACACTATCAGAAAAGTTAATAACCTTGGCGTCCACCAAGTCCTGCACTTTGTGCTTAAAAGCTTTGCAATTCTCAATCGTATGGCCTGGTGCCCCCGTATGGAAATCACAAGTAGCATTGGCGTCATACCCCGGTGGCGGTGCCCCTGTCAAGGGAGCCAACGTCCTCTTTTGAACTAGCTGAAGCTGCAGCAAAGTTTGCAGAAGCTGCGCATATGACATAGGTGGAGTTTCAAAATGACGATTTGCCAAAGGAGCCCGGTTCTGATATTTCCTATACCCCTGGTTATTCTGCTGCTGAGGCTGCTGCTGCTGCAGCGGCGGAGCAGCTGGGATATTTATGCTAGCAATCTGTTGCTGAGGGCCCTTGCCCTTTCTCCGAGCATTAGTGACAGCACTTGCATCCCCCTCTCGACGCTTGCCAGCGTAGGGTTTCTTACTACCTCCTCCAACTGAGGATGATTCGCCCTGAATTTTTCCGATCTTTATACCGTTCTCAACATGCTCGCCCATAGTGATGAGAGCCGAGAATGTTCCAGACATGCCACTGACCAGCTTTTCATAGTAGATTCCAGGAAGGGTAGCCACGAACATTTGCACTAGCTCACGCTCAACCATCGGCGGTTGAACCCGAGCAGCCAATTCACGCCACCGCTGGGCGTACTCTTTAAAGCTTTCATTGTTCCGCTGTGAGAGATTCTGGAGCTGAACTCGGTTGGGAGCCAAGTCGCTATTGTATTGATAATGGAGGACGAACGCTTCGGCAAGGTCTTTCCAGGTACGCACAATAGCAGGCTCCAAACCCATATACCATTCGAGCGATGGACCAGAAAGACTATCTTGGAAGAAGTGCATCAGCAACTTCTCATCGTCAGAATAAGCAGACATCTTTCTATAATAAGATCGAAGGTGAACACGGGGGCAAGTAGTACCCTTATACTTATCAAAGACAGGCACCTTGAATTTATGAGGTACCTTAAAATCAGCAATCAACCCGAGCTTGGACATATCAACGCCCAATGTGTTCTGATTTTCCATTTCTCTCATCTTGTCTTCCAGCGCTTTGAACCTGAGTCGAGCTTCAGCATTCAACTCTGCTTCCACACCTCTCTGAGAGAATACGTCATCCTGATGGTCCTCAAGCCACGGTTGAGGCACCAACAGATTTCCGACACCAGCATTGCCGTTGATCGGCCCTATGTTTACATTGGCTCCCAGACTACCATTGCCGACGCCTGCCGCATTGAGCTCGATATTAGTCATCAGATTGCCGTTAGCACTGCCGTTGCCCCCGACAACAGGAACAACATTCTGTGGAGCGTCCACGGGAGGAGGAGTAGGCACAGCCCTGCCGTGCAGTATGCCATTACTGTCAACCCTGGAGATCAGAGGTTGAACCAAGGTACGAAGCTGGTCCTGACCATTAGCGACTACCTGCATCAGTTCCATGAAACGATCCATCCGTTCACGGAGCTCTTGAACATCTGACTGCACCTGGTCCATTATCCTTGTCTGATTAGCGCGAGTTGAGTAGCGGTGGATGAGTCTTTGATCAATCCTGGAGACCGGAAACAGCCCGGAACCTGAAAAACCTGTCAACAATACAGGTTAGGAAAAGCAATAAGATATACACCATGCAAATATGCTTCATGCAGATGCATGCGTGTGTCTGTGTGCGTGGGAGATTTTCCCCCGACCCTAGTGCCTTAGTGCCAGTGCTGATAATAATAAGAGGAAGCAGAAATCCGAGCCCAATCATGGAAACATCAATCTCATATATATATGGAAAGGCCCGTCAAGGCAGTACACAGTATCAGCGAGTACAAACAGATCAACAGCATGACCTCAGCCAACAAGTCTGGTGATGGTCAGCGTACATCAAAGATCAAAACAACAGGAATACAACTAGTCAAGTATGGCCACGGGCGCGATACTCTGCTAATAATTCCTTCGTCTCTGGATGATCTGGCAAAGTGAGCAACCCCTCGACGAGTAATTCCCTCTGCCTGATGGTATGCTGAAGCCCCTGAACTGAACTCTCCCAAGCTCCTTCGCCAAAGCAATCCTCCAGTTTCCGCTTCTTAGACTCAAACATCAGCTTATGCTCCTTCAGGTCAGCAAGAGCTTTGTTGAGTCGAGCTTCAGCGGCGTATCTGCGGGCGGTCTCTTCATCAAACCTCCGTTCACTGTCCTTTACTTCGGCTTCCAGCTTAGAGATCTGCAGCATGAGCTTGTCCTCTCGCTCCTTCCTGGTGGCCATGGAGGTCTTCCAATGCTGGTCGAACTTAGATATCCTCCGATATGCCTCCTCCAGATGCTGCTTCTTCGTAGCTAGTTGTAATACCCCAAATTTTACCCTTATATTTAGTCATTCATTTCGCATAGCATCTCATATGTACATTTGCTAACCACTAACAAGTCATGGAGGTATTTGTTTTGCAGGATTGGATCCAGGGGTATTTTGGTCATTTTACGTGGATTCTGCTAATTCCTTGAAGACGGGCTGTTATTAAGTTTTGAGGCATTTGATATACTATTTCTGAGGCGTTTATTTATCACCGGGTTTGATTATATCAAGGCGCCATTTCCATGTGTTCGGTATCAAAAATTGTCGGGCACAACTGGATTTAAGATCCATTTCATCACTCATGGTTTACTTCCAGAGCACTTCAGGTTCTGTTAATAAGGCACAGTCGTAATTGGGTATTATTGGATTGTGGCTCTTGGCATTTGGTCAGTGGAATTTAATTACGAGTAATGTTATTGTTGATGCTGAAACTGTTGTGATTACGGTGCACATCCGCGTTTGGTTATGAAATGGTTGGTTAGCATTTAAATTTGATTTTAATCAGATGATGAGATTAAGATTACAAATGAGACAAGTGCACGAATAAGAATATCATTCAGGAATGTTTATGGTTTATGACTATGTTAATGAATTTAAATATTTGTGGATTTATTCACAAATGTTTATAATTTTTTAACTAGAAATAAATATAAATAGATTCAAGTTTTGGGAATTTTATTTCATAAAGATCTCATTATACAAGAAGGAGGAGATTGTTTCACATTTTTGAATTACTGTACAAGGAATTACATTAATTCTAAAAGTTCTAAGTCCTAAATCCTAAAGACTTCTAAGTGTCCTTCGCGGTGTCCTTTGAGCTTCTCCGCAAAATCTCCGATCAACCTGCACATCAAAAAATAGCAAAGCAGAATAGAAAAATGTTAGAGTTTGTTTTCGACACTCTCAGAACAGCGTCATCATCGAGTGCCGGGAGTGGCACAACCGAAGCTGCGTCCTACCCCCGTTACCGGCCCGCGCCGTTGGCGTTAGATCGGATAGTATCTGTTCTTATCATAAGGGACGTCCGAGAGATAGAAGTGATAAAAGAAGCGGGACTGATTCGTTTTGCCGCGATTGGATTTCCAAACTGATACGAGAGTAAGGCAACATAGTCAAGCTGGATTCAGACCCGGATGCCGGCAGGTCTAAATCACTTTGTGCTCATTTTTTTCCACACCTGAAATACACCACAGCATCAGTACAAATTGGTAACAGAAACTCAAAAGCAAGACAACTCATAAACTTCCCCAAAGCTGAACAAACATCCAACTCAGAAAGGAAAAAGAGGGACCAATAAGTCATGAGTGGCAAGTTCATGCGCAAGAGCACATCATACAAATCTGCCACAAAAGTTCAGAATGAAAAGCAAGTTCAAACAGAACAAGAAGAATGAAGTACAAAACAAGCTGCATCAAGCTGCATCAAACAATGTACCAAAGGTCAGAATTGTCAGTTAGGGGCAAGCTTCAAACAGTTCAGATGGCAAGTCACAAAAATGTGAAATAACTACACCGAGTTGCAGCACAAATCATAGCGCAGACAAGGGCTCAGTCAGAGCATCATTTCCCCAACAAACAAGTCACGAAAATCAGTTCAAAGTACGAGGGTAAACCGCATCAGTTATCGCACATCATGGCTTCACAATCAATCTGAAAGCCAATAACCAATAGCAGCCCAGAACTCATGTTCTGAATCCAATCAAGCATCAAAAATAACCGATCTCGAAGGCAACCGCGGCGTTTAAACCCGACTAAAGCATAGTAGCGATTCTGAAAAAAGAAGAAAGGTCGTGAAGATCAAACCAGATGGACATCCAAAACAAAATCGGTATCAGAAAGAGAAACAAGTGCAGAAAAAGCAAGAAATCGCAACAAGCCCAGAACTCATGTTCTGAACCACATTCCACAGAACACAACAGAAGGCAATCGCAACGTTATCGAAGAATACAAGCTTCGAGGGCTCAGATAAACATCATCGCCGTATACCATTCTCAGCATCGTTTAGCTCAGCCAAAGCGTAATACCTATCCTGAAAAGAAAAGAAGAGGAAAAATAAGTGAATTCCAGCCGATAGCCAAACTGAACGAAGCAAGTTCACAAAATCCATGACAGTTCAGAATACGAGTGAATCCACAAGACAGGTATCGACTTGTTAAGGCCCAACAATTGGATATCCACACTGAGAACAAGGGATCCCATTCCACATCTGAAAAATAAAATCCAAAGTATGTCAGAGAAACCCAAGTCGATCCAATCAAGGAACAAAATCAGCAATGTCCAAACGAGAATCAAAACAAAGCCGTTCAGTTATCAAATGAAAATCCGATCCATATCCGAAAATAGGGAATCCTGAAAAAGGAAAGTTCAGATTAGATGAGATCAAATATACCAGAAAAAACGAAATCCAATCTCACCAAAAATCCCAGACAAAATCAAATAGAATCTCAGCCAAATAATAACGTAAAAAAAAATCATCAGTCCAGGCCCAAAAAGATGAAATCGGAAGAGTATAAGAAGGGAACAATCTCACCATGGTAAAAAGGCTAACGGGTAGCCGCGAGAAAGAGAAGAACACACAAAATCGCAAACCCTAGCGAACGAAATCGCGAAAGCCCCAGAGGAACGAACGAAGGAGAGCGAAAACCCTAGGCGTCGTGAACAAACGGCCGCGAACTCAGACGAAGAGTGATCGTCATCATCGTTCATCACCAACCATCAATATCGTCTGCTAACGAGAAATCGCGAAAGGGAGAACATCAAAGCGACGAAGCCGCGAACACACCCTAAGCGATCGCGAGTGAGAGAAGAAGGTTCACCGGCGCCGTTTCAAACAACAGCGGGTAAACCCCTTCGAGGCTCAGATTATATCATCTTCATCGCCGTCAAGATCACCGTCAAGATCACCGTCGGAATCTGGGTAGGGAGATTATTGATTCATGCATTTTTTGTTTGTTTTGTTCATGTAGGAAGAAGAAAAATGGTCGTGATCAAACAAAGGGGAGAAACATAGCGATCGCGAGAGAGATGAGAGAAATACAGGAGAAACGGCGCCGCGAACGGCATTAGGGTTCTGAAGCCCTAAAGTTACGTGTTGCCTCTTATGACTCCCTAACCGGGTTGGGACCGGGGTGGTGACCGGCCCAACCCTCTCTTTTTTTTATTTTTGTTTTCTTGTTTTTTTAAAAATCTGTTTTTAACTTTTAATTTGTTTTTAGTTTGTTTTAAAAAAAACCCATTTTTCTTTAATAAATCAATTTAAAAAAACCTCTTTTTTAAAATAAAAATTAAAAAACTTTTTTTTTTAATATGAAACTAAAACTTTTTTTTAAAAAAATAACAATAAGAAAAACTTTTCTTAAAAATATTAAAAATAAAACTCTTTTTAAAACATTTTTTAATTAAAATAAATTAAATCTTTTTTTGCAAGCTGATATTAAATTTTTTTTTTAAATAAAACAATAATAAAATCTCAAATTTGCATCTTTTTTCTTCATTGTCTCGTAACTCATTTGATTGCCGCCTCACTCTGCCCACTAACGACGTTTGTTCATTTTGCAGCTCATTACGTTTACCATTACTTATTTCATCTTATTTTTCACTCAGAGTTCATTATCATATTGTATATGTTTCTCGGTTGTAACCTCGCGAACCAATAATCGCGCTTTAATTACTGCCCTTTAAATTTCTGCTCGCGTAGTTAAATTAGGTCATTATTTTTTGTTTGCATCATTCAATCACCTCACGCATTTATCAATATTCCAGTCACACTACACACATCCGAAGGTTAGGTCTAGCTTTTGGTCGCCGCGCCAATAGTCCATAAACCCTCACACATCCAAACCCTTACAACCCTTACAAACCCTAATTTTCACAAATGCCTCGCCGCAGGCAAAATTACAATTTTACCCCTAGCATTAGTTCAAAGAGCCGCCGCGCTCATTTTAGGGTTTCCCGCCGTGGAATCCCTAATTTAACCCTAATTACAACTTAACAATTCAACGTAGAGATTTGGAGTTTCTACACTCCACGTAAGTGTGTCCTTAAGATGCGTTTATTCCCCTTGAGACCTTGACCACAGTCAAGAAGTCTTTAACCTCCCTTTTGAGGGGAACTACGATTACTCTGATTCCACTCCCGTAAGGATACGTAGGCACAAGATGCGATGTCTTGCCGAGTAAACTTAGAATTAACCCCTAGGTCCTTTTTAACTTTTAATCCTTATGTACATATACCTTAAGCAAATAAATAAAGCAAATAGTAAACATTTGAACAAAAGGTTCCTGTAGAGTACTACAGAAGTTTAGGGTGCTAATACCTTCCCTAAATTTAACCAACCCCGAACCCTAGATCTTTCCCCGCATTGTGTTTACGATGCAAAATAGGTTTTCCCTCTTTTGACCTTTTCCTTTGGATAAATCAAAGAGCGGTTGTGAATTGAATTGCGATTCAAACTCATTAATAGTTTGTGATCCTATTTCCACCGCAACAGAAAATGGCGACTTCACTGGGGAATGTCTTAATTTTTGAGGGTTATCCCTAACTTGTTCATATTTATTACTATCTATGTTATTATTCATTTACATGTATATATTTGTGCTTGGATGGTGGGACTGTTCCTTGTGTTGTGAGATAAGTCCTACGCCCGGACTAGTGACATTATTATAGGATGGGGATATATTCGATGAGGCTTATAGGGAGTGAATCCCGACCAAGCTGATTCGAGAATCACCGCTCAGTTGAGACCTTTTCGAAAATGGTTCGGTTGAACGAGTAATCGTAAAAAAATTTTCCATGGTCGATTGGAGTCTGTGATATTGGGGACCGTAGTACCTTAACACCACCTTGGCCTTATTTAGGACGTAGTGCGGGAGCTATGTGGGAGTAATCCTACAACGGCTGCTACGCGATACTACACTCAAAAGAGGTTCTCTTGAGAATATTATTCACCCCCGAGTCAGTCGGAAGGTTGATAATATCCGAAAGATGGGCTGATGACTTTGGGCACTTTGTAGAACCTTGTTCGGCAGGTACAACTAACCTATAGTACACTCCTTTTGGGATGGGTAGACCTTGACTCCGCTCACGTTCCTTTAACCTAGGACTTTGTGTGTTTTCATGCATTGCATCCATAAAGCATCTCATTGCATTGTATTTCATGGAGTTCAAACTTCATTTATGGATATCGCGGGATACCATAAATAAAAAAATAAAATGAAAAAAAACAAGAAAAAGATTTCCTTGGTACCCCACGACATTCGTAAATGTTTTAATTCCATAAAATCTTCATTTGCCTTCACATTTTAGCATCATACTTTTGCATTGCATGTGTCTCCCGATTTCTCATATTCGGTTCTCTCACCTTCCAGTTTTGTCACCCTAAGTTCTCTGCATCAATACGACCCTTCAAAAGAATGGAAGATCAAAACCAAGAGATCAACCGTGTCAGCCATGAATTCGAAGATCTTCGAGGAAGTGTAGGGCAGATTTTGGTGATGTTACGAGCTCTTAGTGTGAAGGTGGATGCTCAGTCTACTGTTGTTTCTGAGACTACTAATACCGTTATGGAACCTCAACCAGCTGTTACTGTCAAGAATGTACCTCCTCACGGTCTTCAATCCGGTTTGGTGCCTCCTAGTGCTCAACCAGTTCGACGAGCTACCCCTCCAAAGTGCAAAACTCCTAACTCCGACCATGGTAAAGGACCTACACGCTCGAGGAACCGCAAAATGGATACTCCTCAACCTTGGCAACATCAGCAGAGTTATCCGCTTCCATATGTCCAACAACCCTATGTAGTTACTGTAGCGCCTTCTTACGATCAGAAGTTTCCTACATACCAGCCTGTGCAGTCAGCTCCGGTGTATCAGGCACCGATTTATCAACAACCTTCCGGTTATCCGCCCATGCAAGTGCCTGTCAACAGTCAACGAGTGCCCAACGCCCCTGTTCACCAGCAATCACAGGATCAGGTTCCTTATCTCCGTAAGAGTCAGTATAAGCCTTGTCCTCCAATTCCGATGACCTTCACTGAGTTATACCCCCATTTGGTACAACAGGGTCTGATTACCACCTGTGCTTTGGGTCCTCCGCCTAATCTGTTACCTGCAAGTTACAACGCTGCCGCTCATTGTTTATTTCATGAGGGTGCGCCCGGCCATGATCTAGAGAATTGCTATGCTCTTAAGAAAGTTGTCAGAAATTTGCTAGAAGCAAAGAAGTTGTCTTTTAGCGACGATCAGATGAAGATCGAGACTCCTCTCGGGGTCCCTCACTTGTCGGGTTCGAATTCTGCAAAGCATGCTACTCCTGTGGCAAATCAGCCGAATCCAGTAATTATTCAAAGGCCTAGCTCGCTTCATTTTAGTAACCCTCAAGATGATATGACCGGGATCAATAAAGAATCTGGGAAAGTTATTTTGAAGCAACGACTGAAAACTGTTGAAGATGTGACCAGCATAACTGGGGCAAGCCATGACGACTCACAGTGATCATGAACCAGACGTCCTTTCCATTGAGGCTCCGCCAAAGGAAACTGTTACGTTTGAATGCAAGATTTCATAAACATTTAGAAGGATTTTTCCGACAGTTCATTTATATGTATTTCTCTTTGATTAAGCATATTTAGCATGTACGAACTTGTTTATCTTCGATTAATTAATGCAACGCATATGTTTGGCTTGAATAAATCCATTCGTTTCACTCATTCAAAAAAAAAACAAACGTTTTCATAAATCATAATACCAACTTTACCCGATCTCTTGTTCTGATGGAGAATTAGGGGGAGGATGACGAACCCAAAACGTCAGATTTCTTGTCGTATGCTTTCGATTGAAACCCGCTGATGATGTAAGGCATTGTTTCAAATCCCAAACACTGGAGATATAAGGATGTTAATCCCTAGTCAACCCTTTGAGCCTTGAAGTAGGAGTTTTTCTTTCTTTTTAAGAACCTTCATCCTAACCTAGGGCAGGGTAGGTTTCAGTTAAACCGATCGAGCGCTTAGACTCTTGAAAAGGAAGAGCAAACCTTCGAGAATTTATCCTTAGCATCTTAAGAAGTCCAATACAATGACTATCCCTCGGTTATCTAAGAAGTGGGGCAGTCGCGAGCCTTTCAAGAGATTTACACAACTTGTGCATAAAAGAATGTTCAAAAAAATAAGAGCCCGCTAAGTCAAAACCTATGAAGGGGACTTAGGCAAAACTGGGGCATCCCGCTGGACTCCAAAGTCAAATCAATAGACGCTGTCCAGGCAAAAGTTAGGGAATAAGAGCAATAAACCATTAGTTTTTTGAATCCTTATAAAGAACAAAATCGTGTGACCAATTGCCAAAAGAAATAGGTTAGTGACTGCCATGTCCAAAGCCTTGATAAGTTCTCGACCATAGCAAATCCGCTTGAGATATGAGCGTTCGTATCCGGTTAACTGAATTAGGATTGGAGAACATCTCGAAGAATGGGTGGGTACAAATATAACTTTGAGCCTTTATCCTTTGTTTCTTAAACCGTGAACCGAGCCACGATACAACCTTTAAAAGACCTAATTGAAGTAGGACTTCAGTTGAAAGCATACTTGACAAGATCACGTTTCCTGACTCCTACGAGCTATGCTCAGAAAAAATTCATGTTGGCATTATAATTAAAACTTATATCCTGACTAGTGATTTCGGTCACAAGTTATCGCGATATCTTTTTTCAAAACAAAAATTCAAGACAAATATATGTGTGCATTGACAAGCTCAGGATAGGCATTTCAGGCATGGCGACTTTGCCTGATATCTTAGAGATTTACATATGGACATAACCCGTTGGAACTTGAAGATCCTGCTAAACAGGGGCAGGCAGTTTCCCAAATCGCTTACCAACGCGAGGCTGACGTTCTCAAGAGCTATTTCTCAAAGATTTCGTCGTAACACGATTAATCTGTGCCAGTTACGTCGATGACATGACAAATCTCTCAAAGAGTTTGAGAACAATGGGGCATCCAGACTCCTTGTTCCCTATAAAATCCTCTTGAGATGACCCTACCTTACAACGCAAATATCCTGGGGCACGGTGTTTTCTAAAAAAGGGGAACCAAATGGCGACTACTATAAGGTCCTTCAAGATCAAAACCATGTGGTTTCGCAACTTTTCTTCATGCACCCGAGGGATTTTACTCACAGCGGCCTTCATTCCCCAGTAAACCTCAGTGTTGCAACAGACTCCTAAACTATTGCCTCATCACAGTCCCCAGAGAGACTATAAGCTGACAACCTTTTCTTGGGTAACTCAAAAGTGTCCCTCAGGTTTTCTTCTCCCCATGTGAAGACGTGATACTGTAAACCCAAGCAGATTACCTTCTCCCCAGAGAATTCAGAACTTTAAAACCAGATTTGGTTCTACCATTGATCTTTCTTACCCATGATTGACGTATTGGTTGCAGAGAACGCAGGGTATTTCCGTCGAGATGTTTATTTCATCTCTCGTCCCGTCTCTACTCAGTTTCGTCAGCATACACAGGGGCATAAGCATCACATGCCTATTTCATTACATATTCATTACATATTCATTACATATTCATTACATATTCATTACATATTCATTACATATTCATTACATATTCATTACATATTACATATTCATTACATATTCATTACATACTCATTACATACTCATTTTATAACATCTTGCATACATAAACATTAACATACATAGACATTAACATACATTCACATTAACATATGCATCAACATATGCGTTAGCATTCACAGGTTCATCGTGTCTCCATCATTGGTCGTTACCGCCGAGTAACTGGGGTTTTCCCATTCTCTCCAAATAGATTGTCAGCCATAAGCATAAAATACTTACTTGTTTCCAGCTTCCCCACAGAGCTCGATCCTCGTGGATGACGGTTACTTCAGCTATCTTTCCTCACCAGGATAAGATATTTACCCTCCGAGATCATTCCCTCGATGGAGTCTTGATTACCAGTTTTCTTTCTAGCTCGATCCTAGATTGAATCTCAGTCTTGTCGGTCGTCAATCCCAACCGGACGTGCATTTATTTTGCACCATCTAAAAGTTTTCACCATACCATGACAGATACGCGACTATCTCGCTTGAGAAGTTTATCACTGTACCCGGACGTGCATTTATTTTGCACTATCTTTCAAGAAAATCAACTACAATCCTTTACAGATACACGACAGTTCACGCCTGGAAAATCTATCAGTACAACACTTTACAATCCTACATGTTACAACATCGGTACAACACTTTACAATCCTACATGTTACAACATCGGTACAACACTTTACATCTTACAACATCGGTATGCAACATTTCTCACCTAAGAAGCCGATCCTATCTTCGTTATGACTCGCAGCAAATGGCCATCTCCATGGAGCAGTTGGGCTTCCATTTTTCCTGTCGTCTTGAAGTATGGGGAGGTTTGAACCAAATCGTATTCAGGAGAGCACGATCTTGAAGTACGGGGAGGTTTGAGCGGAATCATATTCAGGAGAGCACGATTCTGAATTATGAAGAAGTTCATTTACCCTTTAGTAAAAGAAGGAGCCGAATCATATTCAGGAGAGCACGATCTTGAAGTATGAGGAAGTTCATTTACCTTTTAGTAAAAGAAGGAGCCGAATCATATTCAGGAGAGCACGATTCTGAAGTATGAGGAAGTTCAGTTAGCCCTTTTCATATTCAGGAGAGCACGATTCTGAAGTATGAAGAATTTCATTTACCCGAAAGAGCGGAATCATATTCAGGAGAGCACGATTCTGAAGTATGAGGAAGTTCAGTTAGCCCTTTTCATATTCAGGAGAGCACGATTCTGAAGTATGAAGAATTTCATTTACCCGAAAGAGCGGAATCATATTCAGGAGAGCACGATTCTGAAGTATGAGGAAGTTCAATTCACCCTTTTCATATTTAGGAGAGCACGATGTTGCACCCTAAAATTTGACCAACCGATTCTCCTATCTGACTCATGGTTTAATTTCATATTCACAGCTCAGATGTATGATTTTTGTGCACAAGCAGGGGATATCAGAGTTTACAGCTTGATTTTTGTCTATCAGATATGGCAGACCCAGTCCAGATCACCAGGGTTTTATTTTCGGGAAATTGTGCGCTCCTCGGTGATTTTTCAGTGATTTTGAGGATATTCTGATGCCCGGGGATCTCTGTTCGATTCGATCTGGTCTCGTGTGCGCTTTTACGGGGGTCATGTGCATTCATCTGCATTTTTAGGGTTTGATAGGCTTTTGTGAATTTTTAACAGGCTTTATAGAATTTTTCTGGAATTTAAATAGGGTTTTTGTATTTTTTTAATGGTTTAATCCTCTTTTTAGAATTTTATAGAATATTTTAAATAGATTTTAATAGAAATTAAATAGTTTTTAGGTAGTATAGAAAATAATATAGTTTTCCTTTTATTAATAATAGATTTACTAGTTTTAAATAATATTGGAATCTTAATAGAAAATTAGTAGGAGTTTAGAATTAATTAGAACATTAATCTTTTTTAGAGCTTAATTAGATCTTAATTGTTTTTAGATTTAATTAGGATAATATAGGGTTAATTGGACATTTAATCACTTTTTAGAGTTAATTAGGTTCTTAATCATTTTCAGATTTAATTAGGTTGATATAGAATTAATTAGGATTTAATTGAATTTGTTAGATTTTATTAGGATTAATCATTAGTTTAATTGTTTTGATTAGCTATAATTAGGTTTAGTTAACTGTTTTTTATTTAGTTTTTTTTACAGTTTTTTGTTCATTTTCGAAATGGGCCCAGGGGATGTTTTTGGTGAAGCCCAATTCTTTACTAGTCTTAGCAGCGAAGCCCAGCAATGGTCCAAGCAGTCCAGCAAATTCTCAGAGATCTCCAGAATCTTCTAGAGGGATCCACGCGTCTTCAGTGTAATAAATAGCATGACACGTGTTTGCAAGCAAAGGTCCCACATTTCTGCACCAAAGCACGCCACGTACCCACTGCCTCTCTCTCTCTCCACGCCACCACACGTGGCACGCATGCACCAATTCCCTCCACCAACGGTGACACACGTCCATCCCTCACCTCCTCACCGGAAGCTCCCCTGACCGGCATGCAAAACTGGTGAACCCTCACCGCCGGCGACCTCAACCAACTCCGGCCACCACCTGAACCACCAAATTCCCCAGAAATTCATCTCCTTCCTCCGATCTCCTCCCTTCCACCTTCATCATCTTCATCCCATAATTTCCAGAAAATCACCTGAAACTCTTCGTTCTTCATCAATTTTTTCCCAGAAACTCTTCGTTCTTCATCAATTTTTTCCCAGAAACTCATCGTTCTTCATCATTTTTTTTCCAGAACAACAACAACCTTCCTACAAATTTTACCAGAATTCAATCAAATCTTCATCATCCCTCGACAAAATCCCCAGAAATCACCCTCAGCATTCATCCTTCAAGCAATATTTCCAGAAAACGTCATCTGCGTTCAATCTTCAAGTAATAAACCCAGAAACTTCAAACCACGTCCAATCTTCAAGCAAAATCTTCAGAACACCTCCAGAACACTCATCCACTCAAGACTTCCAGAATCTCGTCAAATTCTTCAGCAAGCTTCTTGGATCTTCATCAGGAAATCTCATCCGGTTGTGGATCTTCAGCGAACCATTAGTCTCCTCAACGAGCGTCAAGCATCGTTCGTCTCTCCAGGTTCTTAACTCCTTTCTTGCATGTGTGTGTTGTAGATGCAATCCTTGAGATGCTTAGGTTAGGGTTTCTTGTTTTGGTGAGTTCTGTTAAGTGCATGCGTGATGATGATTAGGGTTTACTTTTAGAGATTTGATGGAAAATGTGTTTGAGGATTCTGGGAGGAAGTTTCAGAGAGAGTGAATAGAGGAAGAAGATGGTGAACGGCTAGGGTTTAGAAGTGTGAACAGTACCAGAACGTTGTGAGGAGATTAGGTTTTGTTCGTTAGGGTTCGTATTGGATTAGGGTTTGTACATTGGGCTAAGCCCAAGTGCGTTTCTGAACACTGTACCCCATCGTTGCTCGTTACACCCCTCCCTGTGTGAGTCTGAATGACTGGAGTTGGGCCTTAGGCCCCAATCCGCTAATGACACCCCCCTGGGCGTAGCCCATAGTAGATAATAACTAGGAATTTGCTAGTGCTGCACCCCCCATTTGTTTTTTTTCCTGATTGTTTGGTTTCCAAGTTTGGGCCCTGCGCCTCATGCTGTTGGCACCCCCCAATCAGGGCCCAGCTAGAATAGCATAGAATAACCCTTGCTGTTTGCACCCTCCATTGCATTTTCTTTTATTTTTTGATTTTCTTTTATATTTTCATATTTGTGAATAATTCAATAAAAATGTAAATAATTGTTTTTTTTCTAATAATTCTTTTTCTACCATTTCATGAAAATGTTAAGAAAATTAAATAAAAATAAAAATGACATTTTATTTTTATTTCCTAGTTTTGTGCATATTTTCCAATTAATTGATTTCCTTTTAATATTTTCAATACATGCATATCATTAGAAAATTAATAAAAAATGGTAGATTTAGTCAAATAATTCCGTTCTTTTTTCTGTAGACTCGTGATTCAGTGTAGAATTTTATAGTATAAAAACCTTAGCTTAATCATGCATTTTCATTGCATTTTTTCACTGTTATTGATGTTGAATAATTGGTCTGTGGATATATCTGTGTTGCTGATTTTATTTCTTTCATCTGGTATTGAATTTTGTTCTGATTTTTCAGTATGTTACCCTAGAGCCATGTAGGTCTCCCCATAGATTTGTGTTAGATTTTTGTAGGATGTCCTGATATGATTTGTCTGAGCCTGAAGATAGGAGAAGTCTTGATGACTTCTGACTTTGAAGTTCAACTATGGTTGAACTTTAGAGATAGTCTCTTGTGGTTTTGTTGGCCTGTGGTTTCTTCTTGAAGGTGGGAGCTGATGGAGGTCCTGCTGGAGCTTGCAAAGTTGCAGTGGATTGAGGTTTAGTCTAGGAGCTTGTTGTCTGTTTGGGAGGTTCGAGATCCTGAAGTTTGAATGGAGTTCATGGTACTTTCCTGAGGAAGGCACTATGAATGACTTTCATTCTTTCTTCTCACCTCTTTCTTAAGTATCCAATGATGTCGGAGCCGACTTGTGAGTTTAATTCCTCCTGAGGAGGGATGTAAACTGATCACATGTTGTTGAGCCACATGGGATACGATTCCTAAGTGGAAGTCTCCTAGTACTTTCCTGAGGAAGGTCCTATGAGTCTATTCACTTAGTTCCATTAGTTTGTCTAGGATTTCTCAAGTATCCAGTGATGTTGGAGCCAACTTGTGAGTTTAATTTCTCCAGAGGAGGAATGTAAACTGATCACAGTTGTTGAGCCACGTAGGATACGATTCCTAAGTGTCAGCCTCCTAGTATTTTCCTGAGGAAGGTCCTATGAGCCTGCTCACTTAGTTCCCATAGTGCATATAGGTATTTCTCAAGTATCCAGTGACGCCGGAGCCTTCATGTGAGTTTAATTTCTCCTGAGGAGGAATGTAAACTGATCACAGTTGTCGAGCCGCATAGGATATGACTCCTGAGTAGTAACCTCCTGGTACTTTCCTGAGGAAGGCACTATGAGCTTGTCTGCTTAGCTCCCTTTTCTCTGGTAAGCTTGTTCTGAAGCTTGGAGACTGGGACTGATTCCTCTTGCTTAGGGTTTTGATTAGAGTCGTTGCTTAGATCTTTGCTTAGGGTGCTGTATAGGGTTTTGTTTAGAGATAGATTGAGAGTTGTCTCAGGTTTGTTAGGGGCTTTGCCCAGGAGTAGTTTCTTGTTTTGTAGATAGAGGCCCTGCTCAGGGTTAGTCTCTTTGTATTGTTTGACTTGTGTGATGTTATGTTGCATTAGACTTAGGTTCATCTAGATAGTTCTGAGTAGGTGCATATTAGAAGTAGACTTTGCGTGCATGAGAAGTTGAGGTGGTCCTCCTTCTGCTTGTTTGTTATTGCGTGGCTTTGCTTGTTGGTATTTGGTAGAGCTGAGCTCCCTTGCCTCTGTGGTTTGCGGCCTTCGCGCCTTGTTTGTTTAGTTGTTGCATTCATGCATATTTTCAGTATTCATTTACGTTGCAGTTTCTTGTTTGTAGTTCAGTCCTGTTGCCATGATCCCTTAGGAGCTCTGACTTCTCCGCTGCGGAGTTGTTATGATAGACATTAGGATAGTCAGCCAGGTGAGGTAGCAGTAGGTAGATTCCCCTGTTTCTCAGCTATAGTTCTAGGGTTTCCCTTTCCTTTCTGTAGGAGCTTTTGAGTAGCTTGACCCGTAGTTAGCCGAACTACAGCTGCTCTGATTCTTCATTCCAGACGAAGATATGTAGGCATAGGATGCGATATCCTAGCGAGCACACTAACGACTAACTTTGTTCTCTCGCGGCTGTGCGATCGAGACTTTCCCGCTAACGACTAATTGTTATCCCTTTCTCTTGCCCGAGTGCATTTGAGACCAGATCGTAGTTGTAGGTTCCCGAGCCTTAGAAACCAGTTTGTTTTCTCACTGCTGTGTGAGAACCCCTGTTTACCCGTAGTTAGCCGAACTACGTTTGCTCTGATCTTTCATTCCAGATGAAAGTACGTAGGCACAGGACGCGATGTCCTGGCGAGCAACCTTTCCCCCGTCTAGACGTAGGAAGTCGAACTACGTTGACTCTGACTTTCCCATTGCACGAGGGAATACGTAGGCCCAGAACACCGTATGTTCTGTCGAGTCCTGTCCTTTTATTTTCTTTTCAGACCAGCCATTAGCGTAGATAGATAACACACCCTTTTACCTATAAACACCAAGCGTGGATCCCGTCGAGTACGATGGACGTGAGGGGTGCTAATACCTTCCCCTTGTGTAACCGACTCCCGAATCCAGGTTTTGGTTGCGATGACCATACCTTTTTCCCGTCTTTGCGAGGTTTACTTCGAGCGTTTCCTTTCCCGCTCTGAGGGATAAATAACGCACGGTGGCGACTCTCCTGTCAAGCCGGCGCCGATTTTCGCAGTAGCGACAGCTGGCGACTCTGCTGGGGAATTATAGCATCTAGGGACTTTTCCCATCCCTTATGCTGGGACCGTTTCCCATCCCCTACGCGAGTCAATCCTAGCGCTTGGGTGTTTATTCGTTGGGTGTTGTGTATATGTGTTTTACTTTTCTGCACTTTACCTTGCTGTACCTTTACCCTCCCGCATTTATTTTCCAGCATTATATTATTATGATTATTGTTGTGGGCAAAGGGAGGTTACTGTGAGTGAAAAGCCGGACCTGGGCTTGAGTACACACCTAGATATAGTTGCGGAGAAGTAGTAGACGAACCTGTCTGCTGAGCAGGCACAGTTCCCTACGAAAATCTGCGCTCAGACGAGATTCTTGCAGAGGTGCTCCTTTCCGGTCCTGAGGATCTGAGGGGAGTCCAGACGTGAGGATTGTCGACTCTGGGGACCGATCATTTGGAAGTCAGCTAAGTGAGGCCTCTTCATGACTTGATGATGCCACTCCTTCTGGGAATCGTATCGTCACTCATGAAAGTCTGTGACGCTGATGACCGCATAGGATGCCGTACCTTTGTCCGTGGATTAGGTCTATCCTACCTGTGAGAGGGACTGGGTTATTGCAGGAAAACTGGCCTTCAGAAACCATGTTTCAGTACTTTTATCAGATGGTGTTCTTGATTCATCTCCAGGTGTGTTGTCTGGGTCAGATGGGTTTCTTATCTGAGGTAGAGGCTATTATCAGATGGTATTCTCGTCAGATACAGAGGTTCAGATGGTTTTCTTACCAGGGGATTGATATTTTGAGTATCAGATGATAGTTAGTGGCATGAGATTCTGATGACCATGTTGGTTTTCTGTTCTTGATCACAGAGATATTCCTCTTCAGGCTACAGCATAGCCCCTATGTTTGCAGATTGTATTATTTATCATATTGCATCATTGCATTACCATCTGCATTCAACTAACGTGTGTGTATTGCAGGTACATATTTTCCCTTCCAGTTCTGGTGTTTGTTCCTAGCAAGACATGGAAAACCTGAAGAGAGTATTGCCCTATAAGTTTCCGTCGCCGAATATCAGTCTATTGTTAGAATTGATTGCTATTGCTAAGAAGAGGGGAATGGGTGACTTCAGAAAGAGATATGGGAGGATTCTGACCTACGTTTATCAGCCATCTGCCTACGAGACCAGCGGCATCTATACTCTGTTACAGTTCTACGACGCGGAGCTCAGGTGTTTTGTATTTCCCGACTTTGTTTTGGCTCCTACCCTGGAGGAGTACTCTGCACTTCTGGATATACCGATCCGTGAGCAAATGCCTTTTTATCGTACGGACGCTGAGCCTAAGCTGGCTGAGCTTTCTGCCATCCTGTGCTTAAAAGAGTCTGAGCTGTCTGGGAAGATGATCAGAAGAGGAGACGTATGGGGATTCCCGTTGGATGTCTTAGTGGAGAAGGCTCGAGAGTATGCCCAGAAGGGTAGCTGGGATGTTTTTGACGTCATTCTTGCTGTATGTGTGTATGGCATCGTGTTATTCCCGAATATTCCTGATTTCGTTGATTCTGATGCCTTCTATATTTTAGCTGCGAAGAACCCAGTTCCTACTTTACTGGGAGATATCCACCATTCAACCCATTACCAGAATGAAAAGCGACGAGGAAGGAATGTGTCTTGTTGTGTGCCTCTCCTATGCAGGTGGTTCACCAGTCATATGCCTAGGTCAGGCCCTTTTGTCACCTCTATCAACTCTCTAGGATGGCCCGAGCGCTTAATGGGATTAACTGCTGAAAACGTGGTATGGACCAATAAAGAGGTATTTGGAGCTGAAGTCATACTCAAAGGCGAAGGATTCCCGAATGTTCCGTTAATAGGAAGGAAAGGTTGTGTCAACTATAACCCTTCCTTATTGATCAAGCAATTTGGGTACGTACCTCAAGGAGCGCCAAAGCCCGAGGAGATACAGGAATCTCTGTATCTCACCGGGGCAATAGGGAAAGAGATGCTGACCAAACTTGAAAAAGCCTGGAAGAATTTGCACAAGAGAGGGAAGCTTTCAGGTAACAGAGGGGATACTCGAGTTCCTAGCCCATATGTAGAATGGATTCGTGAGCGAGCTGTGAAGTTCCTTATGCCATATCCAGCAGTTCAGCCATTGCATCCTCCTCCGGTAGAGGAGCCTACCACTGTGGACATTCAGGTTTACAAGCAGCTGATGGCGGAGAAAGAAGAGCTAGCAAGGGCTAAAGAGGCTTTAGAGCAGGAGAATGCCCAGCTTCGGCATGAAAAGATTGAAACAGGATATATTTCTAAGCAACAGGATGAAACTCTGAAACATCTGAAGACTACGCTGTTGGAATTGACTGAAACCAAGAAGCGTCTGGAGTTAGATGTGGACTCCGTTAGTAGTGTGTTGGCCACCAAGAAGCAAGAGCTGGACAGGGCCTACACAAAGCTAGCCAAGTTCAGAGAACACTGGGATCTCACTATGACCAAGCGCAAGGAGCGAGAAGGAGAGCTGAAGACACAGATTGCTCAGTTAGAAGAACAGGTCAAGGTGAAGAACGAGGAGCTTGAAGAAGAAGCCTGCCGCCGATACGAAGCCGAGCGCAAGGTGACAGATGCCATGAAGAATTTGGAAGATTTCCAGCATAGAGCAGATGCCAAGAGACCCAAACCTGGGGATGGTGCTAATGATAAGGCTTGGGAAGACTTTGTCAGAGACATCCAGGGGACGGTCAGGAAGAGGGATCGACTGATAGAAGGTTTGATTTATCAACCAGATCATGCAGAGACAAAGAAGATGGTCGAGGACTTCCGCAACCGTACCCGTATTTGATTTCTCTTGCATTCTGTATGTTGAGATCACCACCAGGCATGTTGGCTGGGATCCTCCTTATCATATCAGCTATATGGAGCATAGTTATGTAACTTCTTGACAAGACAGTTATTCTAATCAATATATGAGGGTTTTTCTAAATATTGTCTTTATGGTTTATCTCGCCTTGCTACCACTGACACTGGAATTGGAGGGAAAATATCTCCAATGCACACATGCACGTTAGCATTTTTGTATTTCTGTTTGCATAAATCATACTGCATAGCATTTCTCTAGCAGGTCAGAGCACTTATCCAGCCTTTGTTTTCACCAGAAAGTGATTCTCGGGGAATTGTTTGAAGCAAGAGTGGAGTGTTGAAGACGACCAAGGGGCTGAAGCAGATTTGAGCAGAATCAAGCAGCATAGTCCGTTACAGGTAATCGGTAGCTATGTCTGAAGGCAATTTCCAGTTTCCTAACACCCAGGCAAGGTTTACTGTGGCGTCCAACCATCGGTATGATTCTATGGAAGGCTTCCCGCAAGCGAACAATCTTACTGCAGACCAAGTTATGCAGCCTGCTGTTGAGAACCGAGATCAGCATGAGCAGTTTGTTGCCCGAAATGAACGTTATCCTCCTGTTAACAATCAATGTGTCGCTGTCCCTGTGATGAATTACCGGAGAGATATTCCAATGACCGGGTTAGTAGATCCAAGAGCTCTTGGCGATAGTAGAAGACTCCGAGTGTTGGAAGAGCAAATGAAAGCCTTGGAAGCGAAAGATGCCGTTAACCTGGATGCTGTGGCCATGTGTTTGGTTCCTGACCTCGTGTTGCCATACAAGTTCAAAGTGCCGGAATTCGAAAAATACAGGGGAGATAGCTGTCCGAAGCTGCATTTGATGATGTTCTGTCGAAGGATGACTTCGTTTGTGCGAAATGACAAATTGATGATCCATTGCTTCCAGTATAGCCTGACTAGGGCATCGTTGAGATGGTATGTGCAATTGGAAAGTAATCAGATTCGAGCGTGGGTGGATTTAGCCAGAGCTTTCATGAAGCAGTACGATTACAACTTGGATTTGACTCCTAGTCTCGTAGATCTGCAAGAATTGTATCAAGCGGAGAATGAATCATTCAGAGCGTATTTGCGAAGATGGAAGGAATTGGCTGCTAGTGTTCGACCACCGCTTCCGGAAAGAGAATTGGTTGACATCTTCTTGGGTACCCTGAAAGGCCATTATTTTGACAAATTGTTCAGTTGCACAAACTTTGTGGGCCTGATGAGGCTGGGAGAGATTGTTGAGCGAGGACTCAGGAGTGGAAAGTTTCGAGATGTTCCTTACGTCCCAGTTGATAAGATTGAGTCAGTTGTCAGTTCTCAAGAAGAGTGGGAAGGAGATGACGCCACCTCAGAATCTCCAGCATCTCAGGATCAGTTTTCAGACACTTCAAGTCAACGATCATCTTACCGCCGATCACGTCAGCATGCTCCACGAAGACCAAGGAAGCCAAAAAGGCAGTTCACTCAGCTACCGGTGTCGTACAGTCAGTTGTTGCCAGATCTGGTCAAAAGCGGATTGATAGTGCCGAAAGAGACTAAGCCGGTGATTCCACCGTATCCTCCAGGTTTTGATGCCAGCGCCCGCTGTGAGTACCATGTTGGGGCACAGGGGCATTCAACAAATGATTGTAAGGTGCTTAGAAGTCAGATTCAGGATCTGTTAGACTCTAGCCGTATTTGCATCACGCCTCAGGGTTGTGTTCAGATTAATGATTTTCCCTCTTCCAGCTGTGGGGGTTCGTCAGTTAATGTCATGGAAGACTCCACAGGAAGTGTGTGCTCTGAAGATTGTCAATCAGAGAGTTCAGTTGAATATGGGGGAAGTTTCTAGAGGTTTCTATGCCGGGTGTCGCATCTGTTTCTCTGCCTAACCCGTTTAGCTTTTGTGCATCAGTAATTGTCGACCACCGCCAGGATTGTTGGCTGGGGTCGTTATATTCATACTCATTTGTGATTACCTGCTGATTTTGTTGGTTATACATATGTGGGAGATGTTTGCCTGTATGCTTATAGCTTGAGTTTCTCTTTGTCTCGTTATGAATATGTGTTTGCTTTCTACGCTGCATTATCATTTAACAGGTATATCAGAACCGTGGGTCTTATTTCCTCATCGGCCAGTTTATTGCAGGAATTCCTTCAGAGATATGGAACAGAATTAGTTTGAATTGATCGAAGTCCGAAGCCAGCTGGAGCAGATGATGAGAGACACGCAAGAGATGCGTCTGGAGCAGAAGATTCTCAAAGAGGAAAACAGTCAGCTGAAGACCCAGATGAGCTTGATCATGGAGGTAGTCAAGAATGTGCTTAGGAAAGAAGACGATCAGCTATTTGAAGCCGCAATGAAGAAGCTCGCGCCACCTGTGCATGTGGAACCTGAGCAGCAGCAACAGAAGATACATCCGGCTCAACAGAGGATCCAGGAGGGGAAGCCGAAGAGAATATTTGAGGCACCGCCTATGACCTATGCTGAGCTCTTGCAGATCTTATTGAGGTTTAATCTGGTTGAAAAGAGAACGTTGACACCACCAACGAGAGTGTTTCCTCAAGGGTACGATGCCAGTAAGCAATGTGAATTTCATTCCAGGGCATTCGGACACGACATCGAGGGTTGTCATGCTTTTAAGCACAATGTTCAAGACTTGATTGACTCGCACGATATTGAATTCACGCCGGGCGGCGTAGCTGTGCATATTGCTCCTGTCTCAGTCGATGCTAAGATGACAGATGTTTCTAAAGCTGCAGTGGGTCAGAAGCGTATCCTGGACTCCATGGTGTCAGAATCTCCAGGCCCACAACTGTTGCCTATTCCTGGGGCAGATCTAAGAAAGAAAATGGTTAAGCATAAGGAGGGCGTTAATCAGTACATTGAAGGTCAAGAAACCAATGTTGCATTTGATACAAAGGGTGTTCAAGGGTCAACCCGATACCAGCAGCAACAGCCTCAGCAGGGGGCACAGCAAACTCAACGAAGATTCCAGGGTGGTAAACCGAGAAGAGTGTTTGAGAAGCCTCCCTCAACGTATGCCGAGTTGTTGCAAACATTGTTGGGATTGAATCTGGTAGAGAGAAGAACTCTGGCACCAATAACGGGAACTCCCCCGTTTGGTTATGATGCCAGCAAGCGCTGCGAGTTTCATTCTGGAGCCCCGGGTCACGATATAGAAGGTTGCCACGCTTTTAAGCACCAAGTGCAGGATCTGCTTGATAGTGCAGCAATCAGCTTCGGGCCAAGAGGTCCTAGAATCATCTGAATGAAGGAGGAAGGGCTCTATAATGTGGTTGAGTCGTTGAAAGCAGATCAGGACAACAGCGAATTGTCTCTAATAAGGATAGCTGGTTCAGCAGCAGGGCAGATGCAAAAGCCCGGTTCTCAGAAGCTAGCATATTTTCTTTGTTTTAGCTTGTCATTTCTTTACATTTGTAGTCGCTTTCCTGTTTGAATTCGTAAGCTTGTTTGTAAAACTTGTTGTTTTCATTCAAATTGATGATAATGAAATAAATATGCATGTTTTGATGAAATCCAGTCGTGTTCACTAACTGTTTTTGCAAATGTCCGACGTTTGGTTAAGAAGAATTTGGGGAGGATGACGAAAATGACCGACATGCAACTACCGATATTGTATGCTTTTGAAATAAAACCTGTTGATGATGTACAGGCATTGTTTCAAACCCCTAAACACCGGAGATATAAGGAAGATAATCCCTTGTCAACCCCTTTGAGCCTTGTAGTAGGAGTTCTTTCTGAAAACGAAAAACCCTCAAATCATAACCTGGGGCAGGGTAGGTGTTAGCTAATTTGACCGAGCGTCCAAATTGCAAAAGGAATGTCCGTTCGAGGATCAATCACACCCCTAGAGGTCGTACCTAAAAGACCACAATGGTTCAATCAAGAGTGGGACAACCACATCACTTCCCAAAGAGTCAGACAACCAGTGTCACACGACCTGTTCGAAAAAAAATGAAAAAGAATCAAAAGCCCGCTAAGTCAAGAAAACTTCAAAACAAATGACTTAGGCAAAAATGAGGGCATCCCGCTGGACTTGAAAAAACCAAAAGAAACTCAAAAGGAGTCAGTCCAGGCAAAAGTTAGGGATATGAAGAGAAAAAGATGAAAAGGATCAAAAGAAAAATCCTCGATGGAAATACGAGTCGTGTGACCTCAAGTGTCAAAGATGCAAAGTGAGTGGCTGTCACTCCAAGAGCCAAAAGTTTCTCGAGCTATCACTCCTGTCTTTCAATCTCTGAGAGGTGAGCGCTAAGGTCAAATTAGCTGAACGTAGGATGGGAGAACATCAAGGAGAATGGGTGGGTTAAAGTAAACTTTGAGCCTTTATCCTTCCTTTCAAAACCATGAACCCGACCACGTTACAACCTTCAAAAGTCCTAATTGAAGCAGTTTGTTTCGAAAGCATACTCCGGTAAAGGTCGCGTCGATTCTGACTCCTAAAAAGGTTCCTCTTACCATGTTGGTACTACTGTTGATAAATGTTTTGTGCATTATATGCCATAAACTGTTTTTCCCTTTTCCCAGTGAACAGATTGGATGTCAAAGCTGTCATATGTGTTGCATTAATACATCTTTTGTGCAGAACAACTTGTTTTACTTGCGAGTAAGCGCTTGATAGCAGAAAAGCTTCCTACAATGGAAAGTATGGTCAAGATAGAATGCAGATCGCCCGAATGTGCCGAGAGCAGGGGCAAGCTATTATTGTGATCCCCAGTCAAGTCAGCTTTTCGAATTCAGTTATTCTGGGGCAATCAGGTTGAGATTCGGTGAACACGTCGTAGTCAAGAGCGCTACTCTGAATCAGATAATCGGGGCAAGGTCATTGCAGTCAAGGGCAGACCATCTTAAGCGCGCAAAGGTTGAGGTGAAGTATCCCTCAGAAGTTCAGAACGCTGAGGCATGTCATATCAGACCATCAGGGAACAGATTTGCAGATTTCCTTTCAAGGACTATCCCCACAGATGTCCCGCAGGCCGGGGCACATCAGAAGCAAAAGGATTGTTGTTCTCCGTACCTACAGGGTCATTCAGAGTTGTTCGAGCAGACGCAGTCGATTTTCGAGAGCGAGATGAATGCGGAAAGTTGTGTCACTATCCCTTGACTCTTCACTAAAAGGCTGTGTATTCAGGAAGAATATTTTCCAGCGTCAGTTGTACCTGACCCAGCAAGATAGCTTAAGAGCTCAAATCCATGTTTGCGATTACTGTGAAGCCCATCCTTGTTGGCACATCAATTTCCAGATCCGAGCTTCATCAGCGCGCAGGGGGACTCCCTCCCTTGCCCCCAGCAAAGTCCAATTTGTCATTGGTATGGGTAAGTTATTCCCAGAGGAGTCTAATCATATTCAGCACATCTGCTATTTAGCAGCGGAGTTATGTTCCCCAGCAGGGTATTACTTCGTCGAGGTATTCGGTTAAGTCCCCAATATCCCCAGCAGAGTTGATTTCACTCTCCCAGCATTTATTTTGCTAGGACGATTCAGTGATATCCAGTTTATCTCCAGCAGAGTTGGCCTCGCCTTCAGCATTTATTTTGCTGAAGTGGTTCTATACCCGACCTTCTCCGGCAGCTCGAGCCTGCTAGCATATTGCATGCATTATCATATTTGCATCATACTTGCATATCATGGTCAAAATGCGTAGCATTTCTATCCAGAATGGAGCATTACGCTGCAGAAAGACTAAAGCATTTGCATAGGCATACGAAGCATAAGTCAGGTTTTCTATCAGCCTCATATGGCGCGTGAATTACTCTGTGATCAGTTCAGGGGCATTTATCCAGCAACAACATTCAGACAGTTCAGCAGATTATTTGTATCTCAGATCAGACAACAATTATGCTTTGATCAAGCAGTCATCTGATGTCGACAAGCTTTTCTTCCCGTCAATTCATATTGACGATGTGTTCCTTCGATAAGTGGATTTCTCCGTCTATCATTAGACGTCCTGAGTGCGAATGTGGTTTTCTTTCCGTCTATCCATAGACGATGTGAAGTTGCGGGTGATCACAGTAGGTTTCAAGAAGGGGTTCCCCAGGATATGCTTTCCTTACCGTCTATCAGTAGACGATGTGAAGTGTTGGGTTGATTTTCAATGGAGTTCAAAATAGGGGTTCCCAGGATATGCTTTCTTCCCGTCTATCAGTAGACGATGTGAGGTGTTGGTTGATTTTCAATAAGGTTCAAAACAGAGCTTCTCTAATAAGTGGCTTTCCTTTCCGTCTGTCAGCAGACGATGTGAAGTTTCGAGTTACTGTCCAGCGGGTTTCTTATTGCCAGATCATACAAATGATGAGGTGTTTCCCCAGCGAGTCTTCTCCGGCTATCCTTAGTTGTTGAGGAGTTTCAAAATGACTTTGAATGATTGGTTCTCTTTCTGTTTATTGGATGAGATGACGTTTCAAGAGGTACTTTTCTGACCATCAATCCTTATTGATGTCGAGGCTCTTCGAAGAATGTTCAGTTTTCGTGATTGTCGATTCTTATTGACGACATGGTTCCTTAAAAGGTGGTTTTTCTTACCGTCGGTCCATACTGACGATGTGGCCCCTTCAAGGATATTGACTTTCTCATCAATTCCCGTAGACAGAAGGATTCTGAAATTCAAAGGATGGTGTTGAATTGCGTTATGGTGACTTCCCGTCTATCTTTAGACGATGTGAGTATGGAGATTAATGGTGTCTTTCCGTCTATCTTTAGATGATGTGTGTATGGAGATTAAGAATGTCTTTCCGTCTATCCTTAGACGATGTGAATTGATTTGTTCATCAATCAGGATGATGCCGTCTACCCTTAGACGATGTGCATATGGAAATTAATGGTGCCTTTCCGTCTACTCTTAGACGATGTGAGTTTGGAGATTATGAATGTCTTTCCGTCTATCTTTAGACGAAGTGAGTATTCAATCAGGGTGTCTTCCCGTCCATCTTTGGGCGATGTGAGTATATTTCTATTCCTGCCTATCAATAGGCAATGTGAGAGGATCAGGTATGTTGTTGTAGCCCTCAGGGTTTGTTATATGGGGTATCACAAGCAACGGGTATTCAAATCAGGAGTTCTTTATCAGACGGTTGATCAGTTTGGTGCCATAATGACTGGACTCGGTTTTCTGGACTTTATTCCCCAAGCAGTTTACAGTATATGCTCGCGGTTGGCAAATTTTCGGGTTTTATTTGTATTCAACCGTCTCGTACCTCTGAATGTTTGAAGGCTGAGCGCTCTTCAAACCCTTCAGGTCCAAGTCGCTTGAATAGGGGCAGCTGTTGCACCCTAAAATTTGACCAACCGATTCTCCTATCTGACTCATGGTTTAATTTCATATTCACAGCTCAGATGTATGATTTTTGTGCACAAGCAGGGGATATCAGAGTTTACAGCTTGATTTTTGTCTATCAGATATGGCAGACCCAGTCCAGATCACCAGGGTTTTATTTTCGGGAAATTGTGCGCTCCTCGGTGATTTTTCAGTGATTTTGAGGATATTCTGATGCCCGGGGATCTCTGTTCGATTCGATCTGGTCTCGTGTGCGCTTTTACGGGGGTCATGTGCATTCATCTGCATTTTTAGGGTTTGATAGGCTTTTGTGAATTTTTAACAGGCTTTATAGAATTTTTCTGGAATTTAAATAGGGTTTTTGTATTTTTTTAATGGTTTAATCCTCTTTTTAGAATTTTATAGAATATTTTAAATAGATTTTAATAGAAATTAAATAGTTTTTAGGTAGTATAGAAAATAATATAGTTTTCCTTTTATTAATAATAGATTTACTAGTTTTAAATAATATTGGAATCTTAATAGAAAATTAGTAGGAGTTTAGAATTAATTAGAACATTAATCTTTTTTAGAGCTTAATTAGATCTTAATTGTTTTTAGATTTAATTAGGATAATATAGGGTTAATTGGACATTTAATCACTTTTTAGAGTTAATTAGGTTCTTAATCATTTTCAGATTTAATTAGGTTGATATAGAATTAATTAGGATTTAATTGAATTTGTTAGATTTTATTAGGATTAATCATTAGTTTAATTGTTTTGATTAGCTATAATTAGGTTTAGTTAACTGTTTTTTATTTAGTTTTTTTTACAGTTTTTTGTTCATTTTCGAAATGGGCCCAGGGGATGTTTTTGGTGAAGCCCAATTCTTTACTAGTCTTAGCAGCGAAGCCCAGCAATGGTCCAAGCAGTCCAGCAAATTCTCAGAGATCTCCAGAATCTTCTAGAGGGATCCACGCGTCTTCAGTGTAATAAATAGCATGACACGTGTTTGCAAGCAAAGGTCCCACATTTCTGCACCAAAGCACGCCACGTACCCACTGCCTCTCTCTCTCTCCACGCCACCACACGTGGCACGCATGCACCAATTCCCTCCACCAACGGTGACACACGTCCATCCCTCACCTCCTCACCGGAAGCTCCCCTGACCGGCATGCAAAACCGGTGAACCCTCACCGCCGGCGACCTCAACCAACTCCGGCCACCACCTGAACCACCAAATTCCCCAGAAATTCATCTCCTTCCTCCGATCTCCTCCCTTCCACCTTCATCATCTTCATCCCATAATTTCCAGAAAATCACCTGAAACTCTTCGTTCTTCATCAATTTTTTCCCAGAAACTCTTCGTTCTTCATCAATTTTTTCCCAGAAACTCATCGTTCTTCATCATTTTTTTTCCAGAACAACAACAACCTTCCTACAAATTTTACCAGAATTCAATCAAATCTTCATCATCCCTCGACAAAATCCCCAGAAATCACCCTCAGCATTCATCCTTCAAGCAATATTTCCAGAAAACGTCATCTGCGTTCAATCTTCAAGTAATAAACCCAGAAACTTCAAACCACGTCCAATCTTCAAGCAAAATCTTCAGAACACCTCCAGAACACTCATCCACTCAAGACTTCCAGAATCTCGTCAAATTCTTCAGCAAGCTTCTTGGATCTTCATCAGGAAATCTCATCCGGTTGTGGATCTTCAGCGAACCATTAGTCTCCTCAACGAGCGTCAAGCATCGTTCGTCTCTCCAGGTTCTTAACTCCTTTCTTGCATGTGTGTGTTGTAGATGCAATCCTTGAGATGCTTAGGTTAGGGTTTCTTGTTTTGGTGAGTTCTGTTAAGTGCATGCGTGATGATGATTAGGGTTTACTTTTAGAGATTTGATGGAAAATGTGTTTGAGGATTCTGGGAGGAAGTTTCAGAGAGAGTGAATAGAGGAAGAAGATGGTGAACGGCTAGGGTTTAGAAGTGTGAACAGTACCAGAACGTTGTGAGGAGATTAGGTTTTGTTCGTTAGGGTTCGTATTGGATTAGGGTTTGTACATTGGGCTAAGCCCAAGTGCGTTTCTGAACACTGTACCCCATCGTTGCTCGTTACACCCCTCCCTGTGTGAGTCTGAATGACTGGAGTTGGGCCTTAGGCCCCAATCCGCTAATGACACCCCCCTGGGCGTAGCCCATAGTAGATAATAACTAGGAATTTGCTAGTGCTGCACCCCCCATTTGTTTTTTTTTCCTGATTGTTTGGTTTCCAAGTTTGGGCCCTGCGCCTCATGCTGTTGGCACCCCCCAATCAGGGCCCAGCTAGAATAGCATAGAATAACCCTTGCTGTTTGCACCCTCCATTGCATTTTCTTTTATTTTTTGATTTTCTTTTATATTTTCATATTTGTGAATAATTCAATAAAAATGTAAATAATTGTTTTTTTTCTAATAATTCTTTTTCTACCATTTCATGAAAATGTTAAGAAAATTAAATAAAAATAAAAATGACATTTTATTTTTATTTCCTAGTTTTGTGCATATTTTCCAATTAATTGATTTCCTTTTAATATTTTCAATACATGCATATCATTAGAAAATTAATAAAAAATGGTAGATTTAGTCAAATAATTCCGTTCTTTTTTCTGTAGACTCGTGATTCAGTGTAGAATTTTATAGTATAAAAACCTTAGCTTAATCATGCATTTTCATTGCATTTTTTCACTGTTATTGATGTTGAATAATTGGTCTGTGGATATATCTGTGTTGCTGATTTTATTTCTTTCATCTGGTATTGAATTTTGTTCTGATTTTTCAGTATGTTACCCTAGAGCCATGTAGGTCTCCCCATAGATTTGTGTTAGATTTTTGTAGGATGTCCTGATATGATTTGTCTGAGCCTGAAGATAGGAGAAGTCTTGATGACTTCTGACTTTGAAGTTCAACTATGGTTGAACTTTAGAGATAGTCTCTTGTGGTTTTGTTGGCCTGTGGTTTCTTCTTGAAGGTGGGAGCTGATGGAGGTCCTGCTGGAGCTTGCAAAGTTGCAGTGGATTGAGGTTTAGTCTAGGAGCTTGTTGTCTGTTTGGGAGGTTCGAGATCCTGAAGTTTGAATGGAGTTCATGGTACTTTCCTGAGGAAGGCACTATGAATGACTTTCATTCTTTCTTCTCACCTCTTTCTTAAGTATCCAATGATGTCGGAGCCGACTTGTGAGTTTAATTCCTCCTGAGGAGGGATGTAAACTGATCACATGTTGTTGAGCCACATGGGATACGATTCCTAAGTGGAAGTCTCCTAGTACTTTCCTGAGGAAGGTCCTATGAGTCTATTCACTTAGTTCCATTAGTTTGTCTAGGATTTCTCAAGTATCCAGTGATGTTGGAGCCAACTTGTGAGTTTAATTTCTCCAGAGGAGGAATGTAAACTGATCACAGTTGTTGAGCCACGTAGGATACGATTCCTAAGTGTCAGCCTCCTAGTATTTTCCTGAGGAAGGTCCTATGAGCCTGCTCACTTAGTTCCCATAGTGCATATAGGTATTTCTCAAGTATCCAGTGACGCCGGAGCCTTCATGTGAGTTTAATTTCTCCTGAGGAGGAATGTAAACTGATCACAGTTGTCGAGCCGCATAGGATATGACTCCTGAGTAGTAACCTCCTGGTACTTTCCTGAGGAAGGCACTATGAGCTTGTCTGCTTAGCTCCCTTTTCTCTGGTAAGCTTGTTCTGAAGCTTGGAGACTGGGACTGATTCCTCTTGCTTAGGGTTTTGATTAGAG
Source organism: Lathyrus sativus (assembly GCA_963859935.3). Classification (NCBI taxonomy): domain Eukaryota; kingdom Viridiplantae; phylum Streptophyta; class Magnoliopsida; order Fabales; family Fabaceae; genus Lathyrus; species Lathyrus sativus. The sequence continues at coordinate 67,787,870 of OZ012739.1, read as the reverse complement.
TCGTTGCTTAGATCTTTGCTTAGGGTGCTGTATAGGGTTTTGTTTAGAGATAGATTGAGAGTTGTCTCAGGTTTGTTAGGGGCTTTGCCCAGGAGTAGTTTCTTGTTTTGTAGATAGAGGCCCTGCTCAGGGTTAGTCTCTTTGTATTGTTTGACTTGTGTGATGTTATGTTGCATTAGACTTAGGTTCATCTAGATAGTTCTGAGTAGGTGCATATTAGAAGTAGACTTTGCGTGCATGAGAAGTTGAGGTGGTCCTCCTTCTGCTTGTTTGTTATTGCGTGGCTTTGCTTGTTGGTATTTGGTAGAGCTGAGCTCCCTTGCCTCTGTGGTTTGCGGCCTTCGCGCCTTGTTTGTTTAGTTGTTGCATTCATGCATATTTTCAGTATTCATTTACGTTGCAGTTTCTTGTTTGTAGTTCAGTCCTGTTGCCATGATCCCTTAGGAGCTCTGACTTCTCCGCTGCGGAGTTGTTATGATAGACATTAGGATAGTCAGCCAGGTGAGGTAGCAGTAGGTAGATTCCCCTGTTTCTCAGCTATAGTTCTAGGGTTTCCCTTTCCTTTCTGTAGGAGCTTTTGAGTAGCTTGACCCGTAGTTAGCCGAACTACAGCTGCTCTGATTCTTCATTCCAGACGAAGATATGTAGGCATAGGATGCGATATCCTAGCGAGCACACTAACGACTAACTTTGTTCTCTCGCGGCTGTGCGATCGAGACTTTCCCGCTAACGACTAATTGTTATCCCTTTCTCTTGCCCGAGTGCATTTGAGACCAGATCGTAGTTGTAGGTTCCCGAGCCTTAGAAACCAGTTTGTTTTCTCACTGCTGTGTGAGAACCCCTGTTTACCCGTAGTTAGCCGAACTACGTTTGCTCTGATCTTTCATTCCAGATGAAAGTACGTAGGCACAGGACGCGATGTCCTGGCGAGCAACCTTTCCCCCGTCTAGACGTAGGAAGTCGAACTACGTTGACTCTGACTTTCCCATTGCACGAGGGAATACGTAGGCCCAGAACACCGTATGTTCTGTCGAGTCCTGTCCTTTTATTTTCTTTTCAGACCAGCCATTAGCGTAGATAGATAACACACCCTTTTACCTATAAACACCAAGCGTGGATCCCGTCGAGTACGATGGACGTGAGGGGTGCTAATACCTTCCCCTTGCGTAACCGACTCCCGAATCCAGGTTTTGGTTGCGATGACCATACCTTTTTCCCGTCTTTGCGAGGTTTACTTCGAGCGTTTCCTTTCCCGCTCTGAGGGATAAATAACGCACGGTGGCGACTCTCCTGTCAAGCCGGCGCCGATTTTCGCAGTAGCGACACACGATTCTGAAGTATGAAGAATTTCATTTACCCGAAAGAGCCGAATCATATTCAGGAGAGCACGATTCTGAAGTATGAGGAAGTTCAGTTTACCCTTTTCATGTTCAGGAGAGCACGATCTTGAAGCATGAAGAAGTTTATTTATCCTTCAGTAAGAGAAGAATCAGAATCGTATTCCAGGCGCCGACCTTAAATACGAGAAGATTTATTTATCAGATAAGCAGCAGCCTCTTTATTTGAGTGCTTATCCATTTTGGCACAGAAGTCCCTTCCAACGATAAGTGACAGTTCTCCCTCGAGAAGCTTATCAGGGCATTTCCCATTAAAGTCCATTTATTTTGGCATGCAGCCGGTCTTTACCCTGTATATTTGATACGGATTTCCGAAAAGTCCATTCGATCCCATCACGAAGGATAGTTTATAGAAGCTTGGATGTTATTCTTTGCTCAATGCTCCAGCAGTCTGTAATCGATCTTGCAAGCCGTGTAGATCCTGTTATTATTAAACATTCCCAAATGGAGGTCATCTCATAAGTGCCCTCTCCATTTAAGAACCTTATTCCTAAAGTCCATTTATTTTGGCATACAGCCGGTCTTTACCCTGTATATTTGCTACGGATTCCCGAAAAGTCCGTTTGATCCTGTCACGAGAGATAGTTTACAGAAGCTTGGATGTTATTCTTTGCTCAATGTTTCAGCATTCTGTAATCGATCTTGCAATCGTACGTGATCCAGTTTTATTTTTAAATTCCCCAGTGGAGGCCGTCTCATAGGTACCATCTCCATTTGAGAATCTCGTTTTCTAAAAAAGACAATTGGTCATGTTCGCACCAGTTGACCATCATTTTTAGAATTCCCCAGTGTTGTACTGTGTCTCAGCGCGTCGTTTTCCCCAGTGTGTTCTTCTCGTAGCGTCTGTCCCTGTGTCATCGTATTCGTCATCATTTTCGCATTCATCATTCCAGCATACGCATCATATCATATTCATGGCATCATCTGCATTAAGCTGTCCTCGCTTTGTCCAATAGCATTGCATATCATCGCATATAAGGGCAAAATTTTCGGTTATCTATATTTAAATCTCTCCACCACGATTCCTCGAGTCTCTGTCACTCAAATCGTCCGGTGTAGCCATTTAAATAGGGGCAACTGTAATACCTCAAATTTTACCCTTATATTTAGTCAGTCATTTCGCATAGCATCTCATATGTACATTTGCTAACCACTAACAAGTCATGGAGGTATTTGTTTTGCAGGATTGGATCCAGGGGTATTTTGGTCATTTTACGTGGATTCTGCTAATTCCTTGAAGACGGGCTGTTATTAAGTTTTGAGGCATTTGATATACTATTTCTGAGGCATTTATTTATCACCGGGTTTGATTATATCAAGGCGCCATTTCCATGTGTTCGGTATCAAAAATTGTCGGGCACAACTGGATTTAAGATCCATTTCATCACTCATGGTTTACTTCCAGAGCACTTCAGGTTCTGTTAATAAGGCACAGTCGTAATTGGGTATTATTGGATTGTGGCTCTTGGCATTTGGTCAGTGGAATTTAATTACGAGTAATGTTATTGTTGATGCTGAAACTGTTGTGATTACGGTGCACATCCGCGTTTGGTTATGAAATGGTTGGTTAGCATTTAAATTGGATTTTAATCAGATGATGAGATTAAGATTACAAATGAGACAAGTGCACGAATAAGAATATCATTCGGGAATGTTTATGGTTTATGACTATGTTAATGAATTTAAATATTTGTGGATTTATTCACAAATGTTTATAATTTTTTAACTAGAAATAAATATAAATAGATTCAAGTTTTGGGAATTTTATTTCATAAAGATCTCATTATACAAGAAGGAGGAGATTGTTTCACATTTTTGAATTACTGTACAAGGAATTACATTAATTCTAAAAGTTCTAAGTCCTAAATCCTAAAGACTTCTAAGTGTCCTTCGCGGTGTCCTTTGAGCTTCTCCGCAAAATCTCCGATCAACCTGCACATCAAAAAATAGCAAAGCAGAATAGAAAAATGTTAGAGTTTGTTTTCGACACTCTCAGAACAGCGTCATCATCGAGTGCCGGGAGTGGCACAACCGAAGCTGCGTCCTACCCCCGTTACCGGCCCGCGCCGTTGGCGTTAGATCGGATAGTATCTGTTCTTATCATAAGGGACGTCCGAGAGATAGAAGTGATAAAAGAAGCGGGACTGATTCGTTTTGCCGCGATTGGATTTCCAAACTGATACGAGAGTAAGGCAACATAGTCAAGCTGGATTCAGACCCGGATGCCGGCAGGTCTAAATCACTTTGTGCTCATTTTTTCCACACCTAAAATACACCACAGCATCAGTACAAATTGGTAACAGAAACTCAAAAGCAAGACAACTCATAAACTGCCCCAAAGCTGAACAAACATCCAACTCAGAAAGGAAAAAGAGGGACCAATAAGTCATGAGTGGCAAGTTCATGCGCAAGAGCACATCATACAAATCTGCCACAAAAGTTCAGAATGAAAAGCAAGTTCAAACAGAACAAGAAGAATGAAGTACAAAACAAGCTGTATCAAGCTGCATCAAACAATGTACCAAAGGTCAGAATTGTCAGTTAGGGGCAAGCTTCAAACAGTTCAGATGGCAAGTCACAAAAATGTGAAATAACTACACCGAGTTGCAACACAAATCATAGCGCAGACAAGGGCTCATTCAGAGCATCATTGCCCCAACAAACAAGTCACGAAAATCAGTTCAAAGTACGAGGGTAAACCGCATCAGTTATCGCACATCATGGCTTCACAATCAATCTGAAAGCCAATAACCAATAGCAGCCCAGAACTCATGTTCTGAATCCAATCAAGCATCGAAAATAACCGATCTCGAAGGCAACCGCGGCGTTTAAACCCGACTAAAGCATAGTAGCGATTCTGAAAAAAGAAGAAAGGTCGTGAAGATCAAACCAGATGGACATCCAAAACAAAATCGGTATCAGAAAGAGAAACAAGTGCAGAAAAAGCAAGAAATCACAACAAGCCCAGAACTCATGTTCTGAACCACATTCCACAGAACACAACAGAAGGCAATCGCAGCGTTATCGAAGAATACAAGCTTCGAGGGCTCATATAAACATCATCGCCGTATACCATTCTCAGCATCGTTTAGCTCAGCCAAAGCGTAGTACCTATCCTGAAAAGAAAAGAAGAGGAAAAATAAGTGAATTCCAGCCGATAGCCAAACTGAACGAAGCAAGTTCACAAAATCCATGACAGTTCAGAATACGAGTGAATCCACAAGACAGGTATCGACTCGTTAAGGCCCAGCAATTGGATATCCACACTGAGAACAAGGGATCCCATTCCACATCTGAAAAATAAAATCCAAAGTATGTCAGAGAAACCCAAGTCGATCCAATCAAGGAACGAAATCAGCAATGTCCAAACGAGAATCAAAACAAAGCCGTTCAGTTATCAAATGAAAATCCGATCCATATCCGAAAATAGGGAATCCTGAAAAAGGAAAGTTCAGATTAGATGAGATCAAATATACCAGAAAAAACGAAATCCAATCTCACCAAAAATCCCAGACAAAATCAAATAGAATCTCAGCCAAATAATAACGTAAAAAAAAATCATCAGTCCAGGCCCAAAAAGATGAAATCGGAAGAGTATAAGAAGGGAACAATCTCACCATGGTAAAAAGGCTAACGGGTAGCCGCGAGAAAGAGAAGAACACACAAAATCGCAAACCCTAGCGAACGAAATCGCGAAAGCCCCAGAGGAACGAACGAAGGAGAGCGAAAACCCTAGGCGTCGTGAACAAACGGCCGCGAACTCAGACGAAGAGTGATCGTCATCATCGTTCATCACCAACCATCAATATCGTCTGCTAACGAGAAATCGCGAAAGGGAGAACATCAAAGCGACGAAGCCGCGAACACACCCTAAGCGATCGCGAGTGAGAGAAGAAGGTTCACCGGCGCCGTTTCAAACAACAGCGGGCAAACCCCTTCGAGGCTCAGATTATATCATCTTCATCGCCGTCAAGATCACCGTCAAGATCACCGTCGGAATCTGGGTAGGGAGATTATTGATTCATGCATTTTTTGTTTGTTTTGTTCATGTAGGAAGAAGAAAAATGGTCGTGATCAAACAAAGGGGAGAAACATAGCGATCGCGAGAGAGATGAGAGAAATACAGGAGAAACGGCGCCGTGAACGGCATTAGGGTTCTGAAGCCCTAAAGTTACGTGTTGCCTCTTATGACTCCCTAACCGGGTTGGGACCGGGGTGGTGACCGGCCCAACCCTCTCTTTTTTTATTTTTGTTTTCTTGTTTTTTTAAAAATCTGTTTTTAACTTTTAATTTGTTTTTAGTTTGTTTTAAAAAAAACCCATTTTTTTTTTAATAAATCAATTAAAAAAAACCTCTTTTTTAAAATAAAAATTAAAAAACTTTTTTTTAATATGAAACTAAAACTTTTTTTTAAAAAAATAACAATAAGAAAAACTTTTCTTAAAAATATTAAAAATAAAACTCTTTTTAAAACATTTTTTAATTAAAATAAATTAAATCTTTTTTTGCAAGCTGATATTAAATTTTTTTTTTAAATAAAACAATAATAAAATCTCAAATTTGCATCTTTTTTCTTCATTGTCTCGTAACTCATTTGATTGCCGCCTCACTCTGCCCACTAACGGCGTTTGTTCATTTTGCAGCTCATTACGTTTACCATTACTTATTTCATCTTATTTTTCACTCAGAGTTCATTATCATATTGTATATGTTTCTCGGTTGTAACCTCGCGAACCAATAATCGCGCTTTAATTACTGCCCTTTAAATTTCTGCTTGCGTAGTTAAATTAGGTCATTATTTTTTGTTTGCATCATTCAATCACCTCACGCATTTATCAATATTCCAGTCACACTACACACATCCGAAGGTTAGGTCTAGCTTTTGGTCGCCGCGCCAATAGTCCATAAACCCTCACACATCCAAACCCTTACAACCCTTACAAACCCTAATTTTCACAAATGCCTCGCCGCAGGCAAAATTACAATTTTACCCCTAGCATTAGTTCAAAGAGCCGCCGCGCTCATTTTAGGGTTTCCCGCCGTGGAATCCCTAATTTAACCCTAATTACAACTTAACAATTCAACGTAGAGATTTGGAGTTTCTACACTCCACGTAAGTGTGTCCTTAAGATGCGTTTATTCCCCTTGAGACCTTGACCACAGTCAAGAAGTCTTTAACCTCCCTTTTGAGGGGAACTACGATTACTCTGATTCCACTCCCGTAAGGATACGTAGGCACAAGATGCGATGTCTTGCCGAGTAAACTTAGAATTAACCCCTAGGTCCTTTTTAACTTTTAATCCTTATGTACATATACCTTAAGCAAATAAATAAAGCAAATAGTAAACATTTGAACAAAAGGTTCCTGTAGAGTACTACAGAAGTTTAGGGTGCTAATACCTTCCCTAAATTTAACCAACCCCCGAACCCTAGATCTTTCCCCGCATTGTGTTTACGATGCAAAATAGGTTTTCCCTCTTTTGACCTTTTCCTTCGGATAAATCAAAGAGCGGTTGTGAATTGAATTGCGATTCAAACTCATTAATAGTTTGTGATCCTATTTCCACCGCAACAGAAAATGGCGACTTCACTGGGGAATGTCTTAATTTTTGAGGGTTATCCCTAACTTGTTCATATTTATTACTATCTATGTTATTATTCATTTACATGTATATATTTGTGCTTGGATGGTGGGACTGTTCCTTGTGTTGTGAGATAAGTCCTACGCCCGGACTAGTGACATTATTATAGGATGGGGATATATTCGATGAGGCTTATAGGGAGTGAATCCCGACCAAGCTGATTCGAGAATCACCGCTCAGTTGAGACCTTTTCGAAAATGGTTCGGTTGAACGAGTAATCGTAAAAAAATTTTCCATGGTCGATTGGAGTCTGTGATATTGGGGACCGTAGTACCTTAACACCACCTTGGCCTTATTTAGGACGTAGTGCGGGAGCTATGTGGGAGTAATCCTACAACGGCTGCTACGCGATACTACACTCAAAAGAGGTTCTCTTGAGAATATTATTCACCCCCGAGTCAGTCGGAAGGTTGATAATATCCGAAAGATGGGCTGATGACTTTGGGCACTTTGTAGAACCTTGTTCGGCAGGTACAACTAACCTATAGTACACTCCTTTTGGGATGGGTAGACCTTGACTCCACTCACGTTCCTTTAACCTAGGACTTTGTGTGTTTTCATGCATTGCATCCATAAAGCATCTCATTGCATTGTATTTCATGGAGTTCAAACTTCATTTATGGATATCGCGGGATACCATAAATAAAAAAATAAAATGAAAAAAAACAAGAAAAAGATTTCCTTGGTACCCCACGACATTCGTAAATGTTTTAATTCCATGAAATCTTCATTTGCATTCACATTTTAGCATCATACTTTTGCATTGCATGTGTCTCCCGATTTCTCATATTCGGTTCTCTCACCTTCCAGTTTTGTCACCCTAAGTTCTCTGCATCAATACGACCCTTCAAAAGAATGGAAGATCAAAACCAAGAGATCAACCGTGTCAGCCATGAATTCGAAGATCTTCGAGGAAGTGTAGGGCAGATTTTGGAGATGTTACGAGCTCTTAGTGTGAAGGTGGATGCTCAGTCTACTGTTGTTTCTGAGACTACTAATACCGTTATGGAACCTCAACCAGCTGTTACTGTCAAGAATGTACCTCCTCACGGTCTTCAATCCGGTTTGGTGCCTCCTAGTGCTCAACCAGTTCGACGAGCTACCCCTCCAAAGTGCAAAACTCCTAACTCCGACCATGGTAAAGGACCTACACGCTCGAGGAACCGCAAAATGGATACTCCTCAACCTTGGCAACATCAGCAGAGTTATCCGCTTCCATATGTCCAACAACCCTATGTAGTTACTGTAGCGCCTTCTTACGATCAGAAGTTTCCTACATACCAGCCTGTGCAGTCAGCTCCGGTGTATCAGGCACCGATTTATCAACAACCTTCCGGTTATCCGCCCATGCAAGTGCCTGTCAACAGTCAACGAGTGCCCAACGCCCCTGTTCACCAGCAATCACAGGATCAGGTTCCTTATCTCCGTAAGAGTCAGTATAAGCCTTGTCCTCCAATTCCGATGACCTTCACTGAGTTATACCCCCATTTGGTACAACAGGGTCTGATTACCACCTGTGCTTTGGGTCCTCCGCCTAATCTGTTACCTGCAAGTTACAACGCTGCCGCTCATTGTTTATTTCATGAGGGTGCGCCCGACCATGATCTAGAGAATTGCTATGCTCTTAAGAAAGTTGTCAGAAATTTGCTAGAAGCAAAGAAGTTGTCTTTTAGCGACGATCAGATGAAGATCGAGACTCCTCTCGGGGTCCCTCACTTGTCGGGTTCGAATTCTGCAAAGCATGCTACTCCTGTGGCAAATCAGCCGAATCCAGTAATTATTCAAAGGCCTAGCTCGCTTCATTTCAGTAACCCTCAAGATGATATGACCGGGATCAATAAAGAATCTGGGAAAGTTATTTTGAAGCAACGACTGAAAACTGTTGAAGATGTGACCAGCATAACTGGGGCAAGCCATGACGACTCACAGTGATCATGAACCAGACGTCCTTTCCATTGAGTCTCCGCCAAAGGAAACTGTTACGTTTGAATGCAAGATTTCATAAACATTTAGAAGGATTTTTCCGACAGTTCATTTATATGTATTTCTCTTTGATTAAGCATATTTAGCATGTACGAACTTGTTTATCTTCGATTAATTAATGCAACGCATATGTTTGGCTTGAATAAATCCATTCGTTTCACTCATTCAAAAAAAAAAACGTTTTCATAAATCATAATGCCAACTTTACTCGATCTCTTGTTCTGATGGAGAATTAGGGGGAGGATGACGAACCCAAAACGTCAGATTTCTTGTCGTATGCTTTCGATTGAAACCCGCTGATGATGTAAGGCATTGTTTCAAATCCCAAACACTGGAGATATAAGGATGTTAATCCCTAGTCAACCCTTTGAGCCTTGAAGTAGGAGTTTTTCTTTCTTTTTAATAACCTTCATCCTAACCTAGGGCAGGGTAGGTTTCAGTTAAACCGATCGAGCGCTTAGACTCTTGAAAAGGAAGAGCAAACCTTCGAGAATTTATCCTTAGCATCTTAAGAAGTCCAATACAATGACTATCCCTCGGTTATCTAAGAAGTGGGGCAGTCGCGAGCCTTTCAAGAGATTTACACAACTTGTGCATAAAAGAATGTTCAAAAAAATAAGAGCCCGCTAAGTCAAAACCTATGAAGGGGACTTAGGCAAAACTGGGGCATCCCGCTGGACTCCAAAGTCAAATCAATAGACGCTGTCCAGGCAAAAGTTAGGGAATAAGAGCAATAAACCATTAGTTTTTTGAATCCTTATAAAGAACAAAATCGTGTGACCAATTGCCAAAAGAAATAGGTTAGTGACTGCCATGTCCAAAGCCTTGATAAGTTCTCGACCATAGCAAATCCGCTTGAGATATGAGCGTTCGTATCCGGTTAACTGAATTAGGATTGGAGAACATCTCGAAGAATGGGTGGGTACAAATATAACTTTGAGCCTTTATCCTTTGTTTCTTAAACCGTGAACCGAGCCACGATACAACCTTTAAAAGACCTAATTGAAGTAGGACTTCAGTTGAAAGCATACTTGACAAGATCACGTTTCCTGACTCCTACGAGCTATGCTCAGAAAAAATTCATGTTGGCATTATACTTAAAACTTATATCCTGACTAGTGATTTCGGTCACAAGTTATCGCGATATCTTTTTTCAAAACAAAAATTCAAGACAAATATATGTGTGCATTGACAAGCTCAGGATAGGCATTTCAGGCATAGCGACTTTGCCTGATATCTTAGAGATTTACATATGGACATAACCCGTTGGAACTTGAAGATCCTGCTAAACAGGGGCAGGCGGTTTCCCAAATCGCTTACCAACGCGAGGCTGACGTTCTCAAGAGCTATTTCTCAAAGATTTCGTCGTAACACGATTAATCTGTGCCAGTTACGTCGATGACATGACAAATCTCTCAAAGAGTTTGAGAACAATGGGGCATCCAGACTCCTTGTTCCCTATAAAATCCTCTTGAGATGACCCTACCTTACAACGCAAATATCCTGGGGCACGGTGTTTTCTAAAAAAGGGGAACCAAATGGCGACTACTATAAGGTCCTTCAAGATCAAAACCATGTGGTTTCGCAACTTTTCTTCATGCACCCGAGGGATTTTACTCACAGCGGCCTTCATTCCCCAGTAAACCTCAGTGTTGCAACAGGCTCCTAAACTATTGCCTCATCACAGTCCCCAGAGAGACTATAAGCTGACAACCTTTTCTTGGGTAACTCAAAAGTGTCCCTCAGGTTTTCTTCTCCCCATGTGAAGACGTGATACTGTACACCCAAGCAGATTACCTTCTCCCTAGAGAATTCAGAACTTTAAAACCAGATTTGGTTCTACCATTGATCTTTCTTACCCATGATTGACGTATTGGTTGCAGAGAACGCAGGGTATTTCCGTCGAGATGTTTATTTCATCTCTCGTCCCGTCTCTAGTCAGTTTCGTCAGCATACACAGGGGCATAAGCATCACATGCCTATTTCATTACATATTCATTACATATTCATTACATATTCATTACATATTCATTACATATTACATATTCATTACATACTCATTACATACTCATTTTATAACATCTTGCATACATAAACATTAACATACATAGACATTAACATACATTCACATTAACATATGCATCAACATATGCGTTAGCATTCACAGGTTCATCGTGTCTCCATCATTGGTCGTTACCGCCGAGTAACTGGGGTTTGCCCATTCTCTCCAAATAGATTGTCAGCCATAAGCATAAAATACTTACTTGTTTCCAGCTTCCCCACAGAGCTCGATCCTCGTGGATGACGGTTACTTCAGCTATCTTTCCTCACCAGGATAAGATATTTACCCTCCGAGATCATTCCCTCGATGGAGTCTTGATTACCAGTTTTCTTTCTAGCTCGATCCTAGATTGAATCTCAGTCTTGTCGGTCGTCAATCCCAACCGGACGTGCATTTATTTTGCACCATCTAAAAGTTTTCACCATACCATGACAGATACGTGACTATCTCGCTTGAGAAGTTTATCACTGTACCCGGACGTGCATTTATTTTGCACTATCTTTCAAGAAAATCAACTACAATCCTTTACAGATACACGACAGTTCACGCCTGGAAAATCTATCAGTACAACACTTTACAATCCTACATGTTACAACATCGGTACAACACTTTACAATCCTACATGTTACAACATCGGTACAACACTTTACATCTTACAACATCGGTATGCAACATTTCTCACCTAAGAAGCCGATCCTATCTTCGTTATGACTCGCAGCAAATGGCCATCTCCATGGAGCAGTTGGGCTTCCATTTTTCCTGTCGTCTTGAAGTATGGGGAGGTTTGAACCAAATCGTATTCAGGAGAGCACGATCTTGAAGTACGGGGAGGTTTGAGCGGAATCATATTCAGGAGAGCACGATTCTGAATTATGAAGAAGTTCATTTACCCTTTAGTAAAAGAAGGAGCCGAATCATATTCAGGAGAGCACGATCTTGAAGTATGAGGAAGTTCATTTACCCTTTAGTAAAAGAAGGAGCCGAATCATATTCAGGAGAGCACGATTCTGAAGTATGAGGAAGTTCAATTAGCCCTTTTCATATTCAGGAGAGCACGATTCTGAAGTATGAAGAATTTCATTTACCCGAAAGAGCAGAATCATATTCAGGAGAGCACGATTTTGAAGTATGAGGAAGTTCAGTTAGCCCTTTTCATATTCAGGAGAGCACGATTCTGAAGTATGAAGAATTTCATTTACCCGAAAGAGCGGAATCATATTCAGGAGAGCACGATTCTGAAGTATGAGGAAGTTCAGTTCACCCTTTTCATATTCAGGAGAGCACGATTCTGAAGTATGAAGAATTTCATTTACCCGAAAGAGCCGAATCATATTCAGGAGAGCACGATTCTGAAGTATGAGGAAGTTCAGTTTACCCTTTTCATGTTCAGGAGAGCACGATCTTGAAGCATGAAGAAGTTTATTTATCCTTCAGTAAGAGAAGAATCAGAATCGTATTCCAGGCGCCGACCTTAAATACGAGAAGATTTATTTATCAGATAAGCAGCAGCCTCTTTATTTGAGTGCTTATCCATTTTGGCACATAAGTCCCTTCCAATGATAAGTGACAGTTCTCCCTCGAGAAGCTTATCAGGGGATTTCCCATTAAAGTCCATTTATTTTGGCATGCAGCCGGTCTTTACCCTGTATATTTGATACGGATTTCCGAAAAGTCCATTCGATCCCATCACGAAGGATAGTTTATAGAAGCTTGGATGTTATTCTTTGCTCAATGCTCCAGCAGTCTGTAATCGATCTTGCAAGCCGTGTAGATCCTGTTATTATTAAACATTCCCAAATGGAGGTCATCTCATAAGTGCCCTCTCCATTTAAGAACCTTATTCCTAAAGTCCATTTATTTAGGCATACAGCCGGTCTTTACCCTGTATATTTGCTACGGATTCCCGAAAAGTCCGTTTGATCCTGTCACGAGAGATAGTTTACAGAAGCTTGGATGTTATTCTTTGCTCAATGCTCCAGCATTCTGTAATCGATCTTGCAATCGTACGTGATCCAGTTTTATTTTTAAATTCCCCAGTGGAGGCCGTCTCATAGGTACCATCTCCATTTGAGAATCTCGTTTTCTAAAAAAGACAATTGGTCGTGTTCGCACCAGTTGACCATCATTTTTAGAATTCCCCAGTGTTGTACTGTGTCTCAGCGCGTCGTTTTCCCCAGTGTGTTCTTCTCGTAGCGTCTGTCCCTGTGTCATCGTATTCGTCATCATTTTCGCATTCATCATTCCAGCATACGCATCATATCATATTCATGGCATCATCTGCATTAAGCTGTCCTCGCTTTGTCCAATAGCATTGCATATCGTCGCATATAAGGGCAAAATTTTCGGTTATCTATATTTAAATCTCTCCACCATGATTCCTCGAGTCTCTGTCACTCAAATCGTCCGGTGTAGCCATTTAAATAGGGGCAACTATAATACCCCAAATTTTACCCTTATATTTAGTCAGTCATTTCGCATAGCATCTCATATGTACATTTGCTAACCACTAACAAGTCATGGAGGTATTTGTTTTGCAGGATTGGATCCAGGGGTATTTTGGTCATTTTACGTGGATTCTGCTAATTCCTTGAAGACGGGCTGTTATTAAGTTTTGAGGCATTTGATATACTATTTCTGAGGCGTTTATTTATCACCGGGTTTGATTATATCAAGGCGCCATTTCCATGTGTTCGGTATCAAAAATTGTCGGGCACAACTGGATTTAAGATCCATTTCATCACTCATGGTTTACTTCCAGAGCACTTCAGGTTCTGTTAATAAGGCACAGTCGTAATTGGGTATTATTGGATTGTGGCTCTTGGCATTTGGTCAGTGGAATTTAATTACGAGTAATGTTATTGTTGATGCTGAAACTGTTGTGATTACGGTGCACATCCGCGTTTGGTTATGAAATGGTTGGTTAGCATTTAAATTGGATTTTAATCAGATGATGAGATTAAGATTACAAATGAGACAAGTGCACGAATAAGAATATCATTCGGGAATGTTTATGGTTTATGACTATGTTAATGAATTTAAATATTTGTGGATTTATTCACAAATGTTTACAATTTTTTAACTAGAAATAAATATAAATAGATTCAAGTTTTGGGAATTTTATTTCATAAAGATCTCATTATACAAGAAGGAGGAGATTGTTTCACATTTTTGAATTACTGTACAAGGAATTACATTAATTCTAAAAGTTCTAAGTCCTAAATCCTAAAGACTTCTAAGTGTCCTTCGCGGTGTCCTTTGAGCTTCTCCGCAAAATCTCCGATCAACCTGCACATCAAAAAATAGCAAAGCAGAATAGAAAAATGTTAGAGTTTGTTTTCGACACTCTCAGAACAGCGTCATCATCGAGTGCCGGGAGTGGCACAACCGAAGCTGCGTCCTACCCCCGTTACCGGCCCGCGCCGTTGGCGTTAGATCGGATAGTATCTGTTCTTATCATAAGGGACGTCCGAGAGATAGAAGTGATAAAAGAAGCGGGACTGATTCGTTTTGCCGCGATTGGATTTCCAAACTGATACGAGAGTAAGGCAACATAGTCAAGCTGGATTCAGACCCGGATGCCGGCAGGTCTAAATCACTTTGTGCTCATTTTTTTCCACACCTAAAATACACCACAGCATCAGTACAAATTGGTAACAGAAACTCAAAAGCAAGACAACTCATAAACTGCCCCAAAGCTGAACAAACATCCAACTCAGAAAGGAAAAAGAGGGACCAATAAGTCATGAGTGGCAAGTTCATGCGCAAGAGCACATCATACAAATCTGCCACAAAAGTTCAGAATGAAAAGCAAGTTCAAACAGAACAAGAAGAATGAAGTACAAAACAAGCTGCATCAAGCTGCATCAAACAATGTACCAAAGGTCAGAATTGTCAGTTAGGGGCAAGCTTCAAACAGTTCAGATGGCAAGTCACAAAAATGTGAAATAACTACACCGAGTTGCAGCACAAATCATAGCGCAGACAAGGGCTCAGTCAGAGCATCATTGCCCCAACAAACAAGTCACGAAAATCAGTTCAAAGTACGAGGGTAAACCGCATCAGTTATCGCACATCATGGCTTCACAATCAATCTGAAAGCCAATAACCAATAGTAGCCCAGAACTCATGTTCTGAATCCAATCAAGCATCGAAAATAACCGATCTCGAAGGCAACCGCGGCGTTTAAACCCGACTAAAGCATAGTAGCGATTCTGAAAAAAGAAGAAAGGTCGTGAAGATCAAACCAGATGGACATCCAAAACAAAATCGGTATCAGAAAGAGAAACAAGTGCAGAAAAAGCAAGAAATCACAACAAGCCCAGAACTCATGTTCTGAACCACATTCCACAGAACACAACAGAAGGCAATCGCAGCGTTATCGAAGAATACAAGCTTCGAGGGCTCAGATAAACATCATCGTCGTATACCATTCTCAGCATCGTTTAGCTCAGCCAAAGCGTAGTACCTATCCTGAAAAGAAAAGAAGAGGAAAAATAAGTGAATTCCAGCCGATAGCCAAACTGAACGAAGCAAGTTCACAAAATCCATGACAGTTCAGAATACGAGTGAATCCACAAGACAGGTATCGACTCGTTAAGGCCCAGCAATTGGATATCCACACTGAGAACAAGGGATCCCATTCCACATCTGAAAAATAAAATCCAAAGTATTTCAGAGAAACCCAAGTCGATCCAATCAAGGAACGAAATCAGCAATGTCCAAACGAGAATCAAAACAAAGCCGTTCAGTTATCAAATGAAAATCCGATCCATATCCGAAAATAGGGAATCCTGAAAAAGGAAAGTTCAGATTAGATGAGATCAAATATACCAGAAAAAACGAAATCCAATCTCACCAAAAATCCCAGACAAAATCAAATAGAATCTCAGCCAAATAATAACGTAAAAAAAAATCATCAGTCCAGGCCCAAAAAGATGAAATCGGAAGAGTATAAGAAGGGAACAATCTCACCATGGTAAAAAGGCTAACGGGTAGCCGCGAGAAAGAGAAGAACACACAAAATCGCAAACCCTAGCGAACGAAATCGCGAAAGCCCCAGAGGAACGAACGAAGGAGAGCGAAAACCCTAGGCGTCATGAACAAACGGCCGCGAACTCAGACGAAGAGTGATCGTCATCATCGTTCATCACCAACCATCAATATCGTCTGCTAACGAGAAATCGCGAAAGGGAGAACATCAAAACGAAGAAGCCGCGAACACACCCTAAGCGATCGCGAGTGAGAGAAGAAGGTTCACCGGCGCCGTTTCAAACAACAGCGGGCAAACCCCTTCGAGGCTCAGATTATATCATCTTCATCGCCGTCAAGATCACCGTCAAGATCACCGTCAAAATCATCGTCGGAATCTGGGTAGGGAGATTATTGATTCATGCATTTTTTGTTTGTTTTGTTCATGTAGGAAGAAGAAAAATGGTCGTGATCAAACAAAGGGGAGAAACATAGCGATCGCGAGAGAGATGAGAGAAATACAGGAGAAACGGCGCCGCGAACGACATTAGGGTTCTGAAGCCCTAAAGTTACGTGTTGCCTCTTATGACTCCCTAACCGGGTTGGGACCGGGGTGGTGACCGGCCCAACCCTCTCTTTTTTTATTTTTGTTTTCTTGTTTTTTTAAAAATCTGTTTTTAACTTTTAATTTGTTTTTAGTTTGTTTTAAAAAAAACCCATTTTTTTTAATAAATCAATTAAAAAAAACCTCTTTTTTAAAATAAAAATTAAAAAACTTTTTTTTTAATATGAAACTAAAACTTTTTTTAAAAAAAATAACAATAAGAAAAACTTTTCTTAAAAATATTAAAAATAAAACTCTTTTTAAAACATTTTTTAATTAAAATAAATTAAATCTTTTTTTGCAAGCTGATATTAAATTTTTTTTTTAAATAAAACAATAATAAAATCTCAAATTTGCATCTTTTTTCTTCATTGTCTCGTAACTCATTTGATTGCCGCCTCACTCTGCCCACTAACGGCGTTTGTTCATTTTGCAGCTCATTACGTTTACCATTACTTATTTCATCTTATTTTTCACTCAGAGTTCATTATCATATTGTATATGTTTCTCGGTTGTAACCTCGCGAACCAATAATCGCGCTTTAATTACTGCCCTTTAAATTTCTGCTTGCGTAGTTAAATTAGGTCATTATTTTTTGTTTGCATCATTCAATCACCTCACGCATTTATCAATATTCCAGTCACACTACACACATCCGAAGGTTAGGTCTAGCTTTTGGTCGCCGCGCCAATAGTCCATAAACCCTCACACATCCAAACCCTTACAACCCTTACAAACCCTAATTTTCACAAATGCCTCGCCGCAGGCAAAATTACAATTTTACCCCTAGCATTAGGTCAAAGAGCCGCCGCGCTCATTTTAGGGTTTCCCGCCGTGGAATCCCTAATTTAACCCTAATTACAACTTAACAATTCAACGTAGAGATTTGGAGTTTCTACACTCCACGTAAGTGTGTCCTTAAGATGCGTTTATTCCCCTTGAGACCTTGACCACAGTCAAGAAGTCTTTAACCTCCCTTTTGAGGGGAACTACGATTACTCTGATTCCACTCCCGTAAGGATACGTAGGCACAAGATGCGATGTCTTGCCGAGTAAACTTAGAATTAACCCCTAGGTCCTTTTTAACTTTTAATCCTTATGTACATATACCTTAAGCAAATAAATAAAGCAAATAGTAAATATTTGAACAAAAGGTTCCTGTAGAGTACTACAGAAGTTTAGGGTGCTAATACCTTCCCTAAATTTAACCAACCCCCGAACCCTAGATCTTTCCCCGCATTGTGTTTACGATGCAAAATAGGTTTTCCCTCTTTTGACCTTTTCCTTCGGATAAATCAAAGAGCGGTTGTGAATTGAATTGCGATTCAAACTCATTAATAGTTTGTGATCCTATTTCCACCGCAACACTAGTACATCATTAGCAGCCCTGAAGTCTTGACCTAAGCGTTCCCGATCAGCAATCTGCTTCGCCAAGTCTACACCCAGTTGGTTTACCGACTCTGTTTGCCTTTTGAAGGCATGCACGACTTCATTCCTCTCACTTTGAAGCTGAGCTAACTCCTTCTCTAATTCTGCGTTTGCCCGCCTTAGTTCATCCCGCTCAGCTAATACCTGGTTGTGCTGATGAATGGACACAGTGGTAGGCTCTTCGACTGGTGGAGGACTCTCTGGTCTGACATGAGGGAATGGCATCCCTATAGCGCTGGCTCTGGCTCTGATCCAATCTGAATAAGGAGGGTAGGCTTGGTTGTTGCTCTTTCCCAACAAAGGCTTTCCCCTCTTGCTAATACTGTTCCACACATGCTGAATCTTGGACAACAAATCCCCCTCTAGAGTACCCGTGAGGTACAGAGATTCCTGTACCTCTTCCTCCTTCGGTGGAGTCCTCAAAGCGTAGGCGAACTGACGAACTAGCAATGATGGATTGTAGTTGATGCAACCCTTCCTACCTATCAGAGGTACGTTAGGAAACCCACTACAACTGAAGATCACTTCGGTGCCTAACCTGTCTCTGTCAACGAACCAATCAATATCTTCTACCGACAAACTCATGAGACGCTCAGGCCACTCAGCTGTGGCTGCAGACAAGACGGAAGAACCCCTCTTGGGCAAATGACTATCAAACCACTTGTACAACAACGGTACGCAGCATGAGACATTCTTCCCTCTCCGGTTCTCATTCTTGTAATGCACTGAATGGTATACGTCTCCGATCAGAGTAGGGACTGGATTCCCTGAGGCGAAGATGTGGAATGCATCAAAGTCTACGAAATCTGGCATGTTGGGGAATAGGATAATGCCATATATGCATAAAGCAAGGATGGCATTGAATGCGTCCCAACATTTGTCCTTAGCACACTGCTGAGCCTTAACTATCAGAAACTGCAGGGAGAACCCTGGGACCTTGTTCCAGCTCGTCACCACTAACTCAGAAGCGCTCAAATGGAGTGAGGAAGCTAAACCAGCCAGATCAGGCTCAACATCCATGTGGACAAAAGGCATCTGCCCTTTGATAGGCACACCCAGCATATCAGCATACTCTTCCAATGTCGGCGCGAGAACGAAATCCCGGAAAGTGAAACACCTCAGAGGAGGGTCATAGAACTGCAGAAGAGCATGTAACCCATTCAACTCGGACATAGAAGGTTTGCAAACCAGACTAAGCAACCTGCCATAAGACTTCCTGAACCTATCCTTCACAGAATCCCCTGCCAGGGCTATCAAACTAGTCAGCTTCGACACGTCGGGGGTCGGGAACTTGTACGCAACAGTCTTCCTGAGGGAGGCCATAATAACAGTAGGAGGCGGGAAATCCTGGATCGGGGAAACGGTACCTGCAACACAGACACACGTTAATGGAATGCAAATGAACATGCAAACTAATGCAGAATGCAGGCATGCAATAATATATCCAGGTAGCTGCTGTGGAGATTCGGTATCAACAGTCGCTGATGAGAAGGAAACCCCGGTGTAAGACTACTAATCTGATCTGCTGAGAATAACCATCTGATAGGACCGAGATCAAAATTCTGCTCTGACAAGAATAAGTGCCTGATAATAAGGACCCCGGGTGCAAGATCAAGGAACATTTGTTGATGAAGTCTTCAGACCCCAAATCTAAAATCTGCCCTATCAAGAACAAACACACAGCTGCTGATGAAATCTTCAGACCCCACTCAAAATCTGCCCTATCAAGAACAAATAACATCTGCTGATGAGATCTTCAGACCCCACTCAAAATCTGCCCTATCAAGAACAAACCACTGATAACAATATTCTGATCAAAACCTGCTCTATCAAGAACAGACAAACACCCGACGATAAGATCCTCTGATCAAAAACTTGCTCTGTTAAGAACAGACGAGTCTGCAACTGAGAACCCTGGTACCAACTTAACTGATTCACTGTCAAGAAAACCAGGTAGTCTGAAGGTCTAAGTTTCCTGCAATAAACCCAGTCCCGCTCACAGGTATGGACCTAGACTGACTCAAGGTACGGCATCCTATGCGTTCATCAGCGTCACAGACTTTCAAAACTGATGATACAATTCCCAGAAGGAGTGGCATCATCAAGTCTTGAAGAGGCCTCACTTAGCTGAATCACAAATGATCGGTCCCCAGAGTCGACAATCCACCAAACCAGCAACCGTCTCAACCCAAAGGGTTGAAAGTGAAGCCAACCGGATGAACCTCGTCTGAGTGTGGATTTCATGAGACAATAGTGCCTGCAAAGCAAGCACGCGCCCACTAATTTCCACTCTAAATCTATGGTGCACTCAAGCCTGGGTCTGGCTTCTCACTCATCAGAACTCCCATCCCACAACAGCACAAATAATCATATTATACTGAAAAAAATAAAATGCGGGAAATAGAGTGCGAGAAGTAAAAATGCGATAAATAAACGCAACCCAACAAGCAAACACACAAGCGGTAGGATTGACCCTCTTAAGGGACGTTGGATCCCAAAACTGACTCGCTTTCGGGACGTTGGATCCCTAGGACACTATCAATTCCCCAGCAGAGTCGCCAGCTGTCGCTTGCGCGAAAATAAGGTGTCGGCATGACAGAAGAGTCGCCACCTTTCGTTATTTATCCCTCAGAGCGGGAAAGGAAATGATCGGAAAAACCTGACGAATAAGGGTAAGACAAGGTCATCGCAACCATTGTCTGGGTTCGGGAGTCGGTTATGCAAGGGGAAGGTATTAGCACCCCTCACGTCCGTCGTACTCGACGGGATCCACGCTTGTTTGTTTACTTGGACGGGTTGGTTATAATCTATCTACCTATCAAGGCTGGCTGAAAAAGAAAAGAAAAATGACTCGGCAAAGCGTCGCACTTTATGCCTACGTATTCTCATCAGAGAATGAGAAATCAGAGTCAACGTAGTTCGGCCTACGGAGGGTTGCGGGGGGAAAGGTTGAAGGTTGCTCGCTAGGACGTCGCATCCTATGCCTACGTACTTCCACACTGTATGGAAGATCAGAGCAAACGTAGTTCGGGAAACTACGGGTTATCTTCTGAAAGAAGTGTTTTATTGTTTTTGCGATTTCAACCGCACTAGAGACTATGACCTGAGAGTGAATGCGTCGCATGTCACCCAAAGGGTACCATACTAAACATCCAGACTATGGAAAAGAAACTCTCCCACAATCCTTTCCCAGATAGCTTAAGGCTCGTAACGTACGAAAGAAATCATTCATGATTACTGTATCTTAAACTGTTTTGAGATGAGAAGAGAACAGGCCCAACTAGGAGGGAGACTATCAAGTCCTACTGTTGTCATGCCATGGATTCATCCTATGGTTGAGGTTTGAACAGGGAACTCCTAGAAGTTGTCATGCATAGGTTTCAACCTAAAAGTCTATCATCAAATCCTTATCAAAGGAAATGAGAGTCCTAAGGGATCATGTCAATGATACACCAAAACAGACAAAAGCATCAACTTTAACAGTAAAATGCATGCAATGCAAGTGAGGGAGGAAATGTGTGTGGGGCTTCAGCCTCCACAAGCTCGTCTCGACCTCAAGCCAGTCATGAAATAACAGTAATCATACTGAAAAATAAACAACATGCTATCAAGCAATAAACAGTAAACTGCAATCATACAAATAAAATGAAAACATGCTATCAAGCAAAATAAACAGTAAACTGCAATCATACAGATGAAAGAAATGAAGTGCCATCAGGCAAACAAACCACATGGGCAAGGGAGCTGGGCTCTACCGAATACCCGCAAGCAAAGCCACACAGTAACAATACAAGCAGAGGGAGAAGCTCAACCTCTAATGCAATCATGCTCTTAGACTGAACTTATTCTAGATGAACTTAGTCTAATGCAACAGACAAATCAGACAAAACACACAATACAGAAGAGAAAACAGAAGGAAGCTTCAGCTCCTCCAGCAGCTACCCAGTCTTCAGACTTCACTCATCAACTGCTTTCCAGGTATCAACTCTACAACATGAGTATTAACTCATCTTCTCCCTCAAGCTTTAGCTTCTTTGATCAGCTCCACCTTCAGGCTTCACTATCTTCAGGGATATTCAGGTATCAACTTGGTCTTCACACTCTCCAAGCTTCAGCTGGAATGGCAGTCTTCAAGGATTCATCCTCTTCAAAGCTTCAGCTTCTATCTTCAATGGCCTTTAGATCTTCAATCAAGTCTTCAATACTTTTCATTGCTATCTTCAACAACCCAAATGCTTCAGCAAACAAGATTCAGTCAACAAGATGAGGTGAGGATGTTAGAGTGCTCACTGACCTCCAAAGGATGCCACTAAGGACTTAACATCAAAAAGAAAGGCTCTCTCAAAGTTCTACCTCAGAGGGCAAGGTCACTAATCCCTCCAAAGGAGAGAGGTGAATACCCTTAAGGGACTTTATGTCATAGAGAAGGAAGGAGGTGAACAAGACACTCCTTGTTTATTGAATGGAAGTATTCTATCTAAAGCTCTACCTATGCACTTATGATCCTATAAACAAAACAAACAAAATCTAAGCTAAGCTCCTCTGCAAGGTCTTCAAAGCTTCAATGATGATCCACAAGGTCTTCAACTCAATCTTCAAAGCTCACACATTCAAAGGAGAAGAGAAGAAAACAAAACAATACAAACTATGCCTTTAAGCAACACACATACTATCCATACATTCAAAAATCAATTAAAAATACTACCATACCATACAATATTCTAGTAAAATTCTAGGGGAGTCTATACATACTTACCCTTAACCCATATATTCCCCATATACTAATTTGACCTATAAGACCCAAAACAAAATTGTTAAATCTACTTATACAACCTAAAACCCTAATTTGAGCACCTAAATGTCAAACAAGCAAACTATATCAAATTTTAATCTACAAATTGAGAATTAAATCCTATATGATCTATGGTTCAATATCTAACTATGCCAAAAAGAATGGCTCAAAAATCCTAAGGGAAAGTCCTAAAATAAATTATACAAAATCAAGTATCAACTAAAACCAATTAAAAATACCATTTACAAGAATAATATGCTAAAAATATTAAAAGGAAAATAAAATGGAAATTTTATTTATTTATATTTTTCTAGACAAAATCATGAATATGTGAAAAAAACAAGAAGTGAAAAATATTAATTTTTGGATTTTATATGAATTTATTAAAATGCAAGAAAATTAAAAGAAATTAAAATAAAATGAAATAAATGGGAGGGGGTGTCATGAGTAACTGCGCCCAGTTGTTTTATGATTGGGCTGAGAACCTGGGGGTGTGAATAGCGAGCCCACGTGCTTCAGAAAATTAAAAGAAAAAACATTAAGAAAATGGAAAGGATACGGTGAGAATATCATTTTTTCCACGTTGAAATCTGGGTTGGGCCTCTGAGTGGGGTGTGAGTAGCACAAGGTTGCTGAGCCCAAAATCATTCATTAAATCAAACGGCAGCGTTTTGGCTTAAGTCTTCCCTCTGTTTTCTCGTTTGAATCGTGGCCGTGGGATTAGATTAAAAAGTCCACCATCTGAGATGATCTAACGGTTACAAACCCGTCTTCTCCAAAATACCATTAGGGTTTCAGAAAACCCTAATCCCATGCCAGAACTTCCCCTCCTTCGTTCTCCTCCATTTCTCCATGAAATTCAACAATTCCAAAAGCAAAGTTGTGCTACTGATTACCATGAACACAACCATACAAGTAGCTTTCTCTGAAACTCCTTAAATCATCCTAACAGAAAGCTCCCACATTAGGGTTTCAATTTTTCCTCTGCTATCAATCTTGATGGAACTTCAAACTAACGATCCAGAATTGTTCTACATGTTACCCTAACCAAACTACACTATCTCATATCCATTAATGCACCCTAAACAGCTTGCTATTGAATCTTGAAAAAATCGTGACCTGCCATGAAACCTTATGCCAAGCTCTCTACTTCTCAGAATATCATCAACTAACCTAGCATGTCATCTTTCCACCTAGAATTCTAACAGAATGCATCTGAATAAAGACCTATAGATCAAGTTACCAACCTGTCAAGCTTCAATGGTGAGTGGTGCTAGGGCTTGATTCAAGGCTTGAAATCCTCTCCAAATCTTCCTCCAATGGTGAACACCTTTCTGTTTGTAAGAATTGGGATAGATGAGGCTTGTAGAAGAAGAAATTGGAACTTGCTTGATCTTGAAGAAATCTAGCAATGGCACTTTCTCTCTCACTCTCTCCAATGAACTCAACAACTTTCACCAACCTTTCATCACACTATGAGGTACTCTTTAAATAGCAATCCATGGAAGCTTCTAGAATCATCTAGAATCCACTAGAAAAGCTTGGATTTTCTCCTTTGGTGACAAGTTGAACATACCATATATCATGAGTTAGGCCTTGTAAACTTGTGTCAAAATCTCATTACAAGAGATATTGAGATCATATGTGCAAAAATCAGGCCAAACTTGCCTTGTGTAGAACCTTCCAAGGATGCCTTAAGATACAAGTTACAATTTTTCAAAGCAACCTTCATTTTTGAGCCTCAAATAAAAATTCTGTTTAAACCAAAGTTTTTAGAATGTTATTTGCACTCAAAATGGTATATTGGATGACCTATTTTGGATTCATAGATCTCCCAAACCAAATTTCAACTTGACTTGAATTAACTTATATGCCTTTTTTAGTTCAAATTTACCAAACTTTGTCATTCCATGATATGCGCTTTTACAACAACTCATGACCTCTTTTCTAGGCTTAAAATGCCATTTTGAACAACTTTCATGTTTTGAGTTTTTCCATTTGAGGCTTGGAAATAGGAGATATGTCCTTTGCTTAAAATGACCTATAACTGCCAAATGACCAAAATACCCCTGTCTTGTTCAAACCATAAGTTGAGTTCTACAAATCCTATCAAGGACTTATAGTACTATCTAGAAAGCTAAGAAGATGCTCTTCAACATTCATGTTGACCAAGAAATCATAGGAATCATCCTACTAGGGCAAAAGTTGTCTGCAAGTTGGGTGACTTTCAAGGACCCAGATTCACACACCTCTGCTGACCTGTAATTTGTCAAAACCATAACTTGAGCTCTGCAACTCCTATCAAGGACTTCCACCACTCAAATTAAAGCTAAGAACAAGATCTACAACATTCATGTTGTGGGGAAGATGAGATATCAATCACATCTTGAGATAAAACTGCCTGGAAGTTAGGGATCAAATTAGGGTTTTTTCACTGACAATCCCTGGAAACCCTAACTCAAAACTTCTCAAACTCCTCAATCATGATGAGTTGGCCTAGGAATCATCTTTATAACATCTCCATACATCATTCCATGATCTCATGGCCCTTGGATTAGGTCTCAACCTTCTCCATATCTTCAGCTGATCTAGGGTTGACCTAGTCAAAACCCTAATTCTACCATTCATGGTTAAATCTTCTGAATTCTTGCACAATGACTACTCTGGGCTTCATGATGACCTTCAAGACATCTCATAAACTTTCTCAAAGCTTCAAGTTCATTCCTAAAGTCTCAGAATCATCTGAGGAGCTCCCACAACTCTCAAGCTATGAGACACACAACCCTGGTTTCACCCAATTCCTTTGAGGATCTCTTGAACTTTCTGATGAAGGTATCAACTTTCAAACACTTAATGAGTAAATAATTGTTGGTAAAATTTTGGGGTGCAACAAAATCCAACAAAGGTTTTTGATACGTTCACAGGAACAAAATACAAGTTCAGCATAAAACAAATAAAAACACCCAAGTCCCGTGCTACGTATCAGAGCATCCTCATTTTATTGCATATTTTTTAGTTTAATATGTGTTTAATGTTGAAATAATGATGTTGTGATCTTGTCCATTTTCTTTCTCCCTCATGGTTCTGAATTTGATCTTGATTTTTTGTATTCTATTTGAGTACACATTGATGTTGCCTTGTGATTTTTATCATGATTTTTAGATGATTTTAAATAAGGTTTTAGGATAGTTGTTCAGGAGTGTTCATGATTGAATCCCTTTGATGTACCTTGAACTTTAGGTTTAGGTTGAACCTTTTTGACTTAGGCTTAACTTCTGATTTTTGGACTATAGCATGTTGATGCATGTAGGATGATATGATATTTTTCCCAGAATTTTTAGGAGTGAATTTCAATTAGTTCCCATTTTACAAAGTAACTTCAGTTTAGGTGATCCTAACTTAGAAAGTTTCATAGATTAACATTGTAAATAACCATTAGATGATTCTAAGTAGTGTAGTCCTTTCTTGATAGATTGGTAAGTAGGTAGAGATCCCTTTAGAACTTTGCCATAGCCTTGATAGAGCTTTTAATGCCCCTAGCTTAGGTGAACCTTGTAGCTAGTTTGTAGGGTCTCTCTGGAGTGCTGTGTTGCCTCCTGTCCCCTATGTGTCTTCCTTGGGCTTCGCCCTACATTCTTTATTCAAGTCTTGAAGAGGAACCCTCCTGGGAGAGCCTAATCCTTCCTTTGGTTGGATTCTGTGCATTCCTCAGGAGGTTGAGCCTTGAATTGACATTCCCCAGTATAGTACATTCCTTTGGTTTGTACTATCTTTATCCTTCAAGTCTTGATGAGGAGCCCTCCTGGGAGAGCCTAATCCTTCCTTTGGTTGGATTCTGTGCATTCCTCAGGAGGTTGAGCCTTGGATTGACATTCTTGGCATGGTATATTCCCTTGGTTTATATACTGTCATCCATCTCAAAGTCCTTTTCTTAGGATCCCTCTTGGGAGAGCCTAATCCTTCCATTGGTTGGATTCTGTGCATTCCTCAACAGGTTGAGCCTGAGATGGATATTCTATGTTGATACACTTTAAATCAATTACCCTTAGATTGATATTTAGGACTAGTACCCAGTCTTTTCTGTCCTATTGACATAAGATCCCTCTTGTGAGAGCCTAATCCTTCCATTGGTTGGACTCTGTGCATTCCTCAAGAGGTTGAGCCCATGATGGACTCTGGTATTAATATACCTCTAACCTAATGCAGCCTGGGATGACTTCCTTGTTGCTCATTATGGTTTCTCTCCCTTGTTTGATTTGCTTGATGCATAAGAATAAGTTCATGTTTAGATTCTTTTAAGCTAGGAGCATGATTACATTAGAGGTTGAGTTTCTCCCTCTGCTTGTATTTTTACTGTATGGCTTTGCTTGCTGGTATTCAGTAGAGCTTCACTCCCTTGCCTGTGTGGTCTGTGGTTTGCTTGATGGCATTCTATTTTCTTCTATTATTTTTTGCAGTTATTCATATCTGGCTTGAGGTTGAGACGAGCTTGTGGAGGCTGATGTCCCACACACATTTCCTCCCTCACTTGCATTGCATGCATTTTACAGTTGTTTACTGTTTACTGTTTAAGCTGATGCTTTATCTGTTCGGTTACATTGACATGATCCCCTAGGAATCTCACTTCCTTTGATAAGGAAGTGATGATTAGAACTTTAGGTTGAAACCTATGCCTGATAACTTCTAGGAGTTCCCTGTTTCAAACCTCAACCATAGGATGAATCCTTGGCATGACAACATTAGGACTTGATAGTCCCCCCTTAGTTGAGCCTGTTCGTTCTCTTCTCATCTCAAAACAATAGTAAAATACATAATAAAAGCAAGTTAGTATAAGCGCGATTCGAGCCTTAAGCTACTTGGGTAATGATAATTGAGCGGCCTCCTCTCAATCGTCTAGAATGTTTAGTATACGTCCTTTGGACGATATGCGACGCATTCGTTCCCAGGTCATAGTCTCTAGTGCTGTACGAACTACAAACAACCATAAAAAACAGTTCTTCCGTAAAAGACAAAAAACAAACTTCAAACCTTTTTGCCCCGTGGGCCCATAAGTCAAAGGAAGCTTTTCTGAAGAAAAGAGTGTCGTTAACTCCCAGTTCTACCGCAAACGGTAACACCTAAGTCTCCAAGGGTCGAGCTGCGTACGCAAACTATTGGAACTATTTGTTAACCCTACTCGAAAAAACAGATGAATCTGAATTCTCGTAATCCGTATTATCCTGAACTACGTAAGCTCTGATCTCTCATATCTGTTGAGAGTACGTAGGCACAATACTGATGTATTGGTGAGCCACCTTCCCCCGTAACCCGTAGTTAGCCGAACTACGTTGACTCTGATTTCTCATTCTCTGATGAGAATACATAGGCATAAAGTGCGACGCTTTGCCGAGTCATTTTCTTTTCTTTTCAGACCAGCTTTGATAGGTAGATAGTAAATAAACCCATCAGATAAACACAACAAGCATGGATCTCATCGAGTATGATGGACGTGAGGGGTGCTAATACCTTCCCCTTGCGTAACCGACTCCCGAATCCAGACATTGGTTGCGATGACCTTGTCTTATACCTTTTCGTCAGGTTTTTCCGATCGTTTCCTTTCCCGTTCTGAGGGATAAATAACGAAAGGTGGCGACTCTTCTGTTTTGCCGGCACCTTATTTTCGCGGTAGCGACAAATATGCATTTACAATATCACGCCCAACGACCACAAACCTCATCACAATTCATCATGCATTCGCATTCAATTTAAACAATGCATTATATATATATATATATATATATATATATATATATATATATATATATATATATATATATATATATATATATATATATATATATATATATATATATATATATATATATATATATATATATATATATATATATATATATATATATATATATATATATATATATATATATATATATATATATATATATATATATATATATATATATATATATATATATATATATATATATATATATATATATATATATATATATCAAAGGCTACATTCACGATTGATTTCACAATCTAGGATTCACGCCATACGGCTACCCACAACATATTCCATCACAATAGTACACAAACTATTCATTTCAGATAAGGATTAAACATAGTCAAACCAAACAATTAACCATTGGATGGAAAACACAAGAAATAGAATTTGCTATCACATTCGCTGCCCTTCACCTGGCGAGGCATCTGGTGAATGCTCGCTACCTTATTCGCCTGGCGAACTCGCTAGCGAAGACAGTCAGTAGCTACTGGAATGTGTTCGCTAACACTCGCTGGTTCACTCACCTGGAGAACCTTCACCACACTCCTTCGCCTGGCGAACACGCCAGCGAAGACTAACTTGGCTACTGACTTGGTTGACTACCCACTCGCTGGGCTTCGCCTGGCGAACCTGCAAACTCAGAAATCCCTAACTATCCAAAATCATCCAATCCTTCCAAAATCAACCGATTCAATTCCAATCAACCCCAGTAATCTTAACCCAACATTACCCGACTAAACTACACCGTTTATTTCAGATTATAACCGTTCAAACTCAGTTTCTACCGATTAAACTCATTTCTGCCCTAAATGGAAAAATGTAGAAAACCTCCAACAAATCCAAACACACACATACATAATCATATACATTGATAAAATAATGATATTTTACACCCTTATCTCGATTAATCGGAAGTTAGAAGTCGTTCTTGGTAATTTCCAAGCTCTTCCCTTTTCCCTCCCTTTTTCTCCTCTTCCTCTTTCTTTCTATCCCTTTTCTTTTCTCTCTTCTTTCTTTTATATTTCTTTCTATCATAATTCTTCTCTCAAAATATTCATCAATTCATTTTCTTATAAAATATCTCAGCTTATCATTAATTAGGGAATATCTCGTAAATCCACATTATTCTACCAAATAGAATAAATCAGTTAAATCCATTAACTCATTAAATCAAATAAATAAATCCAATAATTTCGCTTAAATCAGATAAATCACATAAATTAATTAATTAGTACAATTAATCAGTTATTGAAAATTGGGTTGTTACAAGTAACCTTTATCCCGACTTTTGGTTGGTAGATCTTCTTTTATTTCCCCACGGAGTTGTTATCCCAACTTTTGGTTGGTAGGCCTCGTTTTTGGGCAAGTTCGCATTCAGTAGACGTCTTGGTGGTTCTGAATTTTGGTTGGTAGCTATCCGTTTATTTATTGACAATCCCGACTTTTGGTTGGTAATCTTTTCTTGGCGATCCTAACTTTTGGTTAGTAGCTTTTATTCCAACTTTTGGTCGGTAATCTTTTCTTGGCGATCCTAACTTTTGGTTAATAGCTTTTATTCTGACTTTTGGTTGGTAATCTTTTCTTGGCGATCCTAACTTATGGTTAGTAGCTTTTATTCTGACTTTTGATTGGTAATCTTCTGAGTGATCCTAACTTTTTGTTAGTAGCTTGTTTCTCACAGCTTTCTCTGGCAATCCTGACTTTTGGTTAGTAGCCCTCGTTATCATTCTGATCGGTTACTGTGTCGGTCATCCCAACTGTTGGTTGGTACCCGCTGTTCTTAAGTCCACCTTCGACTGGAAATTTCTTCAATGTGTACACCCCCGCAGGTTGCAAATTTATGGGTTCTTTTTGGTATCAATCACCTTTTAACTTGAATGTTTGAAAGCGGTTGCTTTTCATCCCTTCAGGTCCATGTTGTTTGAATAGCATTTGCTTCCAAGTTGTTTGAAATTTGCCCTCACTTTTTCTAACTTTGACTGGCTTTTGCTTCACGCTCATTTGCATCATCATAAGTTCATAGTTCATAATCATACTCTGCATTGGTCTTCTAAGACATGGGATTAGGAGTTTCTTCTAAATCAGGTCATCAGGTATCAAGTTTACTTTCTTCAAGAATTGTCAAGCGTCAAGGGCCTAGGGTTTCATCAGTCCTTGGATTCAAGTTTGTTGGTAAGCTTATCTCCAGTTGGCTCAGGATCAGGGTTTATTTCTCATCATGGATAGGAGATCAGGTCCATCAAGGATGATATGGTGTGTACCCCAATTTCCATTTGTCATGTGGTGGGAGCCGGTAGGTTATCAGACAGTGATTTACGAGAAGTTTAATCCAAATTCAAGTTCATAGGTTCATGTTATGGATTTATTCCCCCGAAGATTCATTCAGACAGATTTGAAGTGATTTGGACTTATATGGATGATTGTTTCTGCTTTAAGTTGTTCAGTGGTTGTTGTATGCATTTAATCAGATGCTTTGTGGGAAAAGTCAGGATTGTTTGTTGTGCATTCAAGGAGGATCATGGCTTTCTCATTCGAGATTTGGGTTTATGGACGATCATCAATCAAAGATCGTTGGGTCATGGTTTCATGTTAAGGGGATATGTGGCTATCAGGACAAGGGATTTTCATTGAGAATTCAAGGTGGTTTTCCTGGAGAATTGAGGACTTTGGTGGTTTGTTCATTCGTGTTCGTTTGAGGTTGTCGGGTTCAAGTTATTCAAAAGGATTGGCAGCAGAGTTTGTAGGCATCTCGATTTGTCAAAGAATTGATATATGGATTTCTTGAAAGCTAAAATGCAAGTCACGAGTGCTAGATTGAGTTCATACATTCGGTTATATATTCCCTCACCATTCAAAATTACCATTAACCATTGTTAATAACCAAATATCCATTTTTTATGTCATTATCCATATCATTTCCTTTTCATACAATTCATATCCAAATCCAACTAACCACTCTCCACATCCAGTTCATTTCTCTTTTCAAAGATCCACTTTTAATGACCATACCCACTCCCATTGATTTCTAATGCATATTCAAAGCCATCTTTTTAACCTTTTACCCATTTTAATCCATTCATAATCCTTTTTTTTTATTTTTCACTTTTCATTCACTTAAATATCTAATTTTTATATTTATCCATTTGCCCTTTCACTAATCTTTTTGTTATTACCCAAATTTTTCATCAAGAATTCATACAAGTGTTAATATTCACTTGCAAGGCGCTGTTTGAGGAAAATAGAGATTCCAAAGAGCCCATTGTTATTTTCAATTTAAAAGGCCATAATCTTCACACACAAAATTAAAAAAAAAAAAAAAAAGGGGGAAATAGGTCCATTTTTACATTAAGACATGGTAACAAAGGTGAGAAAAAAATATCTAGCTCATAGAGGAACCATATGCCACGAAATATGCACTGTTGCTGCTAGTACAACCAAAACAACTCGCCTGCTGTCATTTTCCTCCAACATTTCGTTTTCAAAACAAGCTCCAAAAGCCACGCGAAGACGACAACAAAAAACGGCAAAAACAAGATTGTACAAATCAGTACAACAATACCCCCACTACCTCCTGCTAACCCGTACAACAGTACCAAGACAAACTCCAACCAACTTTTTTCTACCTCCTGCAAAAAGTACATTACGCAGGCCCGTTTCCTCAGTCAACAACACGCTACACATCTTCAGCCAAGCCCCACTTGCAGCAAAAACTGGCCCTGTAGATCCCACCTCAGGAAATGCCTCACTACAAACCGCAACACGTGAACAACATACAAAAAAAACTCAGAAAGACAAGTTTTTTGTTTGATTTAAAGAAGAGGAGAAGCCCTGACGCAGAAGGACGATACCTGCTGAAATCTCTCAAAAAAACAAAATCTCCAACCATCTTCATTTTTTTCAACAATACCCAAAAAATTCCTCCATAAAAAAAACAAAAAACAACAGCAAAACCAATCTACAAAAGAAAAGCAACCCAAAAAGCTTTCTTGACTGAAGAACCTCAGCCTACAAATCCACAACATCAACAATTCACTTGAAAATCAATTCAACGACACAATTTCAATAACAACAATTTACAATCAGTGTGTAGCAGAATGGAAGAGGAGGATCGAGAAGTGGAAGAGGAAGAGTGAATAATTGAAGGCAAGAGTGAAGAAGAAATCACACATACCAAGTAAAGGTCTCTTAACTCCATCTTCTTTATTGTTTTCGTTTGTGCTCAGCTTATGCTATTAGCTTCGTTTATGTGGGTAATTCATTTTCGCGGTGGAGAAACTTGGTTTTTTTACGACGCAAGTTTAGAATAGAACAACATTGATTAGAAACGGAAGAGAAGAGGTTTGCTGAGGAATTCGTCGCGGCAGAGCAGTGTCGCGAGGATGTGAGTTTGTTTGTTTCCCGTAGGTGCATCGTGAAGGGAGACGGACAGAGCTTTACATGTCACAATTAGTGAGATAGAGGAGAGAATATGTATAATGTTTTTGAGTTGACCAGGATTCCGTTGAACGACTTGTGGTGGTGGACATTTCGAGAGAGCAAGGAGGAAGGTGAAGAAGATGGGGGTGGCGATTTGAACGAAGGAGTAGAACATATACGGCGCAGGGGAAGGAAAAAAAGAGTAGAAGTTGGGAGCTTCTTCTGAATTAGGGTAGTGTTTTACCATATGCAAATGAGAACTGGGCCGTAAGCCCAGTCTTTCTTCACCACGCCCCATATACTCATGCACCCCCCTGTTTCAATTTTTTATTTATTTTAATTTGGAATGCTAGTTTAGTTTAAGTTTAGTGTTAAATTTAGTTTAATTAATTTTTTATTTAATTTAATATTTAGTTTAGAAATAAGTTTTCTTATTTAACTAGGTTTTAGTTAGATTTTAACTCCTTTTTTATTAGTATTATTTTTTAGCTTTAGCTTTAGGATTAGTTTTAATTTAGGTTTTAATTTTTTTTATTTAGAATTAATTTAGACTTTAACTTAGAGTTAGATTAGGAATTAATTAACTAGAATTTTAGTATTTAGTTTAGCATTAGTATTAGGTTTAATTTTAATTTAGTTCTTTTTAGTTAATTTAGAAATTCCAGTCTTTAATTAATTTTAGGATTTGTTTAGTGTAAATTTGGTTTAGAATTAAATTAGGTATTAATTTAGGTTTACCTTTTGTGTAGAACTTATTTAATATAAAATTTAAATTCAATCTTGACTAAATTAGACCTTTGATCTTTGACTGATTCTTCTTTTATTTGGTTTCGCTTTATTCTGGAGCGCATTCGTGAATATTTTCTGACATTTGTACATATTTTCTGTAAATATTAATTTGAGTTTAATACTTGTCGTTGTCTACGATTGCGTTGCTTCGTGTTTACTTGTTGTTTACCCCATGTATTCACATGATCCCTTAGGATTCCCAGCTCGACTTAATTTTCGATTAAGTTTGAGGTAGGAGAGACATTAGGCTTTCAATCCAAGCATGACAACATTAGGTAGATTTTCCTCCTAATCCTAACTTTAGGGTCATATTGTATAACAACAATTAGGGTTCAGTTTCCCCTAGGTCTTTGTGTTTGTCTCTGTTTTCTCATCTCAGAATCTCTTCAAGACACTTAATAAATAACGATATGTGTTGTTCGCTACAAGCCTTAAGCACATGGGGAATGATGAGTGAGGGGTTTCTCCTCGCTTGTCTAGAGTGTTTAGCGTATGCCCTTTGGGTAATATGCGACGCATTCGCCCTCATGTCATAGTCTTTAGTGTGACGTGAGTCTCAAACTAACTCAATCCACTTCATTAAAACTCACAAACAAAACACAAACCTTTTATCCTTCAGGATTGTTGTTAAAACTTCATTTTCAGAAAAGAGTACGTTACTTTTTCGTTCTATCGCAAACAGGCGTCGTCCCTAACTGCTGGAATGGAAACTTAGCATCACTCATATAAATACTTAACCAACCAGTGGTCTAGTTTACCCGAACTATGTTTGCTCTGATTTCTCATACCAGATGAGGATACATAGGCACAAGACGATGATGTCTTGGCGAGCAACCTTCCCCCATCACCCGTAGTTTCCCGAACTACGTTGACTCTGACTTTCCCATTACACGAGGGAATACGTAGGCATAGGGGCGATGTCTTATCGAGTCTCCTCTTCTTTTCCCTCCCCCACTTAGCAGTAGCTTTTAGATAACTTTCACTCATAGATTAGACAACAAGTGTGGATCCCGTTGAGTATAACGGACGTGAGGGGTGCTCATAACTTCCCCTTACGTAACTAACTCCCGAACCCAAGATTTGGTTGCGATGGCCTTGTCTTTCCATTTCTTTAAGGTTTTCTTTGATCATTTCCTTTCCCTCTCTTTTCGATAAATAACATTCGGTGGCAACTCTCCTGTTTATTTCCGCCGACTTCTTTTTCACAGTTGCGACAGATGGTTCAACATTTTGTCCAGCAAATGCAGTCCAAATTTGAAATGAGGCTTGTTAAGGAATTAACTTATTTTTTTGGGATGCAAGTCAAACAAATGGAAGAGTCTATATTCTTATCTCAGAGTAAGTATGCTAGGAATATAATTAAGAAGTTTGGAATGGAAAATGCCAACCACAAGAGAACACCTGCACCTATCCCTCTTAAGTTGTCCAAAGATGAAAAGGGTGTTAATGTGGATCAAAGCCTTTATAGAAGCATGATAGGAAGCTTGTTATATCTTACAATAAGCAAGCCTGACATTGCCTTTACTGTGGGTGTTTGTGCTAGATATCAAGCTGAACCTATAGTGAGTCACATCAATCAAGTCAAGAGGATTTTGAAATATATTAATGGAACAAGTGAGTATGGGATGTTGTACACTCATGGATCTGGTTGTGTGCTGTCTGGATATTGTGATGTTGATTGGGATGGAAATGCTGATGATAGGAAAAGAACATCAGGAGGTTGCTTATTTTTGGGGAACAATCTCATATCTTGGTTCAGCAAGAAGCAAAATTGTGTCTCTCTATCTACTGCAGAAGCTGAATACATAACTGTTGGGAGTAGTTGTTCTCAACTGGTATGGATGAAGCAAATGCTGACTGAGTATAATGTCACATAAGATGTCATGACATTATATTCTGACAACCTAAGTGCAATAAACATATCCAAAAACCCTATTCCACACAGCAGAACCAAGCATATTGATATCCGTCATCATTTTATAAGGGAGCTTGTTGAAGATAAAATCATTACCTAGAGCATGTTACTACAGAAAGACAGCTGACTGATGTCTTCACTAAGGCATTGGATGTTAGTCAGCTTGAAACTTTAAGAGTGAAATTAGGGATTTGCATTTATGAAGATTTATAGCAATTATTTTTTAGTGGGAATATCATTTAAGAGGGGTGGTATTTTCCAATAATAAAGATGTCTCAACATCCCTCATTATTTCAAAACACATTTAAAGACACTACCACACGCTACCCTAATCACTCTTTTCACTCCAACTACCCGTTCACCTCCCATACCCTCACATATTTTCTGCTTGATTCCCACTCTCTACTTGAACCTCTGATTGAAACCCATTCTCCCACTCGAAAAAATCTCAAGACGTCTCCAAAACATGTTTCAACCTCGTCCAAATTGTAACGACCCAATTTTCAATGACTAATTATTTGTGTTAAATAATTGATTTATTGAGATTATTCTAATTATTTGATGATTGTTTAAATGGATTGATAGATGATTTGAGAGAGGAAATTCAATGGAAAGAAATATATAAGGAAAATGGAAGAGAAAAGAAAGGAGGAAAAGGAAAGAAAAGAAGAGAGAAATAGAAGAGAAAGAAAGAGGAAGAGGAGAAAAGAGGAGGAGAAGAGGAAAAAGCTTGGAAAGCTCAAGATCCGCTTCTAGCTCCGATTAATCAAGGTAAGGGTGTGAAACTTAATTATTCTATCCATGTGTATAATCATGTATGATTTTGTTGGATTATTTCGGATCGATTGGTAGATTTTCTACAACTTCCATTTTAGGGTGGAAGTTGGTTTAATCGGTAGAAACCGAGTTTTAACGGTTGAAAATGAGAATGAGTGGTTAAGTTTAGTCGAGGAATGTTAGGCTAAGGTTATTAGAATAAGTCGGAATTAAATCGGTTGGATTCGGTGAGTTTGGGAGTGCCGGGACAGAACTGAATGTTGCTGTTCGCAGGCGACTCGCTAGCAGCTCGCTAGGCGAGGGCACAGCGAACGCTCGCTAGCAGCTTGCTAGGCGAGCGTGTAGCGAATGGTCCCAGACTTGGGATAGTAAGGTTTTGGTGCCCTTCGCTGACAGGGAAGGGAGTAGCGAAGAGCTCGCTGGGGGTTCGCCGTGGCGAACGAGGTAGCGAGCAATGTCTGGAGGTTCTATTTGTACTCGCTAACAGTTTGCTAGGCGAGGAGGTAGCGAACGCTCGCTAGCAGCTCGCTAGGCGAGCGTGTAGCGAACGTAGCAGGATGATTTTTCCCTACAGTTGAGTCTTGTTGTGGCTTGGGGTTCCGGTTGCAATCGACCCTTCTCTGATTTAATAGCTTGTATGCTGGTTCGTGAGGTGCTGTGGGTAGCCGAATGGCGTGAATCCTAGATTGTGCAATGAATTGTGGATTGTGTCCGTATGGCGATTATGTATGCATTGTTTAATTAACTACAATTGCATGATGATATGATTGAGTTCGTTGTCGTCGGTACGATAATATGAATGCATGAGAAGATAATAGGATTATGTGTGCATTGAGTAGTGAGAGTGGTGTCGGAGTGGATTACACTAGGGTAGAATGATGTGATATCATTCCTAGTTGTGAGCTCATTAGGGTAGGATGATGTAATATCGTTCCTAATGAGGCATAAATAATATTATAGTGCATTTGGGTTATTCCTAATGAAGTGTGATTGATGGGTGCACTAGGGTAGAATGATGTAATATCATTCCTAGTGGCGGGTTCGTTGGGGTAGGATGGCTAGACGTTATTACTATAGTGTTATATATGCATGTAGAGGAAGGTTGTGATTCATTTTGCATTAAAGGCATCTTGATGTACATTATATTTGATCCCGTGTAGGATCTGCAGAACCTCGCTTGATGCGATGGTTATATTTGATCCCGTGTAGGATCTGCAGAACCTCGCTTGATGCGATGGTTATATTTGATCCCGTGTAGGATCTGCAGAACCTCGCTTGATGTGATGGTTATATTTGATCCCGTGTAGGATCTGCAGAACCTCGCTTGATGCGATGGTTATATTTGATCCCGTGTAGGATCTGCAGAACCTCGCTTGATGCGATGGTTATATTTGATCCCGTGTAGGATCTGCAGAACCTCGCTTGATGCGATGGTTATATTTGATCCCGTGTAGGATCTGCAGAACCTCGCTTGATGCGATGGTTATATTTGATCCCGTGTAGGATCTGCAGAACCTCGCTTGATGCGATGGTTATATTTGATCCCTTGGAGGATTTGCAGAACCTCGCTTGATGCGATGGTTATATTTGATTCCTCGGAGATTCTGATAAGTGATAGATTCGTAGGAGAGTCTGATGAGTTGTAGTGTAAATGCATGAGTGAGAGATGAGTGATTCCTAGGAGAATCTGACGGACGAATGAGTCGATATCATACGTTCTTGGGGTGTGTGTGCGCATGTGTTGCGTGATGATATGTCGTGATTGATGGTGGGACAGTGAGTCCAGATGATATGCATAATTTATATAGATTCTGCCTTTTATTTCATGTACTATTATACCATTATTATTTGACTGTGATTCTCACCCTTTTGTTGTTGTTGTGGTCTGTGCTTCTTCGGAAGTACAGACAATCCAGGTGTTTAGCTAGCTTGGATTATGTTGTGCCAGTCGAGTCTAGGACGCTCTGATACGTAGCACGGGACTTGGGTGTTTTGTTAATTTTTGTTGCACTTGTTTTAGTTTTCCTGTGAACGTATCATAACTTGATATATTTTATTAATGAATATTTTCTGCTGCATTTTGATGAAAAACCTTCTAAGGAAGTGTATGGTTGGATTTTTATAATGTGATATCCCACTTGGGGAGTTGAAACTCTGATGTTTATTTATAATGTTTATTATTTTAATTGTTTGGGAAAGTGGGGTGTTACAATTGGTATCAGAGCAGGTCGGTCCATTCGGCCAAGTTGTCTAATGTTGGTTGTCCCCTTGTACGCGACATGTGTGTGAAAACACTGTCGGTGCGCGTTTGTTGTTTAACCTTTGTCTGCAAGTAGTGAGAATGATTAAAGTGGGGGAGAAACTTGTGCTTCTCCAGGTTGTTGCAAGGGTAGAGTGGTAGCTCAGTGTGGTGGGATGCTCTTAAGGTTTGTGAAGATGGTTTATACTCCATCATGATTTCGGCCGTCTATTGACAAATTAAGGAACTGATCATCCTTAATCTCTTGTTGATAGTAGTTGGGATTGTGTTGGATGGGATAGACGTGTCTTGCAAGTTTAGATGGCGTGGTGCAGTGAATTGTTTGGAGTGAATCCGAGTGCTTAAGAATTGTTTTGATGAGTCGGTGCAGGACAGTGATGAGATGTTTAATTTTGATGGAAATTTTGAGTATTGATGAAAGTGGGAAGTTGGTTGTTTACCGTTTGATTGTGGTTGCCTGAGAGTTATCCTGACGAGATAAGTGTTATACAGCCAGGACGTGAAGCGGAGTTGTGATCGACTTAGTTGCGGAAACTAGTCAGATACTGAGAGCTCCATATGGTATGTCTGCTTAGATGGTCAAAGAATTAAAATTGATTGAGTAGTTTTGAGACTTGTGTCTGGTGTGTATGCTACGACAACGGATTATGGGGGTAGAGTATAAAGGTGGATAATGACTTTCAGTGATTATTAAGGAAAGTAAGATGTGGGATACCATGTGGGTATGATTGGGAGAATTGAATATGAAGCAGAGGAAAACGATTGGAACTTCTGAGGAATTATAGTTTTGGATTGAATTACCATTCGGGTAAAGCAACGCAGTGGCAGATGCGTCGATTTAAGATTTGGTATATACCGTTGATGATGGTGAGGAAGTTAGAACTGATCAAGTAAAAATTCGGGATATGAGTTTGATCTGTGAAGAGACTTCTTATGGGATTGAACTTTGTATATTGAAATTGACTATTGGTATTCTCGAAGAGATTCAAGGAGGTCGGGAGTCTAATTTGAGTTAATAGATTAATTGAATTTAAAGAATTAAAGTCGAAGGGCTGATTTTCGGATTTATGGGAATGATATCATGAGATGTCGTGATAGAGCTGTGTTTTAGAGATTATTAAGTGGGATGAGAGTATTGTGGTTGATGGAGTATCCATCCTAGTGCTATAAGGGTGTAACCGAATTTGAGAAAATTATTTTGATGGCCATAAATGAAGAGAGAAGTGGTTTAGTTGTATGTGCTGGTTAAACTTGTCGGAGGTCGAAGAATGAACGTCTGAGACGGTTGAGTCTGACGTAACCGTTGTATATTCCAGAGTTGAATTTGGATAGTATTCCCAGGATTTGCGTTGGGTTTTCCGGAGAATTCGAGGAGTGTGATTTTAATCGAGTAGTTTCGAATATCGCTGAGGTGATAAAGTTGTATGAGATATCGTCGAATATTGTGTCTGATAGGGATCTGAAGTGTTATATGGTATGAGGAGTAGGACTCCTTTGTATTGGTATGAGTCAGGCGAGCGTGTTGTGCTCGGACCTGATGATTGTGTAAGAGACGACTGAGAAGATCAAGAAGATCTAAGAAAGGGCGTGTTCTGAGAGTTTCGGTGGTGACGAGTGCTGATCGAGCTTTGGAGTCTCGGAAGCACACATCGTGGTTTATTGCTTAGTATCAGAGGGCGCAGCGGAAGCGTGGGAGAAATATCATGTTTGATTGTCTTACCGCTGTCGCTTGTGAATTTACATAATGTGGTATATGCCTAATCGAGGTAGTGCGAGTGCATTCATCCAGGTGGATGGTGTACAAGTGAGGAAGGATTTGACTGCCAAGACATTGCTGGTCCGGATTGATAAGTAAGAGGTGACATTTTCGAGGACGAAAATTCCTAAAGTGGGGGAGAGTTGTAACGACCCAATTTTCAATGACTAATTATTTGTGTTAAATAATTGATTTATTGGGATTATTCTAATTATTTGATGATTGTTTAAATGGATTGATAGATGATTTGAGAGAGGAAATTCAATGGAAAGAAATATATAAGGAAAATGGAAGAGAAAAGAAAGGAGGAAAAGGAAAGAAAAGAAGAGAGAAATAGAAGAGAAAGAAAGAGGAAGAGGAGAAAAGAGGAGGAGAAGAGGAAAAAGCTTGGAAAGCTCAAGATCCGCTTCTAGCTCCGATTAATCAAGGTAAGGGTGTGAAACTTAATTATTCTATCCATGTGTATAATCATGTATGATTTTGTTGGATTATTTCGGATCGATTGGTAGATTTTCTACAACTTCCATTTTAGGGTGGAAGTTGGTTTAATCGGTAGAAACCGAGTTTTAACGGTTGAAAATGAGAATGAGTGGTTAAGTTTAGTCGAGGAATGTTAGTCTAAGGTTATTAGAACAAGTCGGAATTAAATCGGTTGGATTCGGTGAGTTTGGGAGTGCCGGGACAGAACTGAATGTTGCTGTTCGCAGGCGACTCGCTAGCAGCTCGCTAGGCGAGGGCACAGCGAACGCTCGCTAGCAGCTCGCTAGGCGAGCGTGTAGCGAATGGTCCCAGACTTGGGACAGTAAGGTTTTGGTGCCCTTCGCTGACAGCGAAGAGCTCGCTGGGGGTTCGCCGTGGCGAACGAGGTAGCGAGCAATGTCTAGAGGTTCTATTTGTACTCGCTAACAGTTTGCTAGGCGAGGAGGTAGCGAACGCTCGCTAGTAGCTCGCTAGGCGAGCGTGTAGCGAACGTAGCAGGATGAGTTTTCCCTGCTGTTGAGTGTTGTTGTGGCTTGGGGTTCCGGTTGCAATCGACCCTTCTCTGATTTAATAGCTTGTATGCTGGTTCGTGAGGTGCTGTGGGTAGCCGAATGGCGTGAATCCTAGATTGTGCAATGAATTGTGGATTGTGTCCGTATGGCGATTATGTATGCATTGTTTAATTAACTACAATTGCATGATGAGATGATTGAGTTCGTTGTCGTCGGTACGATAATATGAATGCATGAGAAGATAATAGGATTATGTGTGCATTGAGTAGTGAGAGTGGTGTCGGAGTGGATTACACTAGGGTAGAATGATGTGATATCATTCCTAGTTGTGAGCTCATTAGGGTAGGATGATGTAATATCGTTCCTAATGAGGCATAAATAATATTATAGTGCATTTGGGTTATTCCTAATGAAGTGTGATTGATGGGTGCACTAGGGTAGAATGATGTAATATCATTCCTAGTGGCGGGTTCATTGGGGTAGGATGGCTAGACGTTATTACTATAGTGTTATATATGCATGTAGAGGAAGGTTGTGAGTCATTTTGCATTAAAGGCATCTTGATGTACATTATATTTGATCCCGTGTAGGATCTGCAGAACCTCGCTTGATGCGATGGTTATATTTGATCCCGTGTAGGATCTGCAGAACCTCGCTTGATGCGATGGTTATATTTGATCCCGTGTAGGATCTGCAGAACCTCGCTTGATGCGATGGTTATATTTGATCCCGTGTAGGATCTGCAGAACCACGCTTGATGCGATGGTTATATTTGATCCCGTGTAGGATCTGCAGAACCTCGCTTGATGCGATGGTTATATTTGATCCCGTGTAGGATCTGCAGAACCTCGCTTGATGCGATGGTTATATTTGATCCCGTGTAGGATCTGCATAACCTCGCTTGATGCGATGGTTATATTTGATTCCTCGGAGATTCTGATAAGTGATAGATTCGTAGGAGAGTCTGATGAGTTGTAGTGTAAATGCATGAGTGAGAGATGAGTGATTCCTAGGAGAATCTGACGGACGAATGAGTCGATATCATACGTTCTTGGGGTGTGTGTGCGCATGTGTTGCGTGATGATATGTCGTGATTGATGGTGGGACAGTGGCTTGCAAAAGGGACTCTGTTCTGTCACTCCACTATAAACTGTTAGCAGGAAGATATGTCCCAGACATTGTCTTGACATCTTTTGAGAAGACATCCACTACAAATACTGTGATTATCAAAGAATTAAAAGAGACCTGTAGGGAATTGGGAAAGGTTATCAGTGTGGCTACTGCAAAAAAGCTTAAGTTGGAAGCTCTGATAAGAGGTATGGAACGAATTGAAGAAGAAAATATAGAGGCTGTTGATTAGGAAGAGAAAGATGAAGAGGTTTCTGTCTCAGGTGAGAAGAATGGTGATCATGCTTCTGGGTCTACAACTGCTCATGAAGATGAGAGCTGGGTCTGAGGAAGATGATTGATAATTGTTGGTTATGATGTTCTTTAGTTTATGGATTTTTTTGTTTGTTATTTCAGAATTTGTTCTCGTGGCACTTAATGTGCTTTTGAATTATACTTTTTGGGTTCTTTCTGTACCCTTAACTCTATTTCGGTTCTGTTTAATTGCTCTATGATATTGTGTTACCCTTAGTATGTTTTCCTAAATTATGGATAAAAAGGGGGAGTAGGTGGTGCTGCTACTGAGAATTGAGAAGTTGATGTTTATGTTGTTGAGGAGGAGTTTTGCCTTTTGTTTTGGTTACTCTTTGCTCTGAAGGGGAGGGATTTTTTCTGTGATCTATGTTTCTGCTGCAGTGCTCTCTAACATAGGAGCTCTTGTGATCTATTGGATGTTTTAGCCAAATTTTACCAAAGGGGGAGTTTGTTAGTTCTTGATTGGCAGGAATTTTGGTAAAATTTGGTGATATCACAAGATCTCCTACAGGATGTCTTGACATATGTTCTTAACATTCTGCAGGTGGTTATTTCTTATTATTGCATGGTTTAGTTCATGATATCAAGTATGATGTCCTGACATTTGTGAACAGAACATTCAGTGAGAATGTGTTGGTTTGACTGTTGCATTTTTGTGCAACTCTTTGCACTGTTATGATTAGAGTTTTAGTGGTTCAAATATGCATGGAAATATTACTTATTCAAAAGAGTTTTTGGTGCATAATTCGTGGAGTAATTATGAAATATTTTGTGTTTTTTCTAAAGAAAATCTTGAAGATTTGAAGAGTGATTTGATTTGATTTGATCAAATATGTTTTGGTGATACTTCCTTGATGCTTATTATGAAAAGATTTGAAGAATTATCTGAATTGATTCTATCAGATCAGATATTGTTTTTGCTGAAGCCCAAGCTCGTTCGAAGTGTTTCTATATATAGTCTTCACAATCCTATTTTGTTAGCTAGAGAAGCTAGGGTTAATTTAGTGCTTTGCGTAAAGTATAAGCTTTTAGCTTCGTGTGTTTGTATTATTTGTGAGCCATTCATTCATCACCTTGATGTGTGAATTGGACTGAGTTTCTATGTTGTAAGTTTTTCACTCAAAGCTTGTAAGAAATAGTGGATTATTCTTGATTGAAGCTTTTAAGCAAGATAAAGTATTGTCTTTGAATAGTGTCTTCTATGTTGTATTCATATAGTGTTATCAATGCTATGATTGAGGGGGAGTGAGAGGTGTCTCATATCTAAGGTGTCTTAGATAGAATTTGTAAGGGTAGAGATTAGGTGCGAAGATTGTAAGCTAGAGAGAGTTTACTGTGTATCTTCAAACTAATTCTATTTAGTGAATTTTCTTCCTGGCTTGGTAGCCCCCAGACGTTGTGTGTTTGCACCGAACCGGGTTAAGAATTGCTTGTGTCTATTTACTATTGTTAACAACCTTTTTATCTTGTTCATATATTGGTGATTATTCAGATATTAGTGTCGTGACATCTCCTTCGACATCTCATATCTGATACTAGAATTTCAGATTCTTCATTCTAAATACTTATTTTAGACTAGTTATCTAAATTATGTTTACTTGGTGCGGCTTGACAGACTAAAGGTGCTAGCTGTTACAACATCAAAGTTTCCATTATTAGGTACTAATGCTTAGACATATGGTTAAGTTTAATATCCACATAATAATTATAATTATTATCCATATTTGTATATCAGTGTTAGAACTTAATATTGTTGTATTTAATAGTGCGAGACATCAGCTATTTGTCAGTACGACTGATCTCATGCAATTGAGTCAGAAATGAGATATAGTGAGAGCAATAGGTGGTAATATTAATAGTTGAGTAAAGGAACATATTACTGACCAATGATGATGCATAAATATAATAATGACG
This sequence comes from Lathyrus sativus, assembly GCA_963859935.3. Classification (NCBI taxonomy): domain Eukaryota; kingdom Viridiplantae; phylum Streptophyta; class Magnoliopsida; order Fabales; family Fabaceae; genus Lathyrus; species Lathyrus sativus. The sequence goes on along the minus strand of OZ012739.1, from coordinate 67,742,968 downwards.
AAAGCTACCCCTATCAAGTTTTCTCAAAGTTAATACCAAAATCTCTATTTGTTTTATTTCATTTATTTTCTTTCATTTACTTTTTGTAATTTACTTTTCTGCAACCAAACACTTTTAAAAAAACCCTTACTTAGAATCATAAAATCGGTTGGATCCATTTTTGAACCATTGTCGGGGACTAGTGTTAGTTTTTGAATATATCTCAATAGTTTTTATCATTTTAAGTTTTGCGTTAGTATTTGTGAGTATCTGTATATTTTTTTTATAGTCAAAATCCTACTAATAATATTGACTAGTTCTAACTGTTTATGCGAGAAATGATCCAACAAGACACCTTCTGTTCGATCCTGAAATTAAAAGAACCGCGCAAAAACTCAGAAAGGAAAATATTTTATCAATTTTTTTCCTATTTAAATAAACCATGATGGTGACTTCAATGGTTTCGAGCGCGTCTCAAATATTTTTTGCGTTATGACATACATAATAAATAAACCACCTGACTCGCCTCCACTAGAGGTGGAGCAGTCACAAACATGGTACTTATACATATTGCTATTAAAATTATAGGAAATTTTCTAAAAGGATATAAGTTGAAACTTATCTTCCGAGGGGAAGATAATGCCAAAATGATGAATACTAATGATTTTCTTCAAAGCTCTAATTGTTCGAGGGTTTCCTATTCTCTGATACTTCTATCTGAGTATTTGAAGGTGAGAAAATACTTAGAAGGGGGGTTGAATAAGTTTGAAGATAAAAACTTAGAAGTAAAAACTCAAGTATTTTTATCCTGGTTCGTTGAACTCAACTACTCCAGTCCACCCTTTCTAGAGTGATTTTCCTTTCTCAATCGAGGACTTAATCCAATATTTAATTAATGGATTACAATAGTAAGCACTAAGAACAACTGTTCAAAGTCTTCTCAAGAACTACTGATCCTAACTGAATCTTCTTAAAGTTTTCTTACAATCAAATGTAATAACAAATACAAGTGTTAAAATGCTTCTAATAAAGCTTTATCACAACTGTGATTTTTCACTTAAGATTAAGAACAAAGAAATAATTCTAGAAAGAATATATGAGTTGTATGAGAGCTTTGATAATGAATTCTTTTCAAGTAATGCGTCAACTGAAGAAGATGAGTGGAGACTTGCTTTTATAGGCACAGTGATCCAAGAGTATTTCACGTTGAGAAGTGTGTACCAAAAGGTCTGAGCCTTTTTGTCTTCACATCAAGTGACCTTTAGTAGAAGAAGAAAGCACATAGAAATCCTTTTTGTCTGTGTTCTTGTGTCTAGCATAAATAACGAAAGAGTCGTTTGGATATTCCAACGGACATAATCTTTGAATTCTTCTTCAACAATTTTCAGCAAGAATCATCAGAGTCTAATTTGATCAGAGCCTTCTGATGTTGATCAAAGTTTTGCTGAATCAGAGTCTTTGCAGCAAGTGTGCTTTTAGCGTGTATAAGTTCAGAGCAGAGTTTTGGGTCAGATCCTCAGTACTGGCAGCATTAGTACTTTCAGAGTCTTCTGAATTAACTATGCTTGAAAAACTCTTCATACAGACTTCTTCATTGGTTCAGATGCTTCTGACTTGCTTCAAATTCTTCTGGAGCTTTTGCTTCAGATCCTTCTAGAGCTTCTGCTTCAGATCCTTCTGGAGGCAACGCTCAGGATCTTCTGATGGCAGCGTTCAGAATCTTCTAATGGGTGCATCTGACGCTTCAGAGCCTTGCATATTTCTTATGTTCAGATCTGATTTGCTTCTTGAGTGATATTTACTTTAGTATCTGCAGCAAACATTCTTAAGCAAATTTTAGAGTATATAATTCTTAATTACAAAATTTCATAATAGTTATCATCAAAACATAGAGATATTATTAAGAACCAATCTGTGTTCTAACAATCTCCCCCTTTTTGATGATGACAAAAACATCAGAAATTTTGTTTAATTGAAAAGAGAATAATTATAACTCCCCCTGAGATGATGAATCTCCCCCTGAATTAAATATTAATAAGGAATAGAAACTTCCCTTTTTGTCTTGAGTATTTTTCAGAGTTAGAGCTTGATTGTTCTAAACATTTGAGAGTCAGAGTTTCTTGCATGTTTCAGAGTCAGAGTCTAATAAATTGAATATGATCTGGAAGTCACTGAGTTTCTTTTAAAGAGAATATCAGATATATCAAATGTTCTGAAACACTCAGATTTTATGTTAGATGAAATTGATATGTCTGAAGTTTCATTCTGGTAAAGTTTAATTAAACAGTTCAGATCTATTTTCTCCCCCTTTTTTGTCATAAGCAAAAAGTAAGAACTTTGAAAAGACAAATAAAAGGAAAAAAAACGAGATAAATCATGTAGAGAAAACATTGAAACATTCATTCATTCAGAGCATAAAGTACAAACAGCAGAAAATATTCAAGTACATGTGCAAACAATAGATGCAAACATCAGAAAAAAAAATAAACTAAGATTGTTTTGACAAAATCATCTTCAACAGATCCGTGATCTCAGAAGAGGACTGTTCTTGTTTTGACATCCACTTAGCCATGGTTTCATTCTTCTGATCTTGTTTGGACATCCACTGAGCCATGTCTTTAGACTTCTTATCTTGCTTAGCCATCCATGACTTGATTTCTGATTGACCAGCTTCCAGAACTGCAATCTTATCTTCAAGATCTGGATACTCTTTCTTGATCTCAGATGAACAAGGTGGAACAGATTCTGAAGCATGAACAAAGTCAATTTCCATAGGGGCTTTGGAGTTAGGAGCAGCAAATCCAGAGGGATGTTCTACCAGAGTCATAGCCAAATAGTTGTCTACAGAAGCATATTCAGGGTTTACTTTTGTATTACAGACTTCAGATGATGAAGGAGCATCCTTAAGAAGCAATGGTGAAGATCTTTCAACTGTCCAGAATAAACTTCTAGCAGTTTCAGCAAATCTGAGCTTCGCATCATCAGAACATATGTTCTTCAGATTTGATGCTACAGTATTGAATCTGTTTATGAAGCCATTCCAAATGGCATCAGATTCCTTTGCATCCATTGTTGAGGAGCACTTCCTCTGTACAAAGCCTAAATACATCTCTATTTCTTTCAAAAAACTTGTAAATAAATGATCAACATTCAGCCTAGGTTTTGGATTTAGCAAAGTTTCCAATGTGATTGGCTTGGGTTGGGAAGAAGGTGGAAAGATGGATTTTTGAATGGTGATCAGAGGACTAGGGTAGAATGGTATGAATGGAGGATCAGATGAATTGTCAGGTTTTGATCTGGTTAAAGCATTCAACAGATATGGTTTTGCATTTGATGCATAGGAAACAACATCAAATGGGGTATCAAAGTAAAGAGTGAATGCAAATTTATCAGATAAAATAGGTTCTGATGAAATTATTTCTGGCAGTTCTTTAATGTACGTTTGAAGAACAGATGGTAGAATGATGGTAAGTTTGGGTTTAAGAGGAGTGATATTGTCAGATGGTTCAATTCTGGTGTAGAAGTTTTTGAATTTGAAACCAGAGGGAAGTTTGTCAGATGAAAACAGTTTACACGAAGCAGAGGGAACACACTCATATGTCCTTGGCTTAGGTGTTGGGGTAGGATTAGGAATGGGAATTTCAGAAGAAACAGGTGGTTCTGGTTGGTTAACTTCTGAATTTCTGTGGGAGGGAGATATCAGAAAATCTGGGTGTATATCAGATTCTGATGAATTTGAGGATGTGGTTGGAGTGTAAGAAGTGGAGGACACTTCAAAAATAGTTTTGAGAGGTGTAACGTTTAGAACCTTTATTTCAGGGATATTGGTTTCAGATGGGTTGGTTGATTCTGATGGATTCTCAGAAAGTTTTGATGGAGGTTCAGATGTAGGTGGATCAGATGTCACTTGATTGGATTGTATAGGTTCAGAAAGAACTTCTGCAGATCCAATAGGTTCAGATGTGTTTGATGGTGATTTTTCTGGTTGTGATTGTTTTTCTGGTTGTTGTTGTTGTTCAGATTGTTTTTCTGGTTTTTGTTGTTGTTGTTCAGATTGTTCTGTTGGTTTTGTTATAGGTGGAGGAGTTTGATTTGCTGGTTTTGTTGTTGTTGTTGTTATAGGTGGTGTTGGTGCAGATGATTGATTAGTAGAAGGTTTTATAGGAGTGGTGGAAACAGGATCAGATGATTTTTGTGGGGAAGGAACAAAGATATGAGATGGAGCAGGAACATATTGTTTCTGAGTAGGAGGTGGTTTTGGAATAGACTTGAATGTTGATTCATTTAAAACAGTATTATTGAAAGAGGATACAGAAGATTTGGTACCTTTAATTTTGATACGCTTTGTGGGAACAGAGGGAGTGTCTCCAGATGCTTTCCTCTTGATCAGCTTCTGAGGCTTGTCAGCAACTTTGGGCTTCTTCTGAACAGTCACATCTTCTGCTTCTGATTGACCTCTTTTCCTTGTGTTCTCATTTCCTCCATCAGGCATTTGTTCCCTTGCTCTTTTCAGAATATCTGCAGGAACTGGGGTTCCATCTACCTTGCAAGAATCAATATACCTTATAATTATTTCCCTTGGTTCTTCAGCACAGAACAGTGGGTAGTCTTCAACTGGGATTCGCTTCTGACTAAGTTCATAGATATTCAGCTTCTTGGGTGCAGATGTAAGCTCCTCTACAATTTTTAGTCTCTGAAGACTCTTTGCATTCAGAGGTTTTCCAATAATGAATTCAAGTTCATCTGTGACTCTAGCAGCATATAGGGCAGTCACCAGTCCATTTTCTGTCAGAATATCTGAAATTAACCTTCTAAAGGGAATCCATGTTCTGATCTTCTGACCTTTTTCTTTTACAGATTCTCTTGAAGCATTAATATGGTTCCATAAATGCATGAACAGAATGTAAGGAAGATCTACCTTACTGCTCTGACTTAAACAGTACATGAAGTAGAGTTGTTCATTGTTTACATAGTCTAGAGAATTTGTATATTTTCTATGATGAATGCATCCCATGAAAATCTTTGCCCAGATCTTGTAGTCAGGCTTCAGATCTTTAAACTTGTTAGAGGCCTGTCCAACAGTCATGACTTCCTCATAAACTTCTTCCATATCTACACGCCCAGCTGGCAGATGAGATACTCCATCAGTCTCCTCATATCCTATGAGTTTCCTGATCATATCTTCTGTAATGATAATCTCCTTACCCAGAACAGAGGACAAGATGAATTTGGGGTATACAGAAGCATGTATCCAGAATTCTTTCACCAAATGAGGGTAAACTGGTCCAAATAATCTGTCAAAGTATTTTACCCAGCCTTGAGCATCAGCTATTGAACGAAATTCAAATCCATTTTCAGCTAATGAATCAAATTCCACCATTGATTCACAGAGAACTTCAAGTTTGTCAACAAGTGTTAACAAAGTCCTTTTAGGTGTCGTGTATGGAGCCACACCCATATTTGCAGAAGTAACTGCAACCATGGTTGATTGAAACTGTGCTGCTGTAGAAGATGAGGTTGCCATTGAAGATGATTTTGTCAAAGGTTTAGGGTTTTTGTGAAGAGAGAAAAGAAGACAGAAATGCATAAACTTGCTTGAGTTGTGAAAAGTGTGAAAGTGGTGAGAGATGTGGTATTTATAGAAAACAATTAGGCATACAAACAGATAATCAAAGCACGTTTACTCACAGCAATTAATGTCAATTGATGAAAGAGAATAAAAATCATTTCAAGCATTAATTGATTCTGACAAATTGGGGGGGGGGGGGGGGGGAAATCAAGATTTTCACTATTCAAACCATACCTCAAATGTCTCTTCAGTAGTGTACATGCCATCTTTGCAGATTTAGAGTGGCACGTGTTTGCTTGCATGTGCTTCTAAATTCTCTTGAGAAATGAAATGTTAACCAACGTTCAGATCCTCTGAGATTGGTTAGTTCAGATACACACAAATAAACATAAATCTAATAAGCAACAGATGAAATACTTCAGAGTGATAATCATTTATCATCTGTAAAGTTTGCTTCTGACAAATATTATTCTGGACACAAATCCATACCAATATTTTTCAGAATAAATTGGAATGTATCTTCAACAAGGGGTTTTGTGAAAATATCTGCCCATTGATGATCTGTATCAACAAAGGCTAAGTTTATAATTCCCTTCTGAACATAGTCTCTGATGAAATGATGTTTAATTTCTATATGTTTTGCCTTAGAGTGTAAAATGGGGTTTTTAGACAAACATATAGCAGAAGTATTATCACAGAATATAGAAATGTTACTTTCAAATATCTGATAGTTTTCTAGCTGACTTTTCATCCAGAGCATCTGCGTGCTACATCCAGCAGCAACAATATATTTTGCCTCTGTAGTTGATAGTGCAATTGTAGGTTGCTTCTTCCTGTACCAAGAGATTAGATTTCTTCCTAGAAATTGACAACTTCCAGAAGTACTTTTTCTTTCCACTCTGTCTCCAGCGTAATCAGCATCACAAATCCAACTAATTTGAAATCATCAGATTTTCTGTAACACAAACCCACATTAGAAGTACCTTTCAGATACCTTAGAATCCTCTTAACAGCTGTTAAGTGTGATTCTCTAGGATCTGATTGGAATCTAGCACACAAGCATACACTGAACAAAATGTCTGGTCTAGAAGCAGTTAAGTAGAGAAGAGATCCTATCATACCTCTGTAGAGTTTCTGATCTACTTTCTTACTTACCTCTTCCTTGCCTAGTGAACTAGTTGGATGCATGAGAGTCTTTGCCATCTTACTATCAGTCATGTTAAATTTCTTCAGAAGTTCTTTAACATATTTGGTCTGATGAATGTAAGTGCACTCTGGAGTTTGGTTGACTTGAATTCCCAGAAAGAATCTCAATTCTCCCATCATGCTCATTTCAAATTCTTCCTGCATACATTGAGCAAACTCCTTTCCCAGCATAGTATTGGTAGATCCAAATATGATATCATCCACATATATTTGACAAATTAGAAGATCTTTCTTAAAAGTTTTACAAAAGAGTGTTGTGTCCACTTTGCCTCTGATGAAATTTTTCTCCAGAAGAAAATTGCTTAATCTCTCATACCAAGCTCTGGGAGATTTTTTTAAACCATACAGAGATTTCTTTAGTTTGAAAACATGTTCTGGAAATTTTTCATTTTCAAAACCAGGAGGCTGGTGAACATAAACTTCTTCTTCTATAATACCATTTAGAAAGGCACTTTTAACATCCATCTGATATAGAGTGATGTTATATTGTGCAGGAAATGAAATAAGAAGGCGTATAGATTCTAACCTTGCCATTGGAGCATAAGTTTCAGTGTAATCAATACCTTCTTGTTGACTGTACCCTTGAGCAACAAGCCTTGCCTTATTTCTTTTAACTTCTCCTTTCTCATTAAGCTTATTTCTGAAGACCCATTTAGTTCCAATTATGTTGAAACCTTTTGGTCTTGGAACTAAATCCCACACATCATTTCTGGTGAACTGATTTAGCTCTTCTTGCATGGCAATAATCCAATCATTGTCTTGCAGAGCTTCATCTACAGAAGTTGGTTCAATTACTGACACCAATCCAAATAATGATGCTTCAGATGATCTGAGGAATGATCTTGTTCTGATAGGGTCATCCTTCTTTCCAATGATAACATTCTCTGGATGAGAAGCTTTGATTCTGGAAGATGATCCTTTAACAGTTGATTCTTCAGAAATGTTTAAGTTGTTCATCTGAGAAGTCAAAGGAATTGCATCTGGCGTTGCTTCTGGTTCCTTCACTTGAGCTTTGTCTGCCTTTGAGCTTTCAGAGTCTGTGAAGACTACTTCTCTATCTACAGAGTTTTCAAACTGCTTTGGCTTTTTAATGCCAAGCTTATCATCAAATCTAACATGAATAGATTCTTCCACAATCTGTGTTTCAGTATTGTATACTCTGTAGCCTTTAGAGCATTCAGAATACCCAAGCATGAAACACTTCTCTGCTTTAGAATCAAACTTGTTCAGATTTTCTTTAGTATTCAACATATAGCAAATACATCCAAAAGGATGAAAATATGAAATGTTGGGCTTTCTGTTCTTCCACAGTTCATAGGGAGTCTTCTCCAGAAGAGGTCTTACAAACACTCTGTTCTGAATGTAACAGGCTGTGTTAATTGCTTATGCCCAAAAGTGCTTTGCCAGATTAGTCTCATTGATCATGGTTCTGGCCATTTCTTGCAGAGTTCTATTTTTCCTTTCTACAACCCCATTTTGTTGAGGAGTTCTAGGACAGGAAAAATCATGAGCAATGCCATTTTCATTAAAATATTTTTCAAAATATTTGTTTTCAAATTCACCACCATGATCACTTCTGACTTATATAATTTTGAAATCTTTTTCATTCTGGACTTGTTTGCAGAAGTCAAAGAACACATAATGTGACTCATCCTTGTGTTTTAAGAACTTTACCCATGTCCATCTACTATAGTCATCAACAATGACTAATCCATACTTCTTGCCTCTGATGGATGCAGTTTTCACTGGTCCAAACAGATCAATGTGAAGTAATTCTAGTGGTCTGGAAGTAGAAACAACATTTTTTGATTTAAAAGAGGATTTTGAAAACATCCCTTTTTGACATGCTTCACAAAGAGCATCTGAGGCGAACTTCAGATTAGGAAGTCCTCTGACAAGATTAAGTTTATTAATCTGAGATATACGTCTCATATTAATATGCCCCAATCTTCTGTGCCAGACCCATTGCTCCTCATTAACAGAGAAGAGACATTTAACATTCTGAACCTTAAGTTCTGAAAGGTTTATTTTATAAATGTTGTTCTTCCTCTTTCCACTAAATAGGATTGAGCCATCCTTTTGACTAATAGCTTTACAACATTTTTGATTAAAGGTTATGTTATAACCATTGTCACTTAATTGACTTATGGACAATAGATTATGCTTTAATCCTTCTACAAGTAAAACATTAGTAATAGAGGGAAGTTTACCATTTCCAATAGTGACAGATCCAATGATCTTGCCCTTCTGATTCTCTCCAAATTTCACATCACCTCCAGATCTAAGCTCCAGACTTTGGAACATAGACCTTTCTCCTGTCATGTGTCGCGAGCATCCAGAGTCCAAGTACCATGATTGGCGTCCTGACCTTGCTACTAAGAACATCTGCAACAGGAATTATTTTACTTTTAGGTACCCAGATCTTCTTGGGTCCTTTTGGGTTAGTTGTTCTGAAGGTTTGTCTAAACTTCTATTTTTCAACATAAGGTTTATTCTGACTAGCCTTAGATTTAAACACATGAATGTTCTTTTCAGAACGAGTGTGTTCAATTTCATTTGAGTGGCCAAATTTAAAGTGGGAATATAAAGGAGTCTTCTTGATGATAATTTTATCAACAGGTTTTGGATTTAAATCCTTTCCAGAGGATGATTTATATCCAATTCCTTTTCTGTTATTTCTGCTAACTCCATAGATCATAGAAGCCATTTTGCTTCTGTCTATGCTTTTAGCAAGAAACTTCTGAAAGCTGTAGTCATATTTTTCCAAAATATTTTTGCATTCAGATTCAGTTTCAGAATCAGAGTCTTGTTGAGCTAATTCAGAATCATTTTTCAATTTTAAGTTCTTTTCATTTAGCTCAGCTACTTCTGATTTGAGAATATTATTCTCAGATACAAGATTGCTTTGACGTTTCTTGTATTTGAGCTTAATATTGTTATAGCTCTTCAGAACTTCTGATAACACTTTGATAAGTTTATCTTTAGTGAGTTTAGCCATTACCTCTTCAGCGTCAGAGTCAGATTCAAATCCTGAAATTCCTTCCTCCTGATCTTCTATGTCTGCCATCAATGCTACATTGGCACATTCCTCTTCTGACTCAGATTCAGATTCAGATGTATCTGAATCAACCCAGGTGGCCATTAGAACCTTCTTCTTCTTATCAGATTTTCTTTTAGGCTTTTCTTTCAACAACTTTGGACATTCATTTTTGTAATGCCCAGGTTCTTTACATTCATAGCAGACAACCTCCTTTTTGCCAGATCTTCTGTGTCCAGAAGATTCTTTTCTTTGGTCAGGCTTCCTGAAGTTTCTGAACTTCTTTCCTTTATGCTTCCAGAGTTTGTTTATTCTTCTAGACAACATGGATAGTTCATCTTCATCTTCAAATGAGGATTCTTCAGAGCTTTCCTCTATTACCTGCAATGCTTTAACAGATTTATTAGATTTTAAAGCAATTGATTTACCTTTCTTTTGAGGTTCATCTTTCTCAAGTTCAATTTCATGACTCCTCAGTGAACTGATTAGTTCCTCCAAGGAGATCTTGTTCAGATCTTTAGCCATTTTCAGCGCAGTCACCATAGGTCTCCATCTGGTAGGTAAGCTTCTGATGATCTTTTTCACATGATCAGTAGTAGAGTATCCTTTATCCAGAACCTTTAGTCCAACTGTAAGTATTTGAAATCTGGAGAACATAGCTTCAACAAATTCAGCTTCTTCCATCTTGAAGGCTTCACACTTCTGAATTAGAGCCAGAGCCTTTGTTTCCTTGACTTGAGAGTTTCCCTCATGAGTCATCTTCAAGGATTCAAACATGTCAAATGCAGTTTCTCTATTTGTGATCTTTTCATACTCAGTGTGAGATATTGCATTTAACAATATTGTTCTAGCCTTGTGGTGATTTCTAAATTCCTTCTTCTGGGCAACCAAATATATATCAAAGTTTTTCTCACTGGATCTTTTCTGTCACTGTGAAGTGGTAGCACACACAGAACCGGAGCTCTGATGCCAACTGAAGGTGAGAAAATACTTAGAAGGGGGGTTGAATAAGTATGAAGATAAAAACTTAGAAGTAAAAACTCAAGTATTTTTATCCTGGTTCGTTGAACTCAACTATTCCAGTCCACCCTTTCTAGAGTGATTTGCCTTTCTCAATCAAGGACTTAATCCACTATTTAATCAACTGGTTACAATAGTAAGCACTAAGAACAACTGTTCAAAGTCTTCTCAAGAACTACTAATCCTAACTGGATCTTCTTAAGGTTTTCTTACAATCAAATGTAATAACAAATACAAGTGTTAAAATGCTTCTAATAAAACTTTATCACAACTGTGATTTTTCACTTAAGATTAAGAATAAAGAAATAATTCTAGAAAGAATATATGAGTTGTATGAGAGCTTTGATAATGAATTCTTTTCTGGTAATGCGTCAACTGAAGAAGATGAGTGCAGACTTGCTTTTATAGGCACAGTGATCCAAGAGTATTTCACGTTGAGAAGTGTGTACCAAAAGGTCTGAGCCTTTTTGTCTTCACATCAAGTGACCTTTCCTAGAAGAAGAAAGCACAGAGAAATCCTTTTTGTCTGTGTTCTTGTGTCTAGCATAAATAAGGAAAGAGTCGTTTGGATATTCCAACGGACATAATCTTTGAATTCTTCTTCAACAATTTTCAGCAAGAATCATCAGAGTCTAATTTGATCAGAGCCTTCTGATGTTGATCAGAGTTTTGCTGAATCAGAGTCTTTGCAGCAAGTGTGCTTTTAGCGTGTATAAGTTCAGAGCAGAGTTTTGGGTCAGATCCTCAGTACTGGCAGCATTAGTATTTTCAGAGTCTTTTGAATTAACTATGCTTGAAAAACTCTTCATACAGACTTCTTCATTGGTTCAGATGCTTCTGACTTGCTTCAGATTCTTCTGGAGCTTTTGCTTCAGATCCTTCTAGAGCTTCTGCTTCAGATCCTTCTGGAGGCAACGCTCAGGATCTTCTGATGGCAGCGTTCAGAATCTTCTAATGGGTGCATCTGACGCTTCAGAGCCTTGCATATTTCTTATGTTCAGATCTGATTTGCTTCTGGAGTGATATTTACTTTAGTATCTGCAGTAAACATTCTTAAGCAAATTTTAGAGTATATAATTCTTAATTACAAAATTTCATAATAGTTATCATCAAAACATAGAGATATTAAGAATCAATCTGTGTTCTAACAGTATTTTCATGTCTCTTAGCTGACCCTTTGAGGGGGGGCTTGCTGTTTGTTCATTGGTAAGGCTTGTAATCATACCCGTTTGGATTTTGTACACTTCTTTTTGTTGCACCTAAAAAAATACGTCCTTCGCGACAGGACGCGGAAATAATTGTTCGAATAGAGTCGCCGCCGAGCCTTATTCATTCCAATGAAGGAATAGGAAAATATCGAGAAAACGTTTAAGATAAGAACATGGTCATCTCAACCAAATTCTAGGTTTGGGAGTCAATTACGCAAAGGGAAGATATTAGCACCCCTCACGTCCGTTGTACTCAACCAGAATCTCTTATTTCAATTTGTAATGAATGTTGGCTAATGTTATTTGTTTTCTTCTAAGAGAATAAGGAGAAAAATATGATAAAATAGCTTTGATTGCTAAAGGGAAATGAGTGGTTTTTTTATTAGAGTGTTTGCCAAGTATTGGGGACCTTGTGACTACGTATTCTCATTGCGAAATGAGAAATCAAAGCATCCGTAGTTCGGACTACATGAAAAGGTTTGGATAGGAGAAAGAAAAGGTAGAAGGTAGAAGCAAAATGTGGGAAAGAAGAAAGATAGAAAAATGTGCAAAAAAACAAAAGATAGCTCGCCAAGGATTGAGACCCTTGTGCCTACGTATCTTCATTCGGACGATAAAAGTTTTGAAAAGAATCAAGTGTTTTAGAAATGAAAGACGGGACAAACACAACCCAAGGCGTACGCCTCAAGAGCGATCGTCAAAGGATCCAAGGAGTGTTAAACCCCAAGAGCCCACTACCTTCATTATTTAATAAAAATAATTTGATTAATCATACATAGTAAGAATTATTTAGTCAAATTTTAAAGGTTCGCTTAATGTTGAACCGAAGTTTGCTTATTAGATTGTATTCACGTGGAAACCACTTTATAAATAGTCGGGTAATAGAATATATGCATCCATAGAAACAAAAATCACTTTTATACTCTAAAATTGAATGGATTTAAAAAAAAAATCAATAACCACTTAGTAAAAAAAATTAATTAAAACTATAATTTAATTAAAAAACCTAAACAATTTATTACTACTTAAACTTATGAAAATAAACCACAAAGATGTTCCAATAGAAAATAGAAAATACTAGATGGGCCTTAGCTCATCATCAAGAATCGAACCCAAAATGTAACAATTTTTTTTTGCCATGAAATTTATTAATAATAAAAGAAAGAAAATGAGAGGAAAATAATGATACATTAATGCAAGTTTCGGAATTCCCTTCTCATTAAACAATTGTGTCCCCATTTTGACACTAGCATTGTTCATCTGTTCTGACAAAATAGAAACATAATTTTTTCTTTATTCTGTCGAATTATTGCATTTATTCGACTGATCCACAAACTTCGAAAGTCCCTTTTTTTCCTATCTCTATCCCGCTGAGACGAAACCAAAGCTTTTCTTCTCTGTTACGAAATAGTTCGAGTAAGAGCTCCGCGAAAGCTTGATGTAAAGGAACGACTTTTTGTCCTCCGTTTTCGAGCGATGGATCCTTGTTTAGTTCTGATCATTGGATAAATGAGACTTCGATAAATGAAACCAAAGCTTTTCTTCTCTGTTGCGAAATAGTTCGAGTAAGAGCTCCGTGAAAGCTTGATGTAAAGGAACTACTTTTGAAGGTGTGAAAAATACACAAGAAAGGGGGGGTTTGAATTGGGTATTTGGTTACTTAAAAACTATTGCCATCTTCTTCTGTGTTGTTTCTAGATGTAGCAATGCGGAAGCATAAATAATAAACTAAACAAGTAAAGAACACAAGATATATCCTGGTTCACTTGAGCAACCCTCAAGCTAATCCAGTCCACCCTTCCAAGGTGATTTCGCCTTACTCACTGCAAGGACTTAATCCACTATAACCAAACAGATTACAGTTGCACAAGCTAACTGCAAGTGACTAACAACTTGACAATGACACGTTCAGGGATCCCCAAGGATATAACGTTCATTGACACCTTAATAGAATCCGATCACTAAAGATCTCCTATTAGGATTTCCACAAATGACTACTGTCACTTGTCATCTCAAGTATACTGATCTTCACAAGATCACTTGAGGAACCACTAATTCTAAAATAGAATTTGTGTTGCCGGAGATTACATAAGTGCTTCTCAATTAAGCAGATTACTCCTAATTAAGTTCCTAGCAAGTATTGAGCAACAGCTCCTTGCTTTCTAATATAGAAACTAATCTAATAATAAATCTCTAAGAGATTATTGAGTACAGTTTCCATATTGCTTAAAAGCTTTTCTGTGTGTGAGCACTAAGGCTTCTTTTCATTTAAGCTTTTCTTCTCTTTGCAACAGTAGCAACAGAGCAACAGCTCTAGCCACCAGCCCGTCCAACAATTATGGCAATCAGCAGGTTTTTTTCAACGTTTGAATAAACAAATGATTCTGCCTTTATAGTGATTCCAAGAATGACGTTGTGAGGATAGAAAAGTCCTTTCTATTTCCAACGGTCATATTTCAACGGATAGAATAAGCACGTGTTGGATGACATCACTTTCTTGTCCTTTTCTTGCAATGGTAATATTCCATTTAACAGCTTGGACAAATTTGCTTCTGGCTTGGTTCTTCTGATGATGTTACAGATGAGTAGTTCAGAAACTACTTTGGTATTGATAGCGCAGTAAACATCAGATTCTAACTTCAGCACTTTGTTCATCAGAGTTGATAGCAACAGCTCATCTGATTGAACACGTCTTGTCTGGTGAAGCTTCATAATCTTTCTTCTTCAGAGTCTGGTCTTCAGAGTCTTTTGCACTTGGTCTTCAGAGCCTTCAGCCTTCAGAACTTCAAGTCATCAGAGTCTTCAGCACAAACTTCTTCAGATGATTATATCTTCAGAGTCTTGACCTTCAGAACATGTCTTCAGAGTCTTCAGAGTCTTGAGAGACTTGACCTTCAGAATCAGTCTTCAGAGTCTTGAGAGTCTTGACCTTCAGAACCAGTCTTCAGAGTCTTGACGCACTTGGTCTTCAGAGCCTTCAGCCTTCAGAACTTCAAGTTATCAGATTCTTCAGCACTTCAGTTCTTCAGAGGGCTCACTCTTCAGAGACGCTCGTTAGCTTCCAGATCAGATGCACAACTCAGATCAGAATCCACAGATGCATTGCAACTGCAATATCCATCATCCTTGATTCTTTACTGAACATGATCAGATGCAGAAACAAACTTGCTTCTTTACTGAGCTTCATTTGCTTTTAGATCAGATGCACTTCTTCAGATCATAAACCACAGGAGCATTGCAACTGCAATATACAGCATCCTTGGTTCCTTACTGATGGTGATCAGATACATAAGCAAACTAGCTTCTCCCAAGCGCTTCATGACGTTACACATAGTAATTCCATATATTACTAGTTGCACACGTTGCTTTTGTTTGTTTGGTCTAATATATTTAATTTAATATGACCTGCACATAACAAACATTAAACCATAAAATGGTTCTTTCACAAATACTCAATTGTTATCATCAAAACATAGAGATTATCCTGTAGAGACAAATCTTGCTCTTACAATCTCCCCCTTTTTGATGATGACAAAAACATGTATTTTGATAGAACATTTTATACAGGGTAATCACCAAGCATTAACCTATTCAGAGTTCTAAGCAACTGCTCCCCCTGAATGTGTTAACCTTAAACACATTTTTATGCTTGTTCAGAGACATACTCTGATCCCAAGACTTACAAAATATAAATTTGATAAAACACAATCAAATAGAATAGAATAGAAGGAATACTTCCCTACAATATAAGAGAGCATGAGTCTTCAGCATCTGGACTAGTTCAATCAGAACTTCCATCTTCAGATCTTTAGAACTTATCTTCTCTAAGCATTGTATCAGGGTCATATAACTTCAGAATCTTCTAAAGCATTTTCTCTTATTCTTCAGAACATCCTTCAGATGAGAAACTCCCCCTGAGTTTCAGACTGGGTGAAAATCAAATATCCTGACTTGTGAACCTTCCTGGGAGAACTCCCCCTGATTACAATATGTCAGATATTTGGATCTTCTGATCTTGATACAGTCTTGATTCTGCTTTTTCAAACTTGCTTTCTTCTCAGATTCTTGATAGATTCTTGATTTCTTGAAGCAGTCTGATACCAAAAGAAACTAGTAGAATGTTTACTTCTGAATCTGATACCAATGTTGATTCTAAGACAGATACCAATACATGATACTCATGATTCTGTGTCTAAATCCAAATCTCGCTTCTATGAAGATTTCTGATTCTTTATGCTCTGATTATCATATTCACAGACAATTTACATCTTCTAAACAGTATGATTCCAGATAACTTTAACTTTCAGATCTCTGAACAGTATTGGGTCCATCTGATTCTGAATCTATGTTCACGAAGTGTATAACTTCTATTATATGATACCAGTTCATTTGAACTCAGATTTCTTTCATTTATCCTGTTTAGAATGCCTAGTGAACTTGTTCAGAGTTCCTTGGAAAACATCAAACAAATAATTAGTAATAAACGCAGTTTATATGTTTTTGCATTCTCTTTCAGGTTATAGAATATATCAAAGTTATATTCTATTTCTCAAAAACATTTTCCATTTCTCCCCAAGTTATATTCTATTCTTCCAGATAATATCAAAATCATCTTTCATTTCTCCCCCTTTTTGACATCATCAAAAAGTTTGAGTTTTTCATCAAACAGATTAAAAAAAAAATTCTCTTTTTAAAGTCAGAAATTAAAAAGATAAGAGTTGAGAGATAGCACCTGAGAACTTAATCATCTTTCATTTCTCCCCTTGAGAACTTAATTCTTACAGGTTGATACCAATTAAGGTAGGTTGATATCTTTTCTCAGATTTCATCTTCTATATCTCCCCCTGTTTCTTTGAGAGTGACAATTCTTCAGAATTTGTAGAAGCATGCTCTGACGAGGATTGTTGACAGGTTTCTATTCAACAGAACTTTCTCTGACAACTTGTTGTACATCCTTCATAGCTTGTTGATCTCCTCTAAACTTACTAATGTCACGTTCTCAACGTACAAAAGTAGTTTCACAAGAGAATCCAACTACAACATTTTGCTTAGTCTTCTTAGCATCTTCAGCTTCTTGTACTAATCTGGAAGTTTCGTTTCTGAAATTTTCCTCTGCTAGATTTAGACAAGAAGGTTGAAAACTCTTCTCACTTCTAGCTTAATCTTGATACCAATAATTCCAGTCCTTAGAACAACTTGAAATGCATCCAATTTCAGAGTCTAATTACTTCTGAAAAATATCTCAAGAAGTCTCAAGTTCCAGAGTTGAAGTGCTTGTTCTGGCCTTTGCTTTGATTCTTGATTCTGCGCCCAGAACCTTCTGTATCTTCACTCAAACATCTTCTGAAGTTTTGCTCAGAGTTATCTGACGCTTTGCTTCATCTTCTAATTGAATCTTTTATCCAGATCTCCAGATGATCCAAATCTTCTGATAGTCTACGACTTCAGATTTGCTCAGATCTTCAGATATCATCTGATATCAATTGAAGGTGATGTGCCATATGATCCTTCAATCTTCTGTACATGAATGTCCTTCATTTGACACTTCATCCAGAGCATCTGATACTTCAATCAGCATCTGATGTATTTTGCTTCTTTAAGGGATAGTGCTATCCAGAGGTACTTTTGCAACTAACTCTGACTTCAGTATCATCAGCATACCAAAAACCTACTAAAAATAGTTATCTGGTTTTCTGCAACACAGAGTCACGTTAGTAGTACCTTTCAGATACCTCAGAAATCTCTTAACAACTGTTAAATGAGATTCTTTAGGATCTGATTGGAATCAAGCACATATACATATACTGAAAAGAATGTCAGGACTAGAAACAGTAAAATACAGAAGAGTACAACTCATACCTTTGTAGAGCTTCTGATCTACCATTTTACTAACCTCTTTCTTTCTCAGAGTGTACGTTAAAAACATGAGAGTCTTAGATGGCTACTCTCTAACAGATTATCCTTCTATCTGCTACATTCTTTATATGATTCCTCCTTTGGTCTTCATCTTCTGATCATCCATCTTTGGATGCCGATGATCATGCTTCTTTATCTTCAAGATGACTTGTTTCCAGATGAGAGCTATATCTTCTTGCACCAAGAATTTATCCTTTGGACAGACGTGGTTGATCATCATAAATTATCATCAAACCAAGATGAATTTCTTGAACTGATTTGAATGACAATCTTGTTCTTATCAATCAATATCTGAGGGTGACTTCTTCTTCTAGAATTCTCGTACCAACTGAAGGTGTGAGAACTTCTGAGTACCAATAGAAGGAGTAGGATCTTCTGCTAAATCACCTTAGGTTTCTCCACCTTTGGTTTCTGATTCCAAGCTTGTTATCAAAACTTGAATCTTAGCATCAGTGCTTCATTAGATAATACTTGATACCAATTGAGACAACGTTTCCTTTCTGAATTAGCTTCAGAAATCTTCAAAGCTTCTGCTCTAATCTTCTGAAGAGATTCTCTACACCAAACTTTCTAACCATAACTATTTCTGTTATGTTAGTAAGTTCTTCTGATCATCAACAATCAGCCTTTGCCCAAAAGCGCTTCATCAACAGATGTTAGCTCAATTAATAACATCAAACCCAGAAGTGCTTCTTCAGAAGGTTGGAGACTGATAACAGTCTGATACCAACTTTATGATATCCAAAGTAGACTCTTCTGACAGTGAAGTTGCAACCCAACTTATCTTGATCAGCATCTATTAAGTGAACAACTGTGGAAATGATTCCTTGCATTAGATCCTCTGCTTCAGATCTATGCAGCTTAGCTCTAGAGAATGATTCAACCAACCGTTCATCCAGAGGTATGCTTCAGATCAAACCAGATCTTCATTCTTCAGGTGTCCTTATTATCCAGAAGTGAGCTATGTTGCTGACATATCAACCAACTGCTCAGAGTCTTTTATAGAGTTGCTTCTTTACAAACTTTCAGAATCTCCTGTTAGCGTTGCTTCATCAGATTCTTCTGTAATTTTGCCTCTGTAGCTTTTCTTCTGAGTCTATACTGATACCAACTTAAGTGTCTTCAGTATCCTGCCTCAGTTGCTTTGCTTCTGATGCTTTGAACTATCTTCTATAGCTTTGCTTCAGAGTCACCAACAATTGAAGGAGAGATGTCTTGATTGACAGTGCCTCTACAAAATCAGTGTTACAGAACTTTTTGTACAGCTACTGATCTGACTTCACTAGCCTCTTCTAGAATGCTAGTTTTAGCTACTGCCTGCATACACTCAGCAAACTCCTTTCCAAGTGAAGTATATGGTTCTAAATAGAAGTATCATCAATGTAAATAAATCTGACAGATTTAAAATATCTTTCTTAATAGTCTTTAAGAAGAAGAGTAGTAACAACTTTACTTTTGACAAAATAATTTTCAAAAAGAAACCTGGGAAGTTGATAAATATATACTTCTTCTTCAATAAAACCATTTAAAAGTATTTTTAATATTCATCTGATTTATATTGATGTTATACTGATCAACGAACGAGATGAAAAGAATATGAATTCTAACCTTGTCACAAAAGCATATGTCTTCTGTATAGTCAAGAATTTCTTGCTGACAATCTTTGAGAAGAAAGAATCTTGTTCTTATGGAATCATCCTTCTTTCCAATGAATGTCTCTTCTAGAAAAGAAGATTTGATTCTGGGGGAAACTTCTCAGAGCTGATTCTTCAGAAACAGCTAATTGAATAGCATCTGGAGTAGCTTCTGATTCTTCAGCTGGAACACATTCTGCTTCTGATTCTCCAACATCTTGTGTGACAAACCAGTAACAGCAACTAAAGTAGAATATTCTGAATAACTCTTCTTGAACAGATCTCAATTCCTTTGTTAGCATTCTGCAGCATCTTCACCAACATAACAACATCCATTTGATTCTTGAGAGACATCCTCAGAGCACAGATAATCTGATCTTCATGTGTAGAGAGCATCTAGCTTCCATCAGGCTTCATCTTCTGAATTTTTCTGCTTGAAACAAATACAGATCCAATCTAGATACAGTTATCATCAAACTTAGATGCATCAAAAGACACAGTCTGACTGACAATTTTGCTCTTACAATGCTGAGCTAACATGTAAGGAGTTAGATTATCAGAGTTGACATAACATCTGCTCTTGAAAAAGAATGTTTACTGACTTATTCAAATTGAATAACCCCAGAAACTTAAATCCTTTTTACATTTGACAGAATGACTACTGTCATTGTATCTTTCCTCATATCTTTATTTCTCAAAACATTTATCAAGAATTTCTGAAAAATAATGCCTAAAAACATCTGACCAATTTTAGTTTGTTCAACTGAGATAACATCTCAAGTTAACAGAACTTAATTGTTCATTCTGCTTCAAATCAGATCTTCTGAATTCATCATATCCATATGAGTTGATACAACACTGCCTTTCTTGAAACCTCTGCAGAATTCTTTGAAGCTCTTCAAGGAGAGCAACTTTCAAATGCTTTGAATCTGAAGAAACATTTCTTCCAGATTTGAATATTTTTCTGAACTTACCTTTTTCTGTAGACTTCATTCTGGCGTTCTGATGAATAAATTCCATTATCCAGCAATAATATCTTTTCTTACTTAAGATAAATTCCAATGAGTTTTCATGAGAAAGTCAAGTGTGGACTAATCCGTTTCTTGAAAACATCTCAGACTCACAAGAATTAATCTTTAGCAATCAAGATTTCTTGCTTGCTGAAGATTTGGACTTTGAGCAAATATGTTGTAAATCCAAACGTATTTTCAGATCAGCATTCAACAGATATATCTTCTTATCTGATGAATCTATCCTGTCAGCTGATTCTTCATTCTTCTTTCAGAATCTTCTGGAGGAGATTTGCTGTTGAAGGCTTCAACACTTCAAATTTCAAACTTCATAGAATCAGTGACTTGCTCAAGGTAACTCAATAGATTACAATTTTAGTACTCATTATCCTCAAAAACTGATGTGAGACTGAAATTGTAGGAACGGTAAAAAATCCCCAAAAGTATTTCTTCACACAGCCTGTGGATCTTTATCTGACACTGTTAGGTGTTTGATATCCATCAATAACAGAACCGGAGCTCTGATACCAACTGAAGGTGTGAAAAATACACAAGAAAGGGGGGGTTTGAATTGGGTATTTGGTTACTTAAAAACTATTGCCATCTTCTTCTGTGTTGTTTCTAGATGTAGCAATGCGGAAGCATAAATAATAAACTAAACAAGTAAAGAACACAAGATATATCCTGGTTCACTTGAGCAACTCTCAAGCTAATCCAGTCCACCCTTCCAAGGTGATTTCGCCTTACTCACTGCAAGGACTTAATCCACTATAACCAAACAGATTACAGTTGCACAAGCTAACTGCAAGTGACTAACAACTTGACAATGACACGTTCAGGGATCCCCAAGGATATAACGTTCATTGACACCTTAATAGAATCCGATCACTAAAGATCTCCTATTAGGATTTCCACAAATGACTACTGTCACTTGTCATCTCAAGTATACTGATCTTCACAAGATCACTTGAGGAACCACTAATTCTAAAATAGAATTTGTGTTGCCGGAGATTACATAAGTGCTTCTCAATTAAGCAGATTACTCCTAATTAAGTTCCTAGCAAGTATTGAGCAACAGCTCCTTGCTTTCTAATATAGAAACTAATCTAATAATAAATCTCTAAGAGATTATTGAGTACAGTTTCCATATTGCTTAAAAGCTTTTCTGTGTGTGAGCACTAAGGCTTCTTTTCATTTAAGCTTTTCTTCTCTTTGCAACAGTAGCAACAGAGCAACAGCTCTAGCCACCAGCCCGTCCAACAATTATGGCAATCAGCAGGTTTTTTTCAACGTTTGAATAAACAAATGATTCTGCCTTTATAGTGATTCCAAGAATGACGTTGTGAGGATAGAAAAGTCCTTTCTATTTCCAACGGTCATATTTCAACGGATAGAATAAGCACGTGTTGGATGACATCACTTTCTTGTCCTTTTCTTGCAACGGTAATATTCCATTTAACAGCTTGGACAAATTTGCTTCTGGCTTGGTTCTTCTGATGATGTTACAGATGAGTAGTTCAGAAACTACTTTGGTATTGATAGCGCAGTAAACATCAGATTCTAACTTCAGCACTTTGTTCATCAGAGTTGATAGCAACAGCTCATCTGATTGAACACGTCTTGTCTGGTGAAGCTTCATAATCTTTCTTCTTCAGAGTCTGGTCTTCAGAGTCTTTTGCACTTGGTCTTCAGAGCCTTCAGCCTTCAGAACTTCAAGTCATCAGAGTCTTCAGCACAAACTTCTTCAGATGATTATATCTTCAGAGTCTTGACCTTCAGAACATGTCTTCAGAGTCTTCAGAGTCTTGAGAGACTTGACCTTCAGAATCAGTCTTCAGAGTCTTGAGAGTCTTGACCTTCAGAACCAGTCTTCAGAGTCTTGACGCACTTGGTCTTCAGAGCCTTCAGCCTTCAGAACTTCAAGTTATCAGATTCTTCAGCACTTCAGTTCTTCAGAGGGCTCACTCTTCAGAGACGCTCGTTAGCTTCCAGATCAGATGCACAACTCAGATCAGAATCCACAGATGCATTGCAACTGCAATATCCATCATCCTTGATTCTTTACTGAACATGATCAGATGCAGAAACAAACTTGCTTCTTTACTGAGCTTCATTTGCTTTTAGATCAGATGCACTTCTTCAGATCATAAACCACAGGAGCATTGCAACTGCAATATACAGCATCCTTGGTTCCTTACTGATGGTGATCAGATACATAAGCAAACTAGCTTCTCCCAAGCGCTTCATGACGTTACACATAGTAATTCCATATATTACTAGTTGCACACGTTGCTTTTGTTTGTTTGGTCTAATATATTTAATTTAATATGACCTGCACATAACAAACATTAAACCATAAAATGGTTCTTTCACAAATACTCAATTGTTATCATCAAAACATAGAGATTATCCTGTAGAGACAAATCTTGCTCTTACAACTTTTTGTCCTCCGTTTTCGAGCGATGGATCCTCGTTTAGTTCTGATCATTGGATAAATGAGACTTCGATGAATAACTATTTTGATTTTTTCTTTCAGTTATTCTTTTATCCTTTCTAGTATATTACTAACAACATGGATTCTTCCAATATATAAAATAAAAATTCCAATGGCTTTTGCTACTATAACCTTCCCAACCACGATTTTTTTTTCATTTTTTCTAAGTATAAGTATTGAAACTCTAAATAATAACTTCTATTGATACTATGGATTCTTCCAAGCTCGTATTTTATCTTTGTTACCTTTTGGAAGTTCGTCACCTCTTCTTAAAATTGCAAAAAAGAAAATGGCCTAACACAACCTTACAAAACCAGTTGGTACGGTGATGGGTGCCACTCTATATAAACTATATAAACCTGTTGGTAAGGTGAAGGGTGTCACTCTATATAAACTATTTCAATGCTCTATCTCCAACCAATGTGGGACTCTAGGATCTTCCTAATAACAACTCATTATGCTCATAATGCTTAAAACCTTTCAAACAAACCAAAACATAACCAAACTCGTAGACGGTACACACGAAAACCAACACGAACTAACAAAATAATTAAATTTAGCAAAACACAAAACATTATGTATAACCTGGTAAAAATACACTAGCAGTGCAGTATAAGTTGGCACCAAAACTATAGCAGGATATTCCAAGTTTGTATCAAAATAACATGTTATCAAAATAATAGAAGCATCAGAGTTTCATAATTGCAAGCAGCAGTAGCATAAGCAAAAATTTGTAATCGAAAATGAAGAGTTTCATCCTTTATCTTAGTAAAAAAATCCTCAATTTATAGCAGTGGAGAATAACAAGAAAACAACACCGGCTGGACCAAAACAGCATAAGCGCGTCAGCAAAAACAAACATTATTTACAAATTACATAGTTGTAGCAAAATCAAAACAAATTCGCCATCAAAACACATATTGTAACGGGTATACAAGGCAATCAAATAGAAGTCGAACAGAAATTCATAGCTGCAAACGTAATGCCCTATTTAACAGCGAGAAAACAATGTCATCTAGTAACTTCGGATAAGCGCATCCACACAAAACAATTAATATACAACAGTAGTCAGAGCAAAACGAAACTAAATTTTGGGAAACTGACAGCGAAAAAACCATTCGGGCACATACAATACTACATAAGCAACAATCGAATTGGTTCTGAAACAAAAATTGGACAACAAACAATATACAATGAAAACGTATTTTCGAATTGTTACCGTCGACAAACAGTTGTTGGTATCCTGCTGAACTTGCTGCTCAGAAATGAAGCCACGAAGGGAATGACTCGAGATTAGATATAATGGACCAATGAAAAAAATAATTTGAATTGGTCATCAAATAATTAAATGAGAGTTATTTGGTTATTATTAGCATTTGATTCTGTCAAGTAGTTAACAAACAGTCAGCTATAGTTTAGGCATTATTCTAGCTATTTCTATTAAATTATCATTATGTATTATAGATTTATATACTGATGTAAATCCCTGTAAAACACTATTCATACGTGAGAATTATATACTTTTATATGGTATCAGTAGTTACTAAGCTTTACAGCAAAACCGATCCACAGTCTCACCATGCCTTCCTCAACAACATCTGAAATTTCTATTACACCAAATGCCAATTCTGTTATTGTCCTAAACACTCACTCATTAGTGAAGCTGAGCAGCAGCAATTTTCCTGCTTGGCAAGTGCAATTCAATGCACTCCTTGTAGGGTATGATCTCATTGGCTATGTTGATGGCACCACTGCCAGTCCAGCCCAAACTGATCCAGCATACAAACGCTGGAAAAGACAGGAGCCATCATATCATCTGTTGATCCAAGCATTATTACCATGTTAGGGAATGTCAAAACCTCCAAACAAGCTTGGGACATTCTCACCAAGATGTTTGCAAGCAAAACTCGTGCAAGAATTATGCACCTAAAAGAGAGACTCTCTCGATTCACAAAAGGATCACAATCTATTTCTGAATACCTTCATGGGATCAAGGCCTTATCGAATGATTAGCCATCATCAACTCTCCAGTGGACGATGTCGACCTTGTCATCCACACTTTGAATGGTCTTGGAGCTGAATATCGTGAAGTAATAGCTTCTCTAAGAACCAGAGAAAATCCTATCGGATTTGATGATCTTCACAATCTCCTTTCTGATTTTGAAAGTTATTTAAAGAGGGATACACGTTGTCGCTACTGCGAAAATCGGCGCCGGCATGACAGGAGAGTTGCCACCGTGCGTTATTTATCCCTCAGAGCGGGAAAGGAAACGCTCGAAGTAAACCTCGCAAGAACACGGGAAAGGTATGGTCATCGCAACCAAAACCTGGATTCGGGAGTCGGTTACGCAAGGGGAAGGTATTAGCACCCCTCACGTCCATCGTACTCGATGGGATCCACGCTTGGTGTTTATAAGGAAAAGGGTGTGTTTATCTATCTACGCTAATGGTCAGTCTGAAAAGGAAAGAAAAGGACAGGACTCGACAGAACATATGGTGTTCTGGGCCTACGTACTCCCTCGTGCAATGGGAAAGTCAGAGTCAACGTAGTTCGACTACCTACGTCTAAACGGGGGGAAGGTTGCTCGCCAGGACATCGCATCCTGTGCCTACGTACTTCCACACAGCATGGAAGATCAGAGCAAACGTAGTTCGACTAACTACGGCTAAACTGGGCACTCTCACACAGCAGTGAGAAAATAATCTGGTTTCAAAGGGTCGGGAACCTACAACTACGGTCTAGTCTCAAATGCACTCGGGCAAGAGAAAAAGGGTAACAATTAGTCGTCAGCGGGAAAGTCTCGATCGCACAGCCGCGAGAGAACAAAAGGTCAGTTGTTAGTGTGCTCGCTAGGATATCGCATCCTATGCCTACATATCCTCGTATGGTACGAGGAATCAGAGCAGCTGTAGTTCGGCTAACTACGACACAAGCCACTCAAGAGCTCCTACTGAAAGGAAAGGGAAAAGACGCCCTAAAAGTATAGCTGAAAAAAGGGGAATCTACCTACTGTTATCATGCCTGGTTGACCATCCTAATGTCTATCATAACGACTCCGCAGCGGAGAAGTCAGAGCTCCTAAGGGATCATGGCAACAGGATTAAACGGCAAATAACTGCAAATTAAAGAAATACTGGAAATATGCATGAATGCAACAGCTAAACAAACAAGGCACAAAGGCCGCAAACCACAGAGGTAAGGGAGCTCAGCTCTACCAAATACCAGCAAGCAAAGCCATTCAATAACAAACAAGCAGAAGGAGGACCACCTCAACTTCTCATGCACACAAAGCCTACTTCTAAGATGCACCTGCCTCAGAAATATCTAGATGAACCCCTAAGTCTAATGCAACACAGCACCACACAAGTCAAACAACACAAAGAGAAGGCGAACCAGCCTGATAAGCCCGTATCTAAAACTTAAACAAAATCCCTGAGCAGGACCCCTAAACAAAACCCTAATCAAACCCCTGAATAAAGCCCCTATGCAAAACCTTAATCAAATCTCTAAGCAAAACCCTAAGCAAGAGGAATCAATCCCCAGTCTCCAAGCTTCAGAACAAGCTTACCAAAGAGAGGGAGCTAAGTAAGCAGACTCATAGTGCCTTCCTCAGGAAAGTACCAGGAGGTTACCACTCAGGAATCATATCCTATGCAGCTCAACAACTATGAACGGTTTACATTCCTCCTCAGGAGAAACTAAACTCACACGAAGGCTCCGGCATCATTGGATACTTGAGAAATCCTACCTGAACTAAAGGAACTAAGTGAACAGGCCCATAGTACCTTCCTCGGGAAAGTACTAGGAGGCTGTCACTTAGGAATCATATCCCATGTGGCTCAACAACTGTGATCAGTTTACATTCCTCCTCAGGAGAAACTAAACTCACATGAAGGCTCCAACATCATTGGATACTTAAGAAAGCCTATAAGAACTAGGGGAACTAAGTGAACAGACCCATAGTGCCTTCCTCGGGAAAGTACTAGGAGGCTTCCACTTAGGAATTGCATCCCATGTGGCTCAACAACTGTGATCAGTTTACATTCCTCCTCAGGAGAAATTAAACTCACCTGAAGGCTCCAACATCATTGGATACTTAAGAAAGAGGTGAGAAGAAAGAATGAAAGTCATTCATAGTGCCTTCCTCAGGAAAGTACCATAAATTTCCTTCAAACTTCAGGATCTCGAACCTCACAGAAAGAGAGCAAGCTCCTAGACTAGGACCTCAATCTATGCATCCTTGAAAGCTCCATCACGACTTCATCCAGCCTCCATCTTCAAGAAGAAACCACAGGCCCTCAACCCAAAGGAAACTATCTCTGAAGTTCAACCATAGTTGAACTTCAAAGTCAGAAGCCTATCAAGACTTCTCTTATTCCCAGGCTCAGACAAAAAATAACAGAACACCCTACAAAAATCTATCAAAATCTAGGGGAAACCTACATGGCTCTATGATCCCAAGATCAAATCTCAAATCCTAAGTCAACTTCTAAGGCTACTAAACAATCCCTAATATATGAATGGTCAAGGGTTACCAACAAGTTGTGAGGTCTCTATTTTCTAACCCTAAAACAATATCAATCATCCCCTAAAAAATCTATGAAAAATCTATGGGTAAAATGCATTATTCTAGTGCAACATACTAAAAAAGCAAAGCAAAATTCAATACCAGATGAGAGAACGAAAATCAACAAGGCAGATATATCCACAAAATACACTTCAAAATCAATAAACATGTAAAAAATGCAATTAAAATGAAAATGCATGATTAAACTAATGTTTTTGTTTAAAAAAATCCTAAATTGAATTACAAACATATAGAAAAAAGAATGGAATTATTTGGTCAAATCTACTATTTTTTTAGGAATTTTCTTCTAACATGCATGAACTAAAAGATATTAAAAAGTCATTTAAATGGAAAATATGCTAAAAATAGCAAACAAAAATAAAATGGCATTTTTATTTTCATATAATTTTCTAGACATTATTATTGACCTATAGCAAAAATAAGAATTAAAAAACATTGATTTTTCTATTTTGTATGATTTTATTAAAATGCTAACAATATAAAAGAAATCAAAGAATAAAAGAAATGAATAAAAGGGGAGGGGGTTCAGATAGCACATGCTCAAGTTGTAATTCTGGATGGGCTCTAACCTAGGGGTGTTGAAAGTAATTGGCGCATGGCCCAATATCATCAGAATCCTAATTGAAAACAAAAAGGAAAAAGGAAAACGCGTGGGGGGTGCATTACGCAAGTTTCCAGTTCATTTATCCACTGGGCCCATGCACGGGGGGTGCGAATAGCAGTGGGGCCTAAGGCCCAATCCAATTCATTCTGTCTCTCACGCAGGGGGGTGAACGAGCAAACCAGGGGATGGATCCTAGCAATCACACGCTGGGCTTAACCCAGCCCAAAACCTAATCAGAAACCCTAACCACAAAACCCATCCTCCTCTCCAATCCTCTGGTCACTGTTCACCTAAGGCAAACCCTAGCCGCTCTCTCATCTCCCTCCTCTCTGCAATTCCTCTAACAAACCTTCACCAATTCTCAAACAAGACACTATTCTCCAGTCCAAAACTAATTAACCCTAACCTAAACTCTAAACAGAACAAAAATGACATTCAAATCTTCAAATACGAGCCCTAAATCAGCGAAAAAACAACAATGGAGGCGAGAGGAACGAACCTGGAGCGAAGCCACGAAGACGATGAAGTTTCTGGAACTTCTTGAAGACGCTTGAAGATCAACGGACCGGATGGTGCTTGAAGACGATCTGGAACGTTTCTGGTGACGAGACCTGGGAGATTTTGAAGAATCGCTTGAAGATCAATCTTTCTGAAGACGATGAAGATCTTTGAAGCGCGGGTTGATGACAAGTTGAAGAGATGTTCTTGAGACGTAGTTGAAGAACTCTTGAATGGACGATGAAGAACGATGGATGAGTTTCTGGAAATTCCCTGTGAAGAACGATGAATGCTTGAAGGATTTCTGGAAAACTCTTTGAAGAACGATGGAGGTTGTTATGCTTTCTGAAGAAATCTGGAAAAATTGGTGGATGAATCTGGGCGCAATGATGAATTTCCCGGCGACGTTGAGTTTTCCGGTGGAATATTGATGAGGGTGGACGGAGGAAGAAGGAGGAGATCGGAGAAGAAAAGAGAAGGCAGGAGGATTCTGGGTAGAAAACTAACTCCGGCGAGCTGTTGCGGTGGTCCGGTGACGGTTGGGGTTGCCGGCAGTGGGAGTTCAGGGTGGATGCATGGTCGGCGGCAGGGTTCCGGTGAGGCTCAGGTGAAGGTCTGTGGGGAGGACAAGTGGCAGGCGTGAGGATTGGTGGAGAGCATGCAGGGTGCCACGTGGCCTGAGAGAGAGGGAGCTGAAAATTGAGGTGGCGTGATTCTGAGTGTAGAGGGTTGTGAGGTGGGGGTCCCATAATGGCACGCGTGGCCCCATTTTATAGTGACAAGTGTCACTCTTCTGGACAAAATGGACAGAAATACACTGATGGACTTGATTGCATTCTGGGCCTCCAAAAATCTATACTGGGCCCATACGAAAATTGATCAAAAAGACTTAAAAACTGAATTAAAAAAAAGATTAAATCCAATTAACCTAATTAAGACTAATCTTAATTAACTAGTGACTAATCCTAATTAAACTAAATGAAGATTAAACTATCCTAATTGATTCAAACAAATTCAATTAAGATCTAAACAAAAGATTAACTCCTAATTACTACTTAAACCCTAATTAAACCTAAAAATGATTAAAAATCTAATTAAACCTATATTAAACTAAAACTAATAAACTCTAACAACCTCTATTGATTAAAATCTATTAAATTTCTATTAAAATTCTAATAAACTCTACATTATTTATTTAAAACTATTAAAATTCTATTTGAAACTACTAAAGGAAAATCTATTAAAAGATTAAAACTCTATTAAAACAAACTCTATTATTAATAAAAGAAAAAAACTATACTCTTTCTATATTGTCTAAAAACAATTAAAAACAATTTTAAAATCTATTATATTCTAAAAATGATAAAAAAAACCATTAAATCTATTTAAAAAATTCTATAAAATTCTAAAAAAGATTCAAACTATAAAAAAAAAACGTTAAAAAAATCTATTTAAATCCTAAAAAATCCCTAAAGCCTATTTAAAATCTACAGAAGGCTATTAAATCCTAAAAAATGCAGACAAATGCAAATGACTAATATAAAAGATAGCTCGAGACCAGATCAAATCGAACAGTAAACCCCCGGGCATCAGAGTATCCCAAAATCACCATGCAAGCTGAAAATCACCGAGGAGCGCACAATTTCCCGAAAATAAAACCCTGATGATCTGGACTGGATCTGAAATATCTGGTAAATGAAACCCAAATTGTAACTCTGATATCCTCTGTCTGTGCATAAATATCATGCGTCTGATTTGCGAATATGAATTTAAACCACGAGTCAGATAGGAGAACCGGTTGGTCAAATTTTAGGGTGCAACACACGTGTGCAAGAAACTCATCTCATTGCCACTGCAAACACTGCACACAAAGGGAAACAATTCTACAACAAAACACCAAAACAGTACCATAATCACACAATGGCCAGATCAACATCACCGAGCTTCTCAAAGCGTGTAGTGTGTCAATTTTGTGACAAACCAGGCCATACAGCCAAGGTCTGCTGCAAATTGCATGGCCACCCTCCAAAGCATCAACAACCTACAACTCTTCATACTAGGGCCATGCCTTCAGGTGCAGCAGATTTGATCCTAGACTCAGGGGCTTCCCATTATATAACAAATGAGTTGGACAACCTGCACTTGTCTCAACCTTACACAGGTTTAAATCAGCTTCTGGTTGGTGATGGATCTGGAGACACCATCTCCAACATTGGTAAAGTTATTTTAAAAACTCCCTCTCTCAATCATTTCATCTTTCAAATGTTTTACATGTGCCTAAAATTACTCAAAAACTATTGTTTGTTTCATCTCTATGTCACACTAATCCAATTTCCATTGAATTTTTTTCTGATCATTTCTTGATAAAGGATTTGAAGACAAGGGAACCACTTCTAAAAGGGCAGCATAACAATGGACTCTACCACCTACCCCATCCATCATCATTACCACATGCATTTTTCATAACTACACGCACTCCTCCACCATGGCATCACATATTGGGGCATCCATCTGATCGCATATTGAGACATATACTACCATCTCACAAAATAAAGAGCCAACAACAACCTTGTCTATCATGTAATAGTGTTAAGAGTCACAAATTACCTTTTTTCCATTTCCAGTATAAAAACACAAAAACCATTAGAACTTATATATACTAATGCATGGGGACCAGCCCACATCAAGTCTTTAGATGGTTTCTCCTATTATTTACTTCTTGTTGGTCATTTCACCAAATATGTATGGCTCTATCCATTAAGAAATAAATCTGATGTCTCTAATTTATTTCCCACATTCAAAAATCTTGTTGAAAACTACTTCAAAGAAAAAATCATTTCATTGCACTCTGATAATGGAGGAGAATTCATCAAACTAAAATAATTTCTCCACACACATGGCATATCTCATCTAACCACATCACCACATACACCTGAACTCAATGCTCCAGCTGAAAGGAGACACAGACATGTAGTTGAAACTGGAAGAGCCTTACTAAATATGTCAAACCTACCACCCGAATACTGGTCTTTTGCGTTCAAGATAGCAATGTACCTAATCAATAGGTTACCAAATCCTATCCTCAACATGAAATCACCATATCAAGTCTTACACAAGAAAAACCCAACAACATCACATCTTCATTCCTTTGTTTTCCTTGGCTGCAACCTTATGTCTCAAATAAACTTCAATCCAGATCTCAACCATGCATATTCTTAGGATATGCAGAATCCCAATACAGTTATATATGTCTTGACCCAACAAATTACAAAATATACACCTCCAGGCATGTAAATTTTTTGAACACATTTTTCCATACAACCAACTTGTTAAACCTACACCACCGCCATTTCTAACCATACCCAACATACCACAACCCCCTCATACCATCATACCTATTCTTCAACAACCACCACTTGAGTCACATGCTATGCCCCATAAGGAGGATGATCTTTTGACTTCAAATACAATGTCAGGTAATGATACTCATCCATCTAATCTTGTCACTACGCCTATTGTCACTCCTAATACCTCTACAACACCTATTACTAAAACAAACCAAATCATCACAAGGTCGAAGAATAATATATTCAAGCCAAAAAGGATGTATACTGCATCAAAACACCCTCTACCTGAGAATTTGGAACCTTCAAACATCCGTGAGGCAATGAAACATGCCCATTAGAGTCAGGCAATTGCAGATGAATTTGAAGCCTTAATAAGAAATGGCACATTCTCACTAGTACCACCTAAGGCAGGGCAAAACATTGTTGGATGTAAATGGTTATTTCGTATCAAGAGAAATAGTGATGGTTCCATTACTCGCTTCAAGGCACGTCTTGTTGCCAAGGGTTTCACACAATGTCCTGACATTGACTTCAAGGAGACATTCACACCAGTTGTTCGCCCACAAAGAATTAAGATTATTCTTACTTTAGTAATCTCTCATTAGTGGTCAATGCACCAACTAGATGTGAACAATGCATTCTTACAAGGAGCTCTTACAGAAGAGGTCTTCATGGACCAACCTCCAGGTATGAAAGATGCAACACATCCCAACTATGTATGCAAACTTCACAAGGCCATCTATGGCCTACGTCAAGCACCAAGAGCATGGCATGACTCTCTGAAGGAATTTATTATTGCATATGGATTTCAAACAAGAAAAAGTGATCCATCCTTGTTCATTTATCACTCGGGTGATACTAAGACTTACTTTCTAGTCTATGTAGATGACTTGCTGCTCACCGGTAACAACTCTACATTCCTTCAAAGCTTCATCAAGGCACTATCTCAATGATTTTCGTTGAAAAATATGGGACAACCTCACTACTTTCTGGGTATTGAAATCATACCAACAAGCTCTGGAATTTTTCTTTCTCAACACCGGTACATTTGTGACCTCTTACAAAAGTTTGACATGGAGGGGGCGAAACCATCTCTCACACAATTTTCCTCCAGAACTGTGCTACAACTTCACGATGGTACATCATCCACCGATGCCACAGAGTTTCGTAGAATTATTGGTGGACTTTAGTATCTTAATCTTACTCGTCCAGACTTATCATACTGCATCAATAAGTTGTCCCAATTTATGCATAAACCAACCTCCCTTCACCTACAGCACTTGAAACGCATCATTCGGTACATCAAACAAACCATCAATCATGGTCTCATGCTTCAAAAAACTGCTACAAATAACTTGTTAGCATACTCTGATGCAGATTGGGGTGGGAACAATGATGATCGCACATCTACCTCAGCTTATACCATTTTCTTCGGAGGCAACCCAATTTCATGGCTCTCAAGAAAACAAAGAACTGTTGCACGGTCATCTACTGAGGCTGAATATCATGCAGCTGCTACCACTACCACTGAGATCATATGGCTCCAAAACTTACTGCATGAACTAAAAATACCCATACATGACCCTCCACGACTATTGTGTGACAATGTGGGTGCCATATACCTTTGTTCCAATCCTATACTTCACTCAAGAATGAAACATATATCATTAGATTATCATTTTGTTAGAGAACCGTTTCAAACTAACAAGCTCATTATAACACATGTGTCTACCAAGGATCAGCTGGCAGATTTACTCACTAAACCACTTCCCACAACCAAGTTCACTGAACTTATGTCCAAGATAAAGGTCATTGATGGAACCTTCATCTTGAGGGGGAGTAATGGACCAATGAAAGAAATAATTTGAATTGGTCATCAAATAATTAAATGTGAGTTATTTGGTTATTATTAGCATTTGATTCTGTCAAGTAGTTAACAAACAATTAGCTATAGTTTAGGCATTATTCTAGCTATTTCTATTAAATTATCACTATGTATTATAGATGTATATACTGATGTAAATCTCTGTAAAACACTATTCATACATGAGAATTATATACTCTTATAAGATAAACTGCAGAATTGCTGTTATGTTTAGCGAGACAGATTCAATTTATGCTTGTTGTTGGATCTGTGGGAAGTGGCACGATTTGTGGATGACGACATTGGCAGGGGATCCGCGGCCGATGGTCATTTCGTGCGGAGATGATTGTCCTGTGTGGCTCTTTGATAAAGTAACTGCAGCAATATTAGGTGCAAAGTTCCTTGAGCATCAGGATCGAATCGAAGCGGCGACAATGACGACAAAGTAAAAATGGTGATGGCGATGGAGGGAGTAGGTCCGAGAAGAAACAACGGCGCTGTGAGACGTTATGGTTGCGTATGGTGGTTTATGCTCGATTGACGTTGCTTGTTGTGAAGCTCATGGAGGATGGAGCGTTGTAGCCGATGGTGGTGATTCGATGTGTTTTTGTGGTGAGTAAGGGTGGTGAATCAGTTTCCAATAGAGGGAGAAGGAAAGCTGAAACCGGAAGGTGGGAGGCGGAAATGAGGGATGGAGAAGAAGGGGATGCTGTCGGAAGAAGGTGGAAAAAAAAGGGGTTATGGCGATTTGAATGTGAAAACAAAAGCAAGGTTAAAGGTGATGCTGGAGAAGGGGGAAGGTGGATCAATTTCTCAGAAGGCTCTCCCCCTTTAATTTGATTCGTTTTTACTTTATCCGAGAGAGAGTAGTATTATCTTCAACCCCCATTTGATTCATGTGCTGAGAGATTTCAAGAATCTCTGCCAGTTATCCCCCCATTCACATGGCCGTTATACCCCTCCTTTTTACTTAAAATTTTATTATTATTAATGTTAACAAAATTTGCCAACCCATCAAAAGACATGTGTCAATTTATAATTGGATAAGGTGACAAAAATTTTAAAAACCACTCAATTGTGGATGGACAAATGTCTTAATGACATGAATAAAGTGAAGATAATGCATGTGCACCCTTGATTAAATTTAAATCTAATGATCCACATTTAATCAAAGAAACACACTAAGTTAAAATGTCAAAGTTGCCCCTTCTAGAAGCCTTAATTAATTTAATAGAACTAAATCAATTAAAAATCACAAAAAAACACAACTTATTAAATAAACATGATAAAAATAAAATGCAAGCATGGAAAATTCTAATTAATTATTTCGGACATTTTGATGAAAATATATAAAAGATAAGGTAAAAAATGCATAAAATCGAGCGACAAAAATGGCTGAAAGATTAGATCGACCTCGTCAAAATGATTAGCATGGAATAAATGACTCGAAGAAATATAACGTTTGGTCAAATTTGAAAATTGACTGGGACCGGTAAAAAAAAGCTCAGACCGATCAAAAAGTGACTGAAAATTTGTCGAGAGATAATACGAGCGCGCTAGGTCAAGCTTTATGGAAAGTAGGTCAAACTCACTAACGCCGGCAAGATTAAATTTGAAACTTTTCAATCACTAATTTTTCTCGTATATTTGAGACACAGTTTAACCAGTCTATCTGTATATCCGAGAAATTTATTCTGCCTAATTATTTAAGAATTATTCATGATGAAAAATAAGTTATGCAATGCGGGAGATGCAGAAAAAAAAATAAAGTTAGACAAATGACAATTTGAAAAAAGTAAGACAAATTTGGGGTAAGACAGTGGGCCTCGGAACCAATTAATTAGGGTATTACCAGAATGCTAGATCCCAACAATACTTTTTTCATTCGATTAGTTATGAGATTGTTTCAATGGATGATAAACTTTCCAAAGATTGTTCAAAGGTACCATATGGAGTGCTATACTTCAATGGTACCTCTCTTGTCCAAGTAATTAGGGCAAGTGTTTTTAGAAATGAAAGACTGAACAAAAAATAATCCAAGGCGTGTGCCTCAAGAGCAATCGTTCAAAAATTCAAGGAATGCGAGACTTCAAGAACTTATTTCTTTCATAATTTAATTAAGAAAAAGGTTTTGAAAAGGTTAAGTGTTTTGATTTGATTTGAAGAAATTACTCGATGTTAATCGAGGTTTGTATTCACACGCGAAATGATTGGAGGAAGGAGAACCTAATGGTGTAGATAAAGGTCGATGGCGAGGCAAAAGACACTCGACTTATAAGTTTTGGAGTAGGGCTTGATATATGGGTCAAGTATGCGGGGTTCCACTTGGTGTTGGACCAAGGGTTTGTGAAAGATGTGAGGTCGATCCTAGTCCCTAAGGGTGCTCCTAGTAAACAAAACTGAAATTATGGTATGCATATCTTAGATGTCCCAAGAAATGTTGAGACATTGATCTCTGCTTTACTAAACAAGGAAAGAACAAGAACATTCTGAGTCCGTTCTTGAAGTTGTTTTGCAAGTTGTTTTGAGTCCATTCTTCCACTTGGCATTAGACCATAGGGTTTGATGAAAGGATGGACGAATTTCAGGATAAATTCTCAGAAATTTAGAAAGTACTGAAAGCTCTCTGTGGAAAAGAATTATTCAGGAAGAGTGCTTCTGATCTCTGTTTGGTTCTGAATGTCAAAGTCCCTCCAAAGTTCAACGTTCCGGATTTTGAAAACTATAAAGGTAACACATGTATGCAAAGTCATCTCGTCATGTATGCTTGGAAGATGTCGGCACAAACAGACAATGACCAGCTACTCATCCATTATTTTCAAGAAAGTTTGACTGGTGCAACCCTCAAATGGTATATGGGGTTAGACGACATGAAGATTCAAACATTCAAAGATCTCTGTGAAGCCTTCATTAAGCAGTATAAGTACAATGTTGACATGGCACCTGATTGAGATCAACTAAGGGCCATGACTTAGAGAGACAAAGAAAACTTCAAAGAGTATGCTCAGCACTGGCGTGAGTTAGCCGCTCAAGTTACACCGCCATTAGAAGAGAAAGAAATGACCAAAATATTTTTGAAAACGCTTGGTTCATTTTTCTATGAGAGAATGGTAGCTAGCGCACCCAGTGACTTCACTAAAATGGTGAATATGGGTATGCGCTTGGAGGAAGGAGTCTGTGAAGGAAGGTTAGCTAGGGAAGGCAGGTTAGCTAGGGAAGGAAGCACTCCTAGCAGTGCAAAAAAGTATTGAAGCAATTTTGTAAAGAAGAAAGAACAAGATGTAAGCGTCGTGCATCAGGGACGACCAAGGCGGAGGTACCAATAACCTCAACAAATTGTTGTTGTAACACTAGTACTTAACACTTCGGCCTACCAGCCACAATTCGCTCAACCATATTAACAACCTCAAGCTCCCCGAGCTCTACAGTCACAACCACAGTGCCAACAAAATCAACAACCACCTCAGTAAACCTGACCACAGTTTAATAACCAGGGTCGTGTGCACAGAAGAATGGACTTCGATCCTATTCCTATGGCCTACACTATATTATTCTCGGTTTTGATACATAAGGGACACATCTAGACCAAAGCTCCACCAGAGGTACCCAAAAATATCCCATATTGGTACAGAGCTGATAAATTTTGTCCATACCACCAAGGTGCTCCAGGTCACGTTATCGAGAATTGTTACGGGCTGAAAGCAGATGTTCAAAGGTTGATTAAGTGTGGGATCTTATCTTTTAAAGATTCCAATCTTAATGTGGAAGATAATCCACTACCTCAGCATGGTTCATCCACTATAAACATGGTTCAAGGCTGCTCAGGAAAGTATGATGTATTTGATTTGAAGAATATTCAGGAATCCTTAGTAAAGATGCATGGTGATCTGACGAGGATGGTGTTTTTCAATCATGAGCGTCATAACTATACTGATTGTTCCATTTGTTCTGTAAACTCTCGAGGTTTCCGCCTTATGAGAGAAGATATCTAGGACCTGCTAAACAAAAGAGTTATTACAATTGTATGTGACAAAGATCCTGCTCATGTGGAAGGAGATGAAGAAGTGTTTGTTATAGTGCCCCACTTTAAGGAAGTGGAGCGCATTGAAATCCCGTATGATAGTAGAAGACCTTCCGTAACTCCCTTGATAATTAATGTGCCTGGACCAATTCCTTATACTTCCAACAGGGCGGTTCCATACAAGTATAACGCCACGATGATAGAAAACGGAAAGGAGGTACCTTTACCTACTTTACCCTTAGTTGTTAATATCGTGGACTTAGCAGAGTAACTAGAAGTGGTCGATTTTATCCCTCAATGCTTCCAAAGAACAAAGAAATTTCATTCGAGTAATCTATTACAAAAGATACAACCACAGGGCAGCCTAGTGGAGCTGATTTTTCTCAACCTGATGAATTTCTGAAGTTGATCAAAAGAAGCGAGTACAAGGTCGTGGATCAGTTGTTACAACCCCCGTCCAAGACTTATGTACTACAGTTGTTGATGAGTTCGTAAGCCCATAGAGAAGCATTGTAAAAAGTGTTAGAACAGGCTTATGTTGAACATGATGTGACTATCGAGCAGTTCGACGGCATTGTGGGTAACATTACTTCATGCAATAGTCTCGGGTTCTGTGAAGAAGATCTCTCGGAAGAGGGAAGAAAACACAACATGGCATTACACATCTCAGGGAATTGTGGGAATGATGCGTTATCTAGTGTACTGGTCGACACCGGATCCTCGTTGAATATGATGCCCAAAACTACTCCATCAAAGTTATTATATCAAGGAGCACCAATGAGGCCAAGCAATGCCATTGTTAAAGCTTTTAACAAATCTAGGAAGACGGTAATTAGTGAAGTGGATCTGCCGATGACCATCGGATTGCAGGTTTTTATGATTACATTTCAGGTCATGGACATTCACGCCGCTTATAGCTGCTTATTAGGAAGGTCGTGGATACATGAGGTTGGGCAGTTACCTCTACACTACACCAGAAACTAAAATATATCTTCAAAGGAAAAACAATTATAGTTTGTGATGAAAGAGCCTTGGTAATAAGTCACCTGTCTTCATTCTCCTATGTTGATGTAGAAGAAGTTGGGATCCAATTCCAGGCACTTTAGATTGTTGATGATGATACCCAGAAGTCTGAAGTCTCTATGTCATCCTTCAAAGACACACAACGGGTTGTGAATAGTGGTTCCCAGGAAGGATGGGGAAAAATGTTGTCTCTACCTAAGAACAAGAATAGGGAAGGTCTTGATTTTGCTGCCAGCTCCAACAAACAAGTCACCAAAAGCTCTTATGTTCCACCTATTTAAGATGTTTTCCGCAGCGGTGGGATTATTCATCCTCCTCATGTTAATGTGGTATCTGAAGATGAGTCTGAGGGTTATATATCAGACGGTTCTGCAAGCCTCAATCCTCTCCATTCCATATGAAGACTATGAGTCGTACATGAAGGATCCTGGTTATGATTCCGAGACTGAAGACACATATGTGCCTTTCTATTCTCCCAGATCAAGGCGCAAAGATTACAATTTTGAAGTCAATGTTGTCACCGGAGAAGACTCTGATGAA
The DNA here is from genome assembly GCA_963859935.3 of Lathyrus sativus. Classification (NCBI taxonomy): domain Eukaryota; kingdom Viridiplantae; phylum Streptophyta; class Magnoliopsida; order Fabales; family Fabaceae; genus Lathyrus; species Lathyrus sativus. The sequence continues at coordinate 67,703,409 of OZ012739.1, read as the reverse complement.
GACTTGCCCAACATTGTGACTTCGGGAGTAATATCCCGAAATTGGAGTGTAGTTGACGTCCCTACCATTATTCATATATCAAAGTAATCTTTTTTTTTTAGTTTTTTCGCTCTGCCCAAGGCAAGAATTTGTTGTGTGGGCTTATTTTAAATAATTCTCTTTGCTCTGCCCAAAGCAAAGGTGATCTTGTTAGGGCATGTTGCTCAAACTTTTCTATCATTAATAAAAGCATTATTTTGTTTTCATATCTTTTCTTTTATCTTCTTTTTTTTCTTCTGGAAAATGATAATAATAATAAGTGTTGCACCCCGAAATTTGACCAACCGGTTCCCATATCTGGTTTATGTTTCGACGCATTTTGCATTCGCATTCGCACACTGCATGCATTGCAATTTTCTCAGTCAGGTTGATTTTATCGGGATTGCAGCCCCTGGCGTTTCAGGCAGTTCAGGCCGGTTTGATTAAGTGTATTTTGAGAATTGGTGCTCGTTCCCTGTGGTTTTCAGGCCATCTCGGTGCCCGGGTTTCGTTATGGTTGCGCAATCGTTCGCTAATCGATTTAATCAGCTTCCTGGCATTTTTAGTTTTTTTTTCTTCTTTTATTTTCTCTATTTTTAATGCATTTAATAGATTTTTAATAGGATTATTTGCTTTTTAGATAGTAAATAGGTTAGTATTTTGATTTTAGAATTTAGTAGATATTGTTTTAATAGTTTTTTAGATTTTTAAATAGATATTCTTTTTTTTTAAGAGATTTAATAGATTTTTAATTTTTTAAATATTAGTTTTATCCTTAAATAGAATAGTTTTTAAATAGATATAACTAGATATTACTTTTCTTAAATAAGAATAGATTTTTTAAAATAGATATTAATGTTTTTAGATTTTATTAGATTTTAATTGATTTTTCAAATTTAATAGAATAGATTTTTAAATAGGATTAAATATTTTTTAGATTTTATTAGATTTTAATTGATTTTTCAGATTTAATTGGAATTTTTAAAATAGATATAGATATTAAATAAATCTTTTCTGTTTTTTTAATAGATTAATTAGGGTTTTATTATTAATTTTCGTTTATGCTTTAATTGGGATTAATTAGAGGTCTTAATTAGGTTTTTTTATTATTAATTTCGTTTTATTTTTTTAGGGTTAATTAGGTCTTAGAGTTTAATTCAGGTAATCAGGTTTAATGCATTAATCAGGTCATTAGTCCTCATAGTGGGCCACTATCCATTATCCAAATCAGAAAAGCCCAAAATCCTGCCACTTGGCATATAAATAGAGTGCCACGCGTGGGTCCACTCTTTCAGCCACTTCATCCACTCACTGCCAGCGCACAGATCCACTACCCTCTCTCCCCTCACACGTGTTGCCCTCTCGCTCCCTCTCAGCGCCACACGTCCTCCTCAGAACCCACCACCACAACCCCTCACTGCATGCACCCCACGTGTAACCCACTACCTCCTACTGGCCGGAGTACATGCAATAGCCGCCGGACAACCGCACCGCCGCCGTAACCTCTCGTCGGTAACTGCAAACTTCACCGGAAACTGCAATTTTCGCTGATCTTCACCGTTCTTCATCAACATCAACAACGTGTTCTCGCCGGTAACTGCAAGATCCACCGGAAACTTGCAACCTTCATCGGAAACTCTTCGCGTTCTTCATCTTTCTCCATCAGATTCGCCCAGAAATCGGTGGTGTTCATCAATCTTCGAGTGTATTCTTCATCCAATTCCAGGAAGATTCAAGCAACCAAGATCCATCTTCTTCGTTCGTCAACATTTCCAGAAATCTTCAACGATCAAACAACATTTATCTTCCTCCTCTCCAGATTTTCCAGAAATACAACGCCTTCATCAATTCCTTCAGAAGCGTGTCCTCGATCCAAGAACGTCACTGTGTGCTTTCTTCAGTGAGCTCTCTTGCGGATCTTCTTCAAGACTCTCGTTAGAAGCTCTAGATCTTCGTCATCCGCAGATCTTCTCAGCGTCATCATCCAGGTTTTCGTCTTTTCTCTTCCATTTCCTTGCATGTTCATAGGTAGCTGGAGATTTAGGTGTGAATCTGAGAATCTGTAGGTTAAGATCTTCTGTTTAGGTTGAATAGTGAGGGTTAGTGAGAGGGTTTAAGTTGGAGAATTTGTTATGAGAGTTTAGTGTTTAGTTCATGGTGATTTGGATTGATGAATTCCCTCATGACGAAGGATTTAGAGTGAAATTTGTTGAGGAGGTTTTGCTTCAGAGTTTGTTTCAGGAAGTTGAGGTGGGGAGAGAGGCGCCGTTTAGGGTTTCTTGGTTAGGGACGATGAATAGTGTGAGGGAATGGTAGTAGGATTAGGGTTAGTTGTTACTAATGCTGAGTGTGAATGGGATCTGGGCCTTAGGCCCATTGTGGTGGACGTGTGCTAATCCTACTCCCCATTTCCCGTTCGCACCCCCTCTCCCCTTGTGTTTTCGTTTGGGCCTTAGGTCATTTCGCTATCCACACCCTCGCTTGGGCCCCAAGCATGAATAACAAGGCGAAAGAATGCTATTTGCCACCCCCAGCTTTTATGGTTTTTTTTGTATTGTTTTTTCTGGATTAATATTGGGCCTAGCGCTTTGATGTTGGCACCCCCTCCTGGGCCCAATCAGTTTCTGAACTGTAGAAATTACTATCTGCCACGCGTTATTTTCCATTTTTATTGATTTTCATTTTATTTCATGGTTGCATATAGTCTACTAAAAAAATCATAATAAATTCAAAAATAGTCATTTTTACATGGGATTTTTTTTCTCATTCTCATTAATGTCTCAAGAAAATTATCAAAAAATAAAATTAGTATTTTAATCATTTTTCTATTTTTGGTGAATTTCTATATTTAGTTGCTTTTATTGCATTTTAGTTTGTATATCCATCTTGTTGAATTTTGTTTAGCCATTTCCTTTCATATTTTGATGTGATTCTTTGGTTAGATTAGAGTATTAGGTTCCCTTAGAGATTTATCTCACATTTTTGTGATTTAATCTTGTTTAGCTTTGAATAAAGAACATTAGGGTGGCTAGAATTAGGGTTAAACTCGACATAGGTGCATCATAACACTTAGATTTTGGGTTTTTAGCTTGAATTAGGAGCTGGGAAATATAGGGTATGTAGGGTAGATGTATAAATCCCCTTAGAAGTAATTTTAGGATTTTTAATAATATACTACTATTTTACTTGATTTTGGTAAGTAGTGTGATTGTTTGGTGTGGCCATTATGGGCTTTTGCATTGTTTGCTTGGGGTTGGGGTTTGCTATGGGGTATGGGGCTTGGATTGGGCTTGTGGAGCATGAAGGAGCATAAGAGAAGATTAGATATGGAGATCAAAGTTGGATGCATGAACATTCTTGTGCTTGAAGATGTTTTTGAAGACGTAGGAAATAGGAATAAGTAGAGCCTTAAAATAGACTAAATTCTTTGTACAAGCATGGATAGCTTCTTGTGCTTCCATTCCTCTCTATGACATAAAGTCCCTCTAGGGTATTCACCTCCCTCCTTTGGAGGGATAAGTGGCCTTACCTTATAGGTAGAACTTTGAGGGAACCAGTCTTTCATGATGATAAACACTTATAGGCTTCCTTTGGTTGTCAATAAGCTGTTTTATCATTCCAACTTATTCTGTTAAGTGATTCTCTTCTGGAATGCTTGCCTGGAAGATGGAGCTTACCTAAAGCTTGGAGGCCATTGAAGTTTGATCTTGGGGTTCACTTGAAGATGTTGCTGTTTTGTTGTTAATCAACTGTCAGAGTTTGATGTTTCTCAGAGTTGCTGCTGTAGGAGCTGGTTTTGGGGTTTTATTTTCTTTGTTGTATTTGTTTGTTAATTTTCCCATAGCTTTGAAGTGAAGCTGTTTCACTTTGCCTATTGTTTTCTCAGGTTCGAGGTTGAGTGGGACTCCCTTGCCTCGCTTGTATTGATGCATCTCATGCATTTTACTGCTTTATTGTATATATGCTATTTCTTTTCCGTTTATCCCCTAGGATCTCTATTTCTCTCTGCGCAAGAGAGAAATATGACAGACATTAGGTGTTAATCCATGCATGACAACATTAGGGTAGTTTTGATTCCCATTTTCAAACCCTAGGATTTTAGAGCGTCATTCTCTTCTCATCTCAAAACAATCAAAAATACAATAAGAGGTCAAACATCATAAAAAACAGTTCTTGTGTAAAAAGACTAAAAACCAATCAAAGTGTCATTTTTGTCCGCTTGGACCCGTAATCAGGAGAAAACCTTTTTCAGAAGGATAAAAGATAAACAGACAAATCTGTGTCTTCCGTAGCCCGAACTACGTTTGCTCTGATCTTTCATGTTGTATGAAAGTACGTAGGCATAGGATGCGATATCCTAGCGAGCAACCTTCCCCTCCTTTCCCGTAGGTAGGCGAACTACGTTGACTCTGATTTCTCATTCCAGACGGGAATACGTAGGCATAAAGTGCGATACTTTGCCGAGTCATTTTATTTTAACCCTTGACCTGTAGAATAGATAGAATAACAATCCGTACTAGAAAACAAGCGTGGATCCCATCGAGTACGACGGACGTGAGGGGTGCTAATACCTTCCCCTTGCGTAATCGACTCCCGAATCTAGGATTTGGTTGCGATGGCCATTCCTTTCCCGTCTTTGCGGTAGGTTTACTTCGAGCGTTTCCTTTCCCTCCGTTGGAATAAATAACGCACGGTGGTGACTCTTCTGTTCAGCCGGCGCCGATTTTTGCAGTAGCGACAGCTGGTGACTCTGCTGGGGACTCCAACGGTTCCCTACGTGAGTCAATCCTAGCGCTTGTTTTCCCGTCGTGGATTTTGTATGGATTTACGTTTCTGTATTTTACATTCAGCATTATATTATTGTTATTATTGCTGTGGGTATGAGGGGGTCCTATGATTGAGAGATAAGCCGGACCTGGGCTTGAGTGCACCTAGAATTAGAGTGGAAATTAGTGGCCGCGTGCATGCTTTGCATGTACTAGTGTCTCATGAAATCCACGCTCAGATGAGGTTCTTCTGGTTGGCTTCTTTTTCAACCCTTTGGGTTGAAGGGGTTGTTGGTTAGTTGGATTGTCGACTCTGGAGACCGATCATTTGGAAGTTGGCTAAGTGAGGCCTCTTCAGGACATGATGATGCCACACCTTCTGGGTATCGTATCATCAGTCTTGAAAGTCTGTGACGCCAACGACCGCATAGGATGCCGTACCTTGTGTCAGTTATTAGGACACCTACCTGTGAGAGGGGTTGGGCATGCGGGTAACTTGACCTCCAGATTACCGGTTCTCTTGATTGAGATTCAATGGTGTGATATTTGAGGACAGTGTTATTGGGTCTGCCAGAGACCAGGTTGGAGCATTGTGGATGGTCTTGAGCAGTTTGTGGGTCTATTTGAGGCCAATATTGTGGATTGGACTTCTCATCCAGGGGCACTTGGTCCCTTGTTGCATTGTTGCATATTGCATTGTTTGCATCATCATGTGCATCATTAACATGTGTCTGTGCTGCAGGTGCATTTTCATACTTCCTGATTCTAGTGCTCCGGACTTCTATCTGTCACCATGAGTACTTTGAGGAAGACGGTTGCGTATAAGTTGCCTACTCCTGATGTGACTTCTCTGTTGGGTCTGATTTCCCTAGCTGATGATGATGTGAGGAGAAGCTTTAGGAAGAGCTATGGGAAGCTGCTGAATTTGGTTTGCAGACCAACTGCATATGAGCTGAATGGGTTATACACATTGATGCAGTTATATGATCCCTCCTTGAGGTGTTTTATGTTCCAGGACTTCATTTTGGCTCCGACCATGGAGGAGTACGCTGAGTTTCTAGAGTTGCCGGTTCAAAACAGAGTGCCCTTCATTCATTTTGATGCTAAGCCTAAGCTGGAAGACTTAGCTGTTCCCTTGCATATGGATCCTGCAGAGTTGTTGTTGACTTCCTGGCATGGAGTTTCTGGGTTTTCTCTCAAGTTTTTGGTTGGCAAAGCTCAAGAATACGCCAAAAGTGGCTGCTGGATCGTGTTTAAAGCTGTTCTTGCCTTGTGCATCTATGGGATTATAATGTTCCCTAATCTGCCTGAGTTTGTTGATTTGGATGCATTCCACTTGTTTGCTGCAGGCAACCCGGTGCCTACCTTATTGGGGATTTCTATCATTCCTTGCATTATAAGAATGAAAACAGAAGGGGAAAAATGTCCATTGTTGTGTACCATTGCTGAATATGTGGTTTGAGAGCCATCTTCCCAAGAAGGGTCCTTTTGTTGAGTCTGCAGATACAGCTGAATGGTCCGAGCGGCTAATGGGACTTTCTTCTGAAGACATTGTATGGTTTGACAGAGACTTATTGGGGTCAGAGATTATCTTCAATTGTGTCGGGTTTCCCAACGTTCCTCTAATCGGAAGGAAGGGCTGTATTAATTACAACCCATCTTTGTTGGTTCGACAGTTCGGGTATGCTTTGAAGAGTCCACCGAAGGAGGAAGAAATACAGGAATCTCTGTATTTCACTGGTGACCTGAGTGGGGAATTATTGGCCAAGCTACAGCACGCTTGGAATGATATCTGCAGAAGAGGGAAACCATTACTAGGCAAGAATGATTGTCAAGCTTATATGCCTTACAAGGTGTGGATTCAAGAGAGGGTAAGACAGGTGCAGATGCCTTTTCCAGCAGTATCACGTCCCGTTCCCATGCCAGTTGAGAAGCCGACTACTGTGGCTATTGAGGTCTATGAGCAGGTAGTGAAAGAAAAAGAAGACTTGATAAAGATCAATGAAGAGTTAGAGAAGGAATTGGCTCAAATCCGGAGTGAGAAGAACAAAGCTGTGTATTCCTTCCAACAGCAGACTGAGTTGGTAAACAGGCTAGGTGCCGAACTGACAGAAGAGACAAAGAAACGTGAACACCTGGGAAAAGAATTCAGAAGCTCTCATGATATGTTAGAGTCCAAGAAGAAGTCACTCGATGCCGCCTACCGGGAAATCGCTTCGTGCAACAGAATATGGAATGCTACGCTAACCAACAACAAAAAGAGGGAAGACAAATTGAAACAGCAAATTTCTGAACTCGAAGATCAGTTGAAGGCTAGCCAGAGAAAGTATGAAGAGGAGGTTATGGTGAGATATGGTCTTCAGAACTCATTGAACAAAGCCGTCGAGTGCAAGAAGGAGGCTGTGTCTCAGAAACGGAAGTTAGATGACCGCTTTGGAGAAGGGGCATGGGAGGAATCTATTGGTGATTTACGACGTGTTCTCAAGCGAAGAGATCTACTTGTCGAGGGTTTGCTTACTCAACCAAATCATCCCGAGACTAAGAGATTATTAGAGGAGTACCAGGCGTATGGTCGCACTTGACTATCTCATGTATTGATGTGTATGCTTTATTTGCATTGTGCTAGCCATCACCAGGATTGTTGGTTGAGGTCATGCCTTCTTATTGTACGCTCATTAATATTGTATTCCTGACTTGATTGGATTTTCTGCAATGTATGAGATGTTTCTATGATTGGGTTTCGAGCTTCTTATTGCTATCACTGTCACCGCACTGCCACATTGGCACTAGAATTGGGGAGTGATATTCCCTAATGCACAGACACATGTTGCATTTGCATACACATTCATATTGCATTACCAGATAATTATTGAACTGTATCTCATTTCCTGCATCTCGCCAGGTTTTTCCAGGATTGAAAGTCAACGTCCTCACTGATACTCTACTCGTACCAACTGCAAAAGAGTCATGAACCAGATGCAAAACGAGATGCAGGAGATGCGTGAAAAGCTGGCGCTGTTCATGCAGACGATGGAGACAATTGTGAAGGGGCAGGAAAACTTGCAGACTTTGGTGCAGCCATTGCTGGCGAGAAATGTCGGGAATGGAAACGAAGACCACAATTCTGTACGTGTTGACACCATTCATGGGGATGGTACTCCTACGCCTGTAGCTCCACCTGTGGTGAATATACCGGTTGTAAATGTGAACAATGGCGCTGGCGTCGGGAATGGTAATACAGTAATGGGTAATGAGACTGTCATTAACAATGTTGGATTCGGAGACGCCAATCTGGGCGGTGATAATAATGGAGGTAATGGCTTTGGTAACAACGGATTCAGCGATAACGATCAGGGGTTTGATTATGTCAACCAGGATGGGAAGTTTGGCTTCAACGCTCAGGGTTTCGGATATGATGGTTTTGGTAATGCTAATCAGGCCTATGGTGGATTTGGTAACGGAAATGGTGCTGGAATGATGCCTTTCGGACCTGCCGGGGTCGCTCAAGGGTATGGTAACAGAGGACGGGGCCCTATGATGAATCAGACTAGATTTGGTCGTGACAATGGGTATGATGGGTACGGAAATGATAATGTTAATTGGATGGAAGACCAAAAAGAAGATGCCTTCTCTGGTAGGGGTATGGACGGACCTGTGGATCCTGTTCAGAGGATCAAAATGCTTGAGGAACAAATGAAGGGTGTAGTGAATCAGAATACTTCTGGTTTAGATATGACCACAATGGGATTGGTGTCTGGCCTAAGGGTACCGCTGAAGTTTAAAGCTCCCGCCTTTGATAAATATAAGGGAGACACTTGTCTGAAGGTGCATGTTCGCTCTTACTACAGACGGATGTCCCCTTACTCAAATGATGAAAGAATGCTGATGCATTTCTTCCAAGACAGCTTATTCGGACCGTCACTTGAGTGGTATATGGGGTTGGAGCCCACTCAGATCAAAACATGGAAGCAACTGGCTGAGGCATTTGTGACACATTACAAGTATAACAATGACCTGGCACCGAACCGGGTCCAGCTGCAAGGCTTGTCACAGAAAACTGGGGAGAGTTTCAAAGAATATGCGCAAAGGTGGCGCGACATGGCTGCAAGAGTGCATCCTCCTCTAGTGGAGAAGGAAATGAATGATATGTTCATTGGAACATTCACGGGGATATTCTACAAGAAGTTGTTTCTTGTTGCGTTGGGCAGTTTCTCTGATCTGATCTTGATGGGTGAAATGATTGAGAATAGTATTAAGGTGGGAAGGTTCCAAGCTGGGGAGTCTACTTCGTCGGGAGGTAATAGAAAAGCATTTGGTGGTCGACGTCAAGGTGATTCTAGTGCAGTGCTTGGTGGTCGGGGCAGGGGTAGAGGAAAACATCAGTGTAATCAACCGCAGCAGATAGCTAGTGTCACGATTCCGATTCCCCAACAGAGACAACAACAACAACCGCAGCAACAACAGCAACAGCCACAGCAGCAGCAGGGGCAGAATGCTGGCCAAAGAAGATTTCCGAATGCGAAGCCGAAAAGAGTGTTTGAAGCGCCTCCTTCCACGTACGCGAAACTCTTTCAGACGCTGTTGGGGCTGAATTTAGTTGAAAAGAGGACCTTGGCACCGCCCACGGGACCAACCCTTCCTTATGGGTATGATGTTAACAAACACTGCGACTTCCACTCCGGGGCACCCGGGCATGACATAGAGGCCTGTCATGCGTTTAAACATAAAGTTCATGATCTACTGGATAGCAAGGCCATAAATTTTGGACAAGCGGGTCCAAATATAGTACAACAGCCTATGCCCAACCATGGGGCAAATGCTATTTTGACTAAGGAGGATTTGAATCTGATCATGAATGTTGATGGACTGAAAACACCGTTGTGTGAAGTAAAGAGCAGGTTATTGAAAGGAGGTGTGTATCCGGGCTGCGATGAGTTTTATCTAGAATGTTGGACCCAAGCTGGGGGTTGTGCTGAATTGAAGAAGGGTATTCAGACCTTGACAGATGAAGGCACGTTGCAATTTGATAGAACGGCAGTTGAGAAACCTGCAGAGGTGTTAGCTGATGAGCAAAGTGATGTTGCTACGGTGACAATTCCACGGAAAACGATAACTATAACAGCGCCAGCCAGACGACCGACGATCACTATTACAAAGGCAGGGCCAGTCCCTTATGAGAGCACCAAGGCAGTACCATGGACTTATGGGCTGGAAGCATATTGTGATGGGGAGAAAATTGATATCAGTAAACGACCAGCTGGGGTTGTGGATAATGTCGTTGGGACTGGAGGGATAACAAGGAGCGGGAGAATTTTTATATCGCCTGAGGTAGAGGCTGAACGATTGGCAAAAGGTAAAGGTAAAGCAAATGAGAATGCTCTTGTGCAGAGGAATGAAAAAGAAACGTCACTGAAAGATGTAGAAGAATTTATGCGTCTTATCCGTAAGAGTGACTATAAAATTGTTGAGCACCTTCAACAAACGTCGTCGAAAGTCTCCATATTGTCGCTGTTATTGTGTTTCGAAGCCCATAGGAATGCATTATTGAAAATTCTGGACACGTCGTTTGTACCCCAAGATGTTTCTGTGAATCAGTTGGAGGGGGTGATGGCGCATGTGAACGCAGGCCATAGTTTGGGGTTTACGGATTTTGATTTGACCCCGAGGGGAAGAGAGCATAATATGGCGTTGCACGTCTCCGTTGAATGCAGGGGCACGATCATGTCCCATGTGTTGGTAGATACCGGGTCTTCCTTAAATGTGCTGCCGAAGAAAGCAATGATGAAGTTGGACATCAGGGGGATCATTTGTACGCCTAGTGACTATGTGGTCAGGGCATTTGATGGTACATGGAGGTCATTCTTTGGATCTATAACTTTGCCTCTGCAAGTGGGGCCGAAGGTTTTTGAAACTGAATTCTATATTATGGACATCCAGCCAGCGTATAGCTGTCTTCTTGGACGACCATGGATCCATGGTGCTGGGGCAGTCACATCTACCTTACACTAAAAGCTGAAGTACATGGTGGGGGACAGTGTCGTCACAGTTTGTGGAGAGGAGGATATACTGGTCAGCCATTTGGCGTCGTTCAAGTATGTGGAAGTCGACGGAGAAATCCATGAAACCCCCTGTCAAGCCTTTGAGGGTTTGCGCATTAAGGACAAAGTTCCAGGGCCGAGTAAAGCATCAGAGGTGGCAGTGTCGTCGTACAAAGAGGCTCAGGCTCTAGTGAAGACCGGTGAGACCAAGGGCTGGGGCAAGGTTTTGGATATTCCCGTGAAAATGGACAGATTTGGACTTGGATATCATCCTTCATCATCAACGCCTACTGCAGGGGCACCCCGTTTCAAAGGACCAATAACAATTACGGCTGGTGGGGTATATCACGAGATCATCAATGCTGTTTCAGATTTCGAGGAAGGAGACAGGGACTGCGACATGGACGCCTGGATTCAGCCGAGCGTGCCAGGACAAGGGCTTTGCAATTGGTCTATTCAGGAGACTGTTCTTGTGACAACTAAACAGTAATGCTTTATTTTCTTAATTGTTGAACAATCCGGTGTCCTACCCGGGGCATCGTGATTTTGCTTAGGGCCATTCTGTTATGTACATTGCACTGTTTAATCGTTAAATAAAAGGCGTTTTTCATGTACAAATATTGTGATCTCTGTTTTTCCTGTTTTTATTTTTTTTACAATAAAATGGCAACGTGGTTATTTGCTTGGTATGTGTTTTGAAGCATTTAACCATTTCCTTTGCAGGATTACTATTTTAGATGACATCTATGAACCGCCTATGACTCACTTCAACTTTGAGCACCCGGTATTTCAGGCCGAAGAAGAGATTGTTGAAGATGGCGATGTTCCAGAAGAGTTGTCTTAGTTGGTAAAACAAGAAGAAAGAATCATTCTGCCTCACGAGGAAGTCATTGCGATCGTCAATCTGGGGTCGGAAGGTGTTGCACCCTAAAATTTGACCAACATTTATTTACCTATCAAGAGTTGTATGAAACTTTGAAGCTAGCCAAGAGGGCTATTCAAATGTTCAAAGGTTGATACCTTTGTCAGAGAACTCAAGAGATCCTTAGAGGAATTGGTTGAAACCAAGGTTGTGTGTCTCATAACTTGAGAGTTGTGGGAGCTCCTAAGGTGATTCTTGTTAAGTGCAAATTTTACCTATTTTTGTATATAAGTTTTGTTGCACTTAACGTTACTTTATGTTAAAATCGTTCGAATAAATCCCGCTTTGTTTATAAATGCGTTTACTTTACGTTATAGTGTATATATTATATTTTCCTGTAAATATCATTGAGTTTAATTGAATTTCATTCATTTTTGTAGGTAATAAAGCATTGATGTTGGAGCATTGTTAGATAGAGCATTGAATAATCTTTCCAACGCTTCGAACCGGGCAAAAAACGGAGTTACGGTTAAAAAGTTATGGTCGAAACAAGTTGGTTTGCTGTCATGTTCGCCAAAGTTCGCCCGGCGAATGTTCGCCAGGCGAACAAAAGTTCGCCAGGCGAACCGAAAGTTCAAAAACGCGTGAAAAACACTGTTTTTATAGAAGCAAAAGTTGTATATGTTCGCCAGGCGAATGGGACTTCGCCATGCGAATACTGGGACCCATTTTTGTCTATTTAAGTGATTTTTCAGCATTTTTAGGTTATGTTGTTTGGGAACTTTTTACCCCAACTTCATCAAACACATTCTTGAGTAGATTTAGCTTAGAAACAACATTGGAGGGTGCATCTTGACGATCCGGAGTCCAATCCACTTCAATCGGAGTTGACAGACCGTGAGATTTGTGTTCTTCTTCCTTACTCTCTATGTATTTTTCATTTGTTGGGGTTTTGTATGTAAGTTTATCTTGATTGTATGTATATTTATGGATCTTTGTATAAAATCTCTTTTACAACTCTTTATCGATGGTTATCTTGATTTTTTACTTAATGGGTTTGGATTGTGATAGACATATATTGTTCAAACTCGATCTTAGATGAACATCTATTAGATTCTAAATGCTAGAGATAGATTTAGGACTAATATTCACGTGGGTATCAATTCTTAATACTCCATGTTGTCGATTTGTGTGAGAGATCAACAATGAGACGATACGGTTGATCTCTCGACTTTGTGTTAGAGATAAACTCTATTGTGAGCGATACGTGATGATATTGACGAGTGAATTAGGTTGCGTGCATTTGATCCATATATTTTTTAGTACATGATGGGTATAACGAAATACAACTCCTGACGAGTTTTCTCATTTCTTAAGAATGTACTTATTTTCTAGTTTTATGTTTTTCCTTTTGAATTTTTATTCCAAACCATTCAAACCCAAGCTTAGAGACGTAGAGATTGTCGAATGGCATTCTTTCCCTCACACTGATCCATGTGGAGACGATAAATCCCGGAGGAAATTCTTCCGAAAATAATATTTTTGCTTGCTGCTTTACCGCTTCAACAATTCTGAGACTATGAGGATGGACTTGAAGCTTTGAGAAAGCTTATGAGATGTCTTGAAATCCATCATGAAGCCTAGAGAGGTCATTGTACAAGAATTCAGAAGATTCAACCATGAGTGGTAGAATTAGGGTTTGACTGGGTCAACCCTAGGTCAACTGAAGATTTGGGGAGGGTTGAGACCCAATCCAAGAGCCATGTGATCATGGAATGATGTATTGAGATACTATAAGGATGATTCCTAGACCAACTCATCATGATTGAGGAGTTTGAGAAGTTTTAAGCTAGGGTTTCTAAGGATTGACAGTGTAAAATCCCCTAGTTTGATCCCTATCTTCAAGGCAGTTTAGCTCAAGATGTGATTGTCATTTTATATTCCCCACAACATGAATGTTGTAGAGATTGTTCTTAGCTTTAATTTGAGTAGTAGAAGTCCTTGATAGTATTTGTGGAGCTCAAGTTATGGTTTTGACAAATTACAGGTCATCTGAGGTATGTGAATTTGGGTCCTTGAAAGTCACCCAACTTCCAGACAACTTTTGCCCTAGTAGGATGACTCCTATGGATTCTTGGTCAACATGAATGTTGAATAGCATCTTCTTAGCTTTCTAGAGAGTACTAGAAGTCCTTAATAGGATTTGTAGAACTCAACTTATGGCTTTGACAAGCCAAGGGCATTTTGGTCATTTGGAAGTTATAGGTCATTTCAAGCATAAGGCCATATCTCCTACTTCCAAGCTTCAAATGGAAAAATCTTCAACATAAAACTTGCTTAGAATGATGTTTTAAGGTTAGTAGGGAGGTCATGAGATGTTGAAAAGGCTCATATCAAAAAGTGATAAAAATGGCCTAAAAATGAGGCATAAGTTAATTCAAGTGAATTTGAAAAATGGAAATCCCAAGTTATAAGTCCAAACCATGTCATGTAATAGGTCATTTTGACTCCAAATGACACTCTAAGAACAATGGTTCAGCCACAATTTTGATTTGAGGCTTGGATCATAGGGCTGCCTTGTAATTGGATTACTTGCATATTAAGGTACCATAGCAAAACTCAAAATAACTCAATAAACAAGGAAGATATGCATTGTAACTATCCCTAAATCTCATGTAAGGAGAAATTCAAGTCAGTTACCAAGGATTACAAGGGTTTTGGCATGAGATACCATGTAAGGAGAATGTGAATTCAAAATACCATGACATGAAAAGATGAATTTCTCATTGGATTGCTCTAGATGGTTCTAGATGTTTCTAAGCCATTCTATATAACAAGTGCAACTTGCTCAGATGCAAGGTTGGTGTTAATTGGTGTAGAGAAGAGAGATTGAAATCAAAAAGCTTCCATTGCAAGTCACATTCAATCTCTTGATTCTTCTTCATTGCTATCCCATTTTTCTTCACAAACCTTCTCCATAGATCTTTCTGAGTGTGTTCATACTGGTTTGAAGCTCCATTGATGAAGATTTGAAGGTTGCCATTGGAAATTGCAAGAAAGCAAATCACATTCGAATTCAAGGATACAAGCTCTCTCCCTCCAATCTTTTGCAAACAGAAGAAGATTCATCATCCAAGGATTGTTCTTGAAGAGTTTCAAGCCTTGAAAGCAAGGATTTCATCACCTACCATTTCAAGAAGCCAGGTTTGCAAAAGCTCTTTCACCTCATAATCTAGGCATGGTTAGGTTAATTTATTAGCTTAGAACTGTTAGAGACAATTAGGTGATCATTTCTGAAGAGTTTAAGGTCATTTGGTGAAGTTTCAACTATGGATGTAATTTCTTGATGGAGTAAGAACTAGTGATATAGTGAGTTTTAATGCAAGATTATTAGATGATTTTAACCCATGGAATGTGAGGATCATTTTGATGTAAAGAAAGTTGAGTTTGGTCGAGGTCGAAAATGGATCATATTTTGAGATTAGCTTGGTTACACCATCGGGTTGCATGGTAGAGGTCGTTTCAATGTATTCTAGTACCATGATCGTGTTCAGGGCGAAATTCTAAGCAGCTTAAGGTGTGAACGAGTGAATTTGATGAAGAAATGAGGTAGCACGCGTGGGCAGAAGATGGTGGTACGAGTTCTGTTTTCATGGAGGTTTTTCAGAAACCCTAGGTCCATGGTTGAAGATGACCCACGACCGTCAGATCACACGCTTGACCATTGACTTGAGAATAGATCTAGCGGCTCACGTTTGATTTGAATTGTGGAGGGAAGCCAGCAAGAATGAAACGCGGCGTTTCATTAAAACGCTCTCCCTGGGCTTAGTAAATCAATGATATCCCCACCCCCTGTGAGGCCCAAATCCAAAATGAACTGAATATTGTTTCTTTTTGCACCGCTGTTTTTTCTTTTTCTTTATGATTTTCATTGGTTTTTTTCTGATTAATACGTTGGGCCAGGCGCTTTACTCGTTACACCCCCATGTCTGGGCCCAAGTGTGATATAAACTGTGTATTGTTGCTGCTTGCACCCCATAGTCATAATCCATTTATATTTTCCTCCATTTTATTTCATATTTTAAAAAATTCATATCAAATCGAAAAAAAATGTTTTTTTCATGGGAGTTTTTTCTCCCTTTTCATATTTTTGTCTAGAAAAATATAAAATGAAAATATTTCTCATTTCATGCATTTTAATATTTTTTGCATATTTTTTACTTTAATTGCTTTTTAATTCTTTTATATTGATATATGATTTTGTAGAATTTAGTTTAGGTAGTTCCCTTAAGATTTTTAGGTCAATCTTTTTAAGGTAGTTAGGTATATGTTTCAGGTTCCCCCTGGATTAATTCCATATTTTTGTGATGATTTTTAGGATAGTTTTGATTAGATGCTATTAGGTTGTGTAGAATTAGGTTAAAACTTCAACATAGGTCCATAATAACTTTAGATTTTGGGTTTTTAGGACAATTTAGACTATGGGACATATATGGGTATTAAGGGTAGGTATGTAGGATCCCTTAGAAATTATATTAGGATTTAATATAGTAGTATACTATTTTTAGTTGATTTGTGTATTGGTTGATTATTTGTGTTGCCTTTAGGGCATGTTTGCTTTTGTTTACTTTGCTTTGTGGGCTTGGAGAGCTTGATCTTGTTCTAAGGGGCATTGAGGAGCATAGTAGAAGACTTGATGATGGATTGAGGAGCTTGAGAGCTTGATTTTATTTTATTTTTTGTTGTTTTAGGGTTAAGGATTAGGAAGAGTTTAGACTTAGACAACTTCTTTCTTAAACATGGATGGTATCATTCACCTCCATTCCTCCCTATGATTCAAAGTCCTTCTGTGGTATACGCCTCTCTCCTTTGGAGGGATAAGTGATGTACCTAGGAAGTAGAACTTTTGAAGGAACCATTCCTTTGATGTTGAACCCTTATAGGTCACCTTTGGTGGTCAATAAGCAGTTCAATATCCCCAGCTTATCTAGCAAGTGATTTTCTCTGGTTTGATTGTCTTGAGAGATGCAGAGCCTGAGTTTGAAGATGAAGACTTCATTGAAGAATATTAAAGAGCATGAAGATCAAGTTGATACTTGAAGACCCCTGAAGATTAGGTGAAGCCTGAAGGTGGAGCTGATCAAGAAGCTGAGGCTTAAAGGAGAAGATAAGTTGAAACTTATGTTGTAGGGTTGAAGCCTGGAAAAGCAACTGATGATTGTCAAGAGTGATTGAAGTCTGAAGACTGAGTTGCTGTTGGAAAAGCTGAAGCTTGAAGTTGAGAGAGGAGTGATCTATTTCTTCTTTTTCTTTTCTGTATTGCTGTGTTTTGTTTGACTTGTTTGATGCATTAGAATAAGTTCATATCTAGAATAGGTAGAATCTAGGAGCATGATTGCACTAGAGGTTGAGTTGCTCCCTCTGCTTGTATTGTTACTGTGTGGCTTTGCTTGCGGGTATTCGGTAGAGCTCAGTTCCCTTGCCCATGTGGTTTGTTTGCCTGATGGCATTTCATTTCATTTTATCTGTATGATTGCAGTTTACTGTTTATTGCTTGATAGCATGTTGTTTATATTTCAGTATGATTACTGTTATCCATTCTGGCTTGAGGTTGAGATGAGCTTGTGGAGGCTGAAGCCCCACACACATTTCCTCCCTCACTTGCATTGCATGCATTTTACTGTTAAGCTGATGCTTTGTCTGTTTTGGTGTATCATTGACATGATCCCTTAGGACTATCATTTCCTTTGATAAGGATTTGATGATAGAATTTTAGGTTGAAACCTATGCATGACAACTTCTAGGAGTTCCCCGTTCAAACCTCAACCATAGGATGAATCCATGGCATGATAATAGTAGGACTTGATAGTCTCCCTCCTAGTTGGGCCTGTTCTCTTCTCACCTCAAAACAGTTTAAGATACAGTAATCATGAATGATTTCTTTCGTACGTTACGAGCCTTAAGCTATATGAGAAAGGATTGTGGGAGAGTTTCTTTTCCGCAGTCTGGATGTTTAGTATGGTACCCTTTGGGTGACATGCGACGCATTCACTCTCAGGTCATAGTCTTTAGTGCGGTTGAAATCGCAAACACAATAAAAAACACTTCTTTCGTAAAAGACAGGAAATAAACCGTAGTTTCCCGAACTACGTGAGCTCTGATCTCTCATGCCTTTTGAGAGTACGTAGGCACAAGATGGCGATGTCTTGGCGAGCTACCTTCCCCCATAACCCTTCGTAGGCCGAACTACGTTGACTCTGATTTCTCATTCTCTGATGAGAATACGTAGGCATAAAGTGCGACGCTTTGCCGAGTCATTTTTCTTTTCTTTTTCAGCCAGCCTTGATAGGTAGATAGAATGAAACCAACCCGTCCAAGTAAACCAAGCAAGCGTGGATCCCGTCGAGTACGACGGACGTGAGGGGTGCTAATACCTTCCCCTTGCGTAACCGACTCCCGAATCTAGACAACGGTTGCGATGACCTTGTCTTACCCTTTTTCGTCAGGTTTTTCCGATCGTTTCCTTTCCCGTTCCGAGGGATAAATAACGAAAGGTGGCGACTCTTCTGTTGTGTCGGCACCTTATTTTCGCGCAAGCGACAGCTGGCGACTCTGCTGGGGAAATACAACAGTTCCATGCGAGTCAATCCTAACGTTTGTATGTTTACTTGTTGGGTTGCGTTTATTTATCGCATTTTATTTCCTCTCACTTTATTTCCCGCATTTTATATTCAGTATAATATGATTATTTGTGCTGTTGTGGGATGGGAGTTCTGATGAGTGAGAAGCCAGACCCAGGCTTGAGTGCACTATAGACTTAGAGTGGAAATTAGTGGGCGTGTGCTTTCTTTGCAGGCACTAGTGTCTCATGAAATCCACGCTCAGACGAGGTTCATCCGGTTGGCTTCACTTTCAACCCCTTGGGTTGAGACGGTTGCTGGTTTGGTGGATTGTCGACTCTGGGGACCGATCATTTGTGATTCAGCTAAGTGAGGCCGCTTCATGAGCTGGTGATGCCACACCTTCTGGGTATCGTATCACCCCTCTTGAAATTTTGTGACGCTGATGAACGCATAGGATGCAGTACCTTGAGTCAGTTTAGGTCCATACCTGTGAGTGGGGTTGGGTTTTTTGCAGGAAACTTTGACCTTCAGATTACCTGGTTTTCTTGACAGTGAATCAGTTTTGTTGGTACCAGGGTTTCTCAATTGCAGATTTGTCTGTTCTTGATAGAGCAGGTTTTGATCAGAGGATCTTATCATCAGGTGTATGTCTGTTCTTGATAGAGCATGAGTTTTTGTCATCAGTTGTTTGTTCTTGACAGAGCAGATTTTCGGGGTCTGAAGATCTCATCAGCAGATGTTGTTTGTTCTTGATAGAGCAGATTTTGAGTGGGGTCTGAAGATCTCATCAGTAGTTGTATGTTTGTTCTTGATAGGGCAGATTTTTGATTCGGGCTCTGAAGACCTCATCAGCAGATATTTCTTGATCATACATCCGAGGTCCTTATTATCAGACACTTGTTCTCGACAGAGCAGAATTATGATCCTATGTATATGGTCCTATCAGATGGTTGTTCTTGGCAGATCAAATTTGTGGTCCTACACCGGGGTTTTCTTCTCATCAGTGGTCCGGATTTTGTTGATACAGAATCTCCGCAACAGCAGTTACCCGGATATATTATTGCATGACTGCATTTTGCATTAGTTTGCATGTTCATTTGCATTTCATTAATGTGTGCCTGTGTTGCAGGTACCGTTTTCCCCGATCCAGGTTTTCTTGCCTCCAATCGTATTGTTATGGGCTCTCTCAGGAAGACCGTGGCCTACAAGTTCCCTACCCCAGATGTGGCTAAGTTGACTGGTTTGATAGCTCTAGCAGGTGATTCTGTGAAGGATGAGTTCAGAAAATCTTATGGCAGGTTGCTCAGTTTGGTTTGCAAGCCTTCCGCGTTCGAGTTGAATGGGTTGCATGCTCTGCTGCAGTTCTACGACCCTCCGCTGAGGTGTTTCACTTTTCAGGACTTTGTTCTCGCGTCGACGCTGGAAGAGTATGCTGATTTGCTAGGTGTGCCTATCAAAAGGCAGATGCCTTTTGTCCACATGGATGCTGAGCTTGATCTGGCTGGTTTAGCTTCTTCACTTTATTTGGACACCTTTGAGTTAGTATTGACTAGTTGGAACAAGGTTCCTGGGTTTTCCTTGCAGTTTCTGGTGGTTAAGGCTCAGCAGTGTGCCAAGGACAGATGTTGGGACGCGTTCAATGCTATCCTCGCTTTGTGCATATATGGCATCATCCTGTTCCCCAACATGCCCGATTTTGTAGACTTTGATGCGTTTCACATCTTCGCTTCAGGGAATCCAGTCCCTACCCTGATAGGAGATGTCTATCACTCAATCCACTACAAGAATGAGAACCGGAGAGGGAAGAATGTCTCATGCTGCGTACCCTTGATGTACAAATGGCTTGATAGTCATCTGCCCAAGAGGGGTCCTTTTGTCTTGTCTGCAGCCACAGCTGAGTGGCCTGAGCGTCTGATGAGTTTATCTGCAGAGGATATTGACTGGTTCGACAGAGACAGGTTGGGTACTGAGGTGATCTTCAGTTGCAGTTGGTTTCCTAATGTGCCTCTGATAGGTAGGAAGGGTTGCATAAACTACAATCCGTCATTGCTGGTTCGACAGTTCGCGTATGCTTTGAGAACTCCGCCGAAGGAGGAAGAGGTACAGGAATCTCTGTACCTCACGGGTACTTTAGAGGGAGATCTGTTGTCCAAGCTTCAGCGTGCATGGAATAGTATCAGTAAGCGAGGAAAGCCTTTGTTGGGAAAGAGCAACAATCAAGCCTACCCTCCGTACTTGACATGGATCAGAGCCAGAGCCAATGCTATAGGGATGCCGTTTCCTCATGCCAAGCCAGAAAGTCCTCCAATAATTGAAGAACCTACTACTGTGCCCATTCATCAGCATAACCAGGTATTAGCTGAGCGGGATGAATTGAAGCGGGCGAACGCAGAAATGGAGAAGGAGTTAGCTCAGCTTCGAAGCGAGAGGAACGAGGTCGTTCATTCTCTCAAAAGGCAGACAGAGATGGTGAACCAGCTGGGTACAGACCTGACGAAGCAGATAGCCGAGCATGAACGCATGGGTCAAGACTTTAGGGCTGTCAACGACGTACTAGCTATGAAGAAGCAGCATTTGGACGAGGCATATCGGAGGATATCCAAGTTCGACCAGCACTGGAAGGCTTCCCTGGTCACCAGGAAAGAGCGGGAGGATAAGCTGATGCTGCAGATCTCCAAGCTGGAAGCCGAGGTGAAGGACAGTGAACAGAGGTTTGATGAAGAAACCGCCCGCAGATACGCCGCCGAAGGCCATCTCAACAAAGCTCTCGCTAACCTGAAGGAGCGCAAGCTGACGGTTGAGTCCAAGAAGCGGAAATTAGAAGATTGCTTCGGCGAAGGAGCATGGGATGGTTCGATCGAAGGACTTCAGTATACCATTGTGCAGAGGGAACTACTCGTCGAGGGGTTGCTCACTTTGCCAAATCATCCAGAGACGAAGGAGTTATTAGCAGAGTATTGCGCCCGTGGCCGTACTTGACTAGTTGTATTCCTTTTGTTTTGATCTTTGTTGTATGCTGACCATCACCAGGCTTGTTGGCTGAGGTCACGCTGTTGATTTGTCTTGTACTCGCTGATGCTATGTACTGCCTTGATAGGCTTTCCTTATATATATGAGATTGTTGTTTCCATGATTGCGCTCAGACTTCTTCTTCTTCTTATTATCAGCACTGGCACTCAGGCACTAGGATCAGGGGGAATCTCCCAAACACACAGACACACGCATGCATTTGCATGAAGCATTTGCATGGCGTACATTTTGTTGTTTTTCCTAACCTTTAGTGTTTACAGGTTTTTCAGGTTCACAGGTCCCAGACTGTTTTCGGTGACTCCAGGATTGATCAGAGACTAATTCACCATTATCCAACTCGAGCTAATCAGACCAGGATCATGGATCAAGTGCAGACAGATGTCCAGGAGCTCCGCGAGAGGATGGATTGCTTTATGGAACTTATGCAGGTGGTCGCCAATGGTCAGGACCAGCTCCGGACTTTGGTTCAGCCTTTGATCTCCAGGGTTGATAGTAACGGCATACTTCATGACGGGGCTGTGCCTACTCCTCCACCAGTGGATACTCCACAGAATGGTGTCCCCGTGGCTGGGGTCAACGGCAGTGCTAATGGCAATGTGATGGCCAATATCCGACTCAATGCGATGGGCGTCGGCAATGGGAGTCTGGGAGCTAATGTCAACATTGGGCCGGGCAATGGCAATGCTGGCGTCGGGAATCTGTTGGTGCCTCAACCGTGGCTTGAGGATCATCAGGATGATGTGTTTTCTCAAAGAGGTGCGGAAGCGGAGCTGAATGCTGAAGCGCGGCTCAGGTTCAAAGCACTTGAAGATAAAATGAGAGACATTGAGAATCAGAATACTTTGGGCGTTGATATGTCCAAGCTGGGGTTAATTGTTGATTTCAAGGTACCTCCTAAGTTCAGGGTGCCTGACTTTGAGAAATATAAGGGCACCACTTGCCCTCATGTCCACCTGCGATCGTATTATAGGAAGATGTCTGCTTATTCCGAAGATGAGAAGTTGCTGATGCACTTCTTCCAAGATAGTCTTTCTGGGTCATCCCTCGAGTGGTACATGGGCCTGGAGCCCACTAGCGTGCGCACCTGGAAGGATCTCGCTGAAGCGTTTGTCCACCATTATCAGTACAATAACGACTTGGCCCCGAACCGAGTCCAGCTCCAGAACCTTTCGCAGAGGAATAATGAAGGCTTTAAGGAGTACGCCCAGCGGTGGCGTGAGTTGGCTTCTCGGGTTCAACCGCCGATGGTTGAGCGTGAGCTCGTGCAGATGTTTGTGGCTACCCTCCCGGGGTTGTACTATGAAAAGTTAGTCAGCGGTATGTCTGGGACGTTCTCAGCTCTCATCACCATGGGCGAGCACGTCGAGAATGGTATCAAGATCGGGAAAATTCAAGGTGAGTCATCCTCAGCTGGAGGAGGTGGAAAGAAACCTTATGCTGGTAAACGACGAGAAGGAGATGCGAGCACTGTGACCCGCGCTCGAAGGAAGGGCAAGGGCCCTCAGCAGCAGATAACCAGTATAAATATCCCAGCAGCTCCGCAGCAGTAACAACCGAATCAACAGGGATATAGAAAGTACCAGAATCGGGCACCTTTGACAAACCGTCACTTCGAGGCACCACCCATGTCGTATGCGCAACTTTTGCAGACTTTGCTTCAGCTTCAGTTGGTTCAGAAGAGGACGATGGCTCCCTTGACAGGGGCACCTCCACCAGGGTACGATGCAAATGCCACTTGCGATTTCCATACAGGGGCACCGGGCCACACAATCGAGAACTGCAAAGCCTTTAAGCACAAGGTGAAGGACCTAGTAGATGCCAAGTTTATCAATTTCTCCGATAATGTGCCCAATGTCACGAAAAATCCTATGCCGAATCATAGGGGAGGCGGCGTAAACGCCATTATCGAAGAAGAGAGTGCAGATCTGTTGACTGATGTCAAAGACTTAAAGACGCCACTTAGCTTCGTCAAAGCTAAGTTGTTGAAAAAGGGGTTCTTTCCAGGATGCGGAGAGTTATGCATGGACTGTGCTACACATTCTGATGGATGTGAGCAACTGGTAGAAGGAATCCAAAGTCTGATGATTGAGGGGATTTTGCAGTTCAGCCGGAGGGCTGAAGGTGTATCAGGAGAGGTAGTGTTGAAGCAGGCCGATGAAGTCGCCACCATCACCATCCCTCGCCAACCAATTACTATTTCTGCGCCCCGACCGCCTACAATCACTATTACCAAAGCTGGGCCGATCCCATTCGAGAGCACCAACGCTGTTCCGTGGCATTATGGGGCTGAAGTCTATTGCAACGGTCAGAGGTTAGAGCTGGAGCCGTATGGGTCGACTGTGGAGAATCTCGCAGGAATCATTGGTATTACCCGTAGCGGAAGAGTGTTTGCACCGCCGGAAGTCGTGGCAGAGAAAGTGGTCAGAGCTGATGTGGGCAATAAGGGTAAAAGCAAAGTCGTTGAAGAAGCCCCGTGTGGGGTAGAGAAAGATTTGCTTGTCAAAGATGCCGAGGAGTTTATGCGGTTAATCAAAAAAAGCGACTACAAGATTGTAGACCATCTCCATCAGACTCCTTC
Organism: Lathyrus sativus; assembly: GCA_963859935.3. Lineage (NCBI taxonomy): Eukaryota > Viridiplantae > Streptophyta > Magnoliopsida > Fabales > Fabaceae > Lathyrus > Lathyrus sativus. Next base: position 67,679,494 of record OZ012739.1, on the reverse strand, counting down.
GAAGATTTCTATCCTCAACCTATTGCTGTGTTCTGAAGCGCACCGCAACGCGTTACTGAAGGTATTGAACGCTGCCTACGTACCGCAAGAGATATCAGTGAATCAGCTAGAAGAGGTGGTAGCCCATGTTAATGCTGGTAATGGGCTAGGTTTCACAGATTTAGAGCTGACGCCTAAAGGGAGAGACCACAACAGCGCCTTGCACATCTCGATAGACTGCAGAGGTACAATCATGTCGCACGTCCTGGTGGACACGGGTTCGTCGCTTAATGTGCTTCCGAAGAAGGCATTAATGAAGTTGGACACTCGTGGATTGCTTTGCACACCCAGTGATCTGGTGGTGAAAGCATTTGACGGAACTAAGCGCCACGTTTTCGGAGAGTTGACCCTGCCGATCCAAGTCGGTCCGGAAACGTTCGACACAGTCTTTTATATCATGGACATTAGGCCTACCTACAGTTGCCTCTTGGGCCGGTCGTGGATCCATGCTGCTGGTGCCGTGACCTCCACGTTGCATCAAAAGCTTAAATATGATGTCGGGGGAAGCATAGTAACCGTGTGTGGTGAGGAGGACATAATGGTGAGCCATTTGTCGTCCTTTAAGTATGTTGAAATGGATGGCGAAATCCATGAAACTCTCTGCCAAGCATTTGAAGTCGTCAAAGTGAAAGAGGTAGCTCCTGTCGTCACAGAGAAGCAAGAGATGAATCTCTCCTCATTCAAAGAAGCTCGGGCCGTCGTCGAAGCCGGATCCACCCCAGGCTGGGGGCATATTTTGGAGATACCGAACAAGTAGGATAAGTTTGGATTGGGGTATTCTCCTGAAGCTGAAGCTTCTTCTTCTTCGTCTAGCAGCGCTTCACGGGGTAAGGGGCCGATCCTATTTACCAGTGGCGGAGTGATCTTCGAAAGCATCAACGCGACGTCTGAAGACAGCGGGGATAGCGATTGTGATCTCGACTCTTGGGTTCAGCCAAGCAAGCCAAGCGAGCGCCTCAACAATTGGACCATCAAGGAAATTATCCAGCTGACAAGTGAAGAGTAATGATTTACTTTTTACAATCATTGTACAACCCTATGTCCTACCCGGGGCATAGCGGTTTTATTGTCAGGGCCTTGTTGGATTATGTACATGCATTTTGTTAATAAATCAAAGGCGTTTTCTTCGTATTCAAATATTGTGTTCTCTGTTATTCCTGTTTTATATTTGTTTTGAAAAACAGCAAAAGGGCAATGGGGTTTGTGCTAACCTGCATATTCTTGTTTTAAACTTAACCCTTGTTATTGCAGGATCCACATAACAGATGGCATCGACTCTGGACCTTCTACGGCTCACTTCGACTTCGATTGCCCGATATATCAAGCCGAAGAAGAGATTGATGAAGACAAAGACCTTCCTGAAGAGTTGGCCCGCTTGTTGAAAAAAGAGGAAAAGGTTATTCTGCCTCATGAAGAGGAGATTGAGATCGTAAATCTGGGTTCTGAAGAGCTCATCAGAAATGTCAGGATAGGGGTTGCGTTGCAGAATGACGTCAAGCAGAGATTGGTCAAGATGCTTCGAGAGTATAGTGACGTATTTGCTTGGTCATACGAAGATATGCCCGGACTTGACACGGACATCGTGGTCCACCACTTGCCGCTACGAGAAGATTGCCCTCCCGTTAAGCAGAAGCTTAGGAGGACGAGACCAGACATGGCCGTTAAGATCAAAGAAGAAGTGCAGAAACAGCTCGATGCTGGCTTCTTAGCGGTCACCACTTACCCTCCGTGGGTCGCCAACATAGTGCCTGTATCGAAGAAGGACGGTAAGGTGCGCATGTGCGTCGATTATCGAGATTTGAATAGGGCGAGCCCTAAAGATGATTTCCCGTTGCCTCATATTGATGTGTTGGTCGACAACACAACCCAGTTCTCCGTGTTTTCGTTCATGGATGGCTTCTCCGGTTACAACCAGATCAAGATGGCGCCGGAGGACATGGAGAAAACGACGTTTATCACCCCCCTGGGGAACATTTTGCTATAAGGTAATGCCCTTCGGTCTGAAGAACGCAGGGGCCACTTACCAACGAGCAATGGTAACTTTGTTTCATGATATGATTCATCATGAGATCGAGGTCTATGTTGATGACATGATTGCAAAGTCCCAAACAGAGGAAGAGCATCTGGTCAACTTATTGAAGCTTTTTGAGAGGCTTAGGAAATTCAGGTTGAGGCTGAATCCTAACAAGTGCACTTTCGGAGTGCGGTCCGGAAAGTTGCTGGGGTTTATCGTGAGTGAACGAGGCATCGAGGTTGATCCTGCGAAAATAAAAGCCATTCAAGAAATGCCAGCGCCGAAAACAGAAAAAGAAGTTCGTGGTTTCTTGGGCCGAATAAACTACATTGCAAGGTTTATCTCTCAGCTCACGGCCACTTGTGAACCAATGTTCAAGCTTTTAAAGAAAGATCAGGCGATTACTTGGAATGAGGATTGCCAGAAGGCATTCGACAAGATAAAGCAGTATCTTCAAGAACCTCCAATCTTGATACCCCCAGTGGCTGGACGGCCTTTAATCATGTACCTGACGGTTCTTGAGAATAGTATGGGGTGTGTTATCGGTCAGCACGACGAGACGGGCAGAAAGGAGCATGCCATTTACTACTTGAGTAAAAAGTTCACTGACTGTGAATCTCGATACTCGATGCTGGAGAAGACGTGTTGTGCACCAGCTTGGGCTGCCAAACGTCTACGACAGTACATGCTCAATCACACCACTATGCTAATTTCGAAGATGGATCCGATCAAGTACGTCTTCGAAAAGCAGGCTCTTTCGGGCAGGATTGCCAGATGGCAAATGGTGTTAACAGAATATGATATTCAGTACGTGTCCCAGAAGGCCATCAAGGGAAGCGTATTGTCTGATTACCTTGCCGAACAACCGATCGAGGATTACCAGCCGATGAAGTTTGAATTCCCTGACGAGGATATTATGTTTCTCAAAGTGAAGGATTGCGATGAGCCGTTGCCCGACGAGGGGCCAGATAGGAAATCCCAGTGGAAGTTGATATTCGATGGAGCGGTTAATTCCTATGGAAGTGGCATCAGGGCTATCATCACGACTCCCCACGGATCCCACATCCCGTTCACTGCGAGACCGACGTTTCCAGTCACCAACAATGAGGCGGAGTACAAAGCATGCATCATGGGTCTAGAAGAGGCGATTGATTTGAGAATCAAGAATCTAGACGTATATGGTGACTCAGCGCTTGTGATCAACCAAATTAAAGGTGAATGGGAGACTCGTCAATCAAATTTGGTGTCGTACATGAATTATGCCAGGAGGCTGCTTCCGTTCTTTGGTCGAGTGGAACTTCATCATGTGCCCAGGGCTGAAAATCAGATGGCTGATGCCTTAGCCACGTTGGCTTCAATGTATAAAGTGAATTTTTGGAATGAGGCTCCAAGAATTGTCCTTTCGCGTCTTGATAGACCGACATTTGTCTTTGCAATCGAGGATGCCGCCGACGGCAAGCCATGGTTCCATGACATCCAGACTTTCCTTATGACTAAGGAGTATCCTGCGGGTGCGTCGACCCAGGATAAGAAGACTCTGAGGAGGCTGTCTGGAAACTTTTATCTCAATCCTGATGGAGTGTTGTATAAAAGAAACCATGATCTCGTGCTACTCAGATGTGTAGATGAGAAAGAGGCGAGTATGCTCATGGAGGAAGTCCATGAAGGCACATTTGGTACGCACGCCGGCGGGCATGCTATGACGAGAAAAATCCTGAGAGCAGGATACTACTGGCTGACGATGGAGTCGGATTGCTTCAGATTTGCAAAGAGATGTCATAAATGTCAGATTTATGCTGATAAAGTTCATGTGCCGCCATGCCCGTTGAATGTCATGTCCTCCCCGTGGCCGTTCTCCATGTGGGGCATCGACATGATAGGCAAGATCAAGCCCACTGCATCCAACGGTCATCGTTTCATTCTGGTAGCTATCGACTACTTCACCAAGTGGGTGGAGGCAGCCTCGTATGCTAATGTGACCAAGCAGGTGGTGGCTAAATTCATAAAGAGGGACATCATCTGTCGTTACGGAATTCCCGAGCGGATCATTACTGATAATGGTTCGAACCTGAATAACAAGATGATGAAGGAGCTGTGCCAGAGTTTCAAGATTGAACACCACAACTCATCTCCTTACCGGCCGAAGATGAATGGCACCGTCGAAGCCGCCAACAAGAAAATAAATAAGATTGTTCAGAAGATGGTTGTGACATACAAAGATTGGCACGAGATGCTGCCGTTTGCATTGCACGGTTATCGTACGACGGTACGTACTTCAACCGGGGCAACTCCTTTCTCCTTGGTGTACGGTATGGAAGCTGTCCTACCGTTAGAAGTGGAGATCCCTTCTTTGCGAGTTTTGGTTGATGTGAAACTCGACGAGGCAGAATGGATTACGAATCGTTTGAACCAACTCAGCCTGATGGACGAGAAGAGGTTAGCATCGATTGCATTTGGTCGTCTGTACCAAAGCCGAATGAAGAAAGCTTATGATAGGAATGTGCGTCCTAGAAGCTTTCAGACGGGTGATCTCGTCCTGAAGAAGATTCTTCCTCCACACTCCGATCACCGGGGCAAGTGGACTCCGAATTACGAAGGTCCGTACGTTGTCAGCAAGGTCTTCTCGGGAGGAGCTTTGTTGTTATCCACGATGGATGGTGAAGATTTTGCATCCCCGGTGAACGCGGACGCAGTTAAAAAATACTTTGCTTGAAAGCGACCCGCTGGACAAAAAAAAAAGAGAGAGTCCAGGCAAAAAAGGGGCATCCCGGCGAACCAAAAACAGAATAAAAGGTTCGGGCAAAAATTAGGGATATATTGAAAAAATGTACACCCGCGAAGTCGAAAACCTACACTGGGCGGCTTCGGCAAAAAAGGGTATCCCGGTGAACTGAAAACCCGCAAAGGGCGGTTCACGCAAAAGTTAGGGATTTGAAAAGCAAATGACTGCGTTCCGCGTGTGGACTTTCATTGTTTAGTGGTTTGGAGGACCTGAGGGCCGTTTATCTGAATCAATCTCTTCCGAAGCTGAAGCGTCGGAGAAGTATCGAAGTCGAGTGGATCATAGAAGGATCAACTCATGGTGTTCGTCTACGCCTCGTTGCCGACATTTGTATATACTGATGTATATTTATGTTTTATTTTTGCGCGGCTTCCTCATTCCAGGAGCTTGCATCTGTTGTAAAACATTTTACCCATTCAGGGGTTCATTATCAATAAAATGCATACTATTCAGCAATTCTGTTTGTCTGTTTAGCATTTATCTGTTTTGTTTGCGAAAAAGAACGCCGATGTTTTTGATAAAATGCGCATACATAAACTTACGGGCCTAGGCCACTGATTGTTGAAACAATTAGTTACTTGAATATTGTTGTCGCTACTGCGAAAATCGGCGCCGGCTGAATAGAAGAGTCGCCACTGTGCGTTATTTATCCCAATGGAGGGAAAGGAAACACTCGAAGTAAACCTACTGCAAAGACGGAAAAGGAATGGTCATCGCAACCAAATCCTGGATTCGGGAGTCGGTTACGCAAGGGGAAGGTATTAGCACCCCTCACGTCCGTCGTACTCGACGGGATCCACGCTTCTTTTCTGGTACGGATTGTTATTCTATCTACTCTACAGGTCAGGGGTTAAAAGAAAATAAAATGACTCGGCAAAGTATCGCACTTTATGCCTACGTATTCCCGTCTGGAACGAGAAATCAGAGTCAACGTAGTTCGCCTACCTACGGGAAAGGAGGGGAAGGTTGCTCGCTAGGATATCGCATCCTATGCCTACGTACTTTCATACAGCATGAAAGATCAGAGCAAACGTAGTTCGGGCCACGTACGACACAAGTCTGTCTTGATTGTTTTTATCTCCTTCTGAAAAAAGGGTTTTTCTGATTACTGGTCCAAGCGGACAAAAATGACGTTTTGATGAGTTCACATTCTCTTATGGAAGAAGTGTCTTTTATTGTGTTCGAAATATTTATTGTGTTTTTCTGTTTGTTTTGAGAAAGAAGAGACAGAACTCTAACCTACGGTTGAAAAGGGAATCACACTAACCTAATGTTATCATGCATGGGTTAAGACCTAATGTCTATCATGCTCCTCTCTTGCGCAGAGAGAAACAGAGATCCTAAGGGATAAACGGAAACATAAACAATAGCAAATATACAATAAAGCAGTAAAATGCATGGATGCAGCAATACAAGCGAGGCAAGGGAGTCCCACTCAACCTCGAACCTAGAAAACAACAGGCAAAAGCGAACAAGATTCGCTTTCAACCTAACAGGTTAAACAACAAGCAATACAATCAGAGAAATTCAAATAATACATCAAGCATTATAAACAGCAAAAGAAAACAGCAAAAGCAATCTTCATCAACATCTGTCTTCAAGTCATCTTCAAACATCTACAGGCTTCCAGCAAACATCAGTCTTCATCTTCACAGCCTTCAAGCAAGGTCTCTATCTTCAATCTTTCAGTGAATTTTCTTCAAGTCTCACTCTCCAAGATGAGCAGCAGTCAATAAGATGAATTGGATGTTAAGCAGTCAATTGCCTACCAAGGGTGGCTCACTGGCTGTTAACATGATACTGACAGTTTTCTCTCAAAAGTTCTATCTTTTAAATACATTCACTAATCCTTCCAAAGGAAGGAGGTGGATATTTAAAAGAGACTTTGAATCATATAGAAAGAATGGAGGCAAACAAGACCTTCCATGTTTATGAAGCAAGTTTTCTACTCTAGAGCTCTGCCTAGCTCCTAGATCCTATAACCTTCAACAGCTGCCAGCAAGAGATACTCCTCATCAACTCTGGAAATTGGTCTTCACTCCTCTTAATCTTCAATGGGCTTCATCAGCACAGTCTTCAATTCAAACCCAAACCCCAAGCAGCCCAATACCCCACACAGTCAAATAATAACCCTAGAGAGGGCACACCACACAATCAAACAAATACATGAAATATACTAGTAGTATTAATAGAATAGGGGAAGCTTAATATTTTCTAAGGGATATATTACTTACCCATAATACCCCTATAGTCCCATACCCCAAAATTCAAACTACAACTCCTAAAAGAAATGATTTATTACACCCATGTTATATATAAACCCTAATTTTGATTCCCCTAATCACACCTAAACAAACCATCTAAAATTTAGTCCTAAAATCATGAATTAAATCTCATATGAAATTTGAAGTCCTAAGTGAAATACTCTAAAAAGAATGGGTCCAAAATATAAAAGGATCTAGCTAAACTAAAATCAACAAGATCAAGTATTAAACTAAACATCACTTAAAACCCATTTAAAAGAAAAATATACTAAAAATGCAAAAATAAAATGAAATGCTAATTTTATTACATGACAATTTTCTTAACAGAAATAAGAAAAAGATGCAAAAACAACCACTCAAAAATATGGAATTTTCAATTTGTTATGATTTTTCAAACAATTAATAAAAAATAAAAGAAATTAAAATGAAGTAAAGTTGGTTAGGGGTGCAGTTAGTAGGAAAACGCATTGAAAAATGAATGATGGGCCCATACTGGGGGTGCGCGTAGCAAGGCGCGTCTGGGCCCAATGCATGTTCAGAAAATACAAAAAGAAAATAAAGCAAAAACGGTGTAAAAAGCAATAAACTCAGTTAAAAACGAATGGGCCTGGCGAATGGTGGTGTGGATAGCAATGGTCCCTAAGCCCAGTCTGAGTCGTTTAATGAAACGACGCGTTTTGCATTTTCTGAATTCCCTCTTATTTTCAGTTTAAACATAGGCCGTTGGATGAGTCTCTTAGTCAGCGGTCAATGCACAATCCAACGTTGGTGGAGTCATCTTCTCCAATGAGCTAGGGTTTGCCATACACAGCCATGCACGAAGCTTCATGAACCAGACTTCAACACCTTCATACACCTTCGTTTCTCCATGAAATTCAGATCCATAAAAAGCAAAATTGCTCTAATTCTCAAGCTGAACAATAATACATCACTAATTCTCACTAACACGCCCTAGAAAGCCAAACCCGATAGCTCTACTTCCATGGATGCTCCAATTTCCAACTCCTTCTTTCTTCAATTTCTTGCCATCAAAATATTCACCTTGCATCACTGATTACCACAAGCTAAAGACCTAGTGCTAACACTCTATATCGAGAGAGTTCTAAGTCCAAACAGTTGGTGTGCTCAAATATCAACCTCCATGAAATGCTCTCAAACTCAACAGAATTATTCATCTAACTACCTAGGTCAATCTTATCCTAACCAACCTACATCATGCTAACTAAATTAAGCCAATTCGATAGAAAAACTAACATGGTGCAAAATTGAAAACAGAAGGATGATCTCTTGGATTCACAGCTAGCAGTGCTCTAGACTTGATCAATGGACTTGGATCTTGGTTCTGTATGCAGCAACACCTGCTCAAATGCTCTTGATATTGCAATTGAATTCTTATTTCACTTTGGATGATGAAGTTGGTAGCACACGAATTCTGCTTCAATTCAACCAGATCTTGATGGAAACTTGCTCTATGATGAATGTAGATGATGATAGGATCAAGAATTTTGAAGAATGATGAAGATTTGATAGAGTTTTTGTGTAATTTGCAAAATTGAGGAATGAGATGTAACTATGAGTTTTCAACCAAATGAATCACCAACCCATGATTGGATCCACTCTACTCAATATATAGATGCTCATGGAACCATCTAGAACTTGTTAGAAACTTCTTGTGCACAAATCCCTTGTGTTTTGGCATGTGTAACTTCATACATAAGCAACCAATGATATCTCTCAAACTTTGAACTAAACTCAAAAATCCACTATTGCCAATGGTCTCAAAACATTCTTTCCAATCAAAATTACCTATAATTTCATCCCATTTGGATATGTTATGAAAAATCTCATTTTTAGGTCACTTTTATTCATTAAATTCACCTTTTAATTAACCAAATTTGCAATCTTGAGTTATGAGCATTTTCCAACTCCCATGACCACTTTTCTAGACCCAAAATGTCATTTGGAGCAACTTTGATGTTGTGAAGTTTTACATTTGAAGCTTCCTTGTATGAGTTTTAGGCATATGCTTGAAATGACCCATAATTCTCAAATGACCAAAATACCCTTTGCTTGCCAAGGTCATAAGTAGAGTTCCACAAATAAGATGAAGGCATACCATACCTTTCTAGAAAGCTAAGATCATGAGGAACAACTATCATGTTGGCCAGAAATCCATTTGAGAGCTCCTTGAGGGGTAAAAGTTTCTTGGAAGACAAGTAACTTTCACAGACAGAATTTCAAATACCTCAAATGACCTGCAACTTGCAAGAACCATAACTTGAGTTCTATAAATCTCCTTGATGTCTTCCACCACTCAAATTAAAGGTCTTGAGATCCTCTACAAGTTTCATGTTGGCCAAGGATCCATTTGAAGCTTGCATTTTGAATTATATTGCTTGGAAGTTTGACCTAAATCAGAGAATTTTACACAGAAACCCTAATTTAGAAACTCCTCTTCTTCTGATTTCTCTTTGTTTTCTCCTTGGCACAACACCACATCCTTATCTACATGTAAAATTATGAACCCCACATCTCTCAAATAGACCTTGATGCCTTTCAATCAATCATTTGACCTAGGGTTGACCTAGGGTTGACCCAGATGAAACCCTAGTTGACTGTCTTCAACTGCAACTCTTGTGATCATATCAATGACTTGCCTCACTTTCAAAATGGCCTTATAAGTCCTCCATGATGTCTATATACCCTCCATGACCTCAATTCCTTGCTCACAACTTCTTTGATGATCTTCAAATACCCTCAAGATAGGAGATAGATCCACTGCTTGATCCACTGACTTCTCAGATTTCAATTTCTTTATGATGACTTGGATGTGCTTGAATTTGAATAAGAACCTCTTGATAGGCTCATAGAGATAAGAATAGTACTTGGTCCCTTGTTGGATGACTTGCTATGCTATGCTATGTAAATGATTAGACTATGTACATGACTTTATATGCAAATGCTAATGCAATTGAAACATAAACCAAGTGAAGTAGGTTGAGCAAATTTTAGGGTACAATAGCTGCCCCTATTCAAGCGACTTGGACCCGATTGGGTGAAGAGCGAACGACCTTCAAACATTCGAGGTGCGAGACGGTTGAATACTAAGAACCCGGAAATTTGCCAACCGCAGAAATAAACTGCACCACTGTTTGGGGAACGACATCCACTAACTGAATCTGGTTGTTACAGCAACCACTGATCCGACGTCTGATAATTCTGATTTCAACTTCAACAACCTATGTAGCGCCACAGGTACTGAACACTTTTCGCAAAACACATCTGTCCACAACTGGACTAACCTTATCAACACAAGAAGAGAGACAAATTCGTCAACAGGAATAGAGATTCTGTTGTCACAGGAGTAACCTTGTCCACATCTGGACCCAAATTTCGGCAAATCACGAATAAACACAAATCCGTCCACGTCAGGACTCACATCACGGAAAAATCCCGGCGCTTTCGCTGGGGAAACATTTCTGTCTAATCACAGGAAACTCCATCCGTCTATCGATACGGGCAAACCATCTGTCTAAACACAGGAAACTTCATCCGCCTATCCATACGGGAAAATCATCTGCCTAAACACAGGAAACTTCATCCGCCTGTTCATACGGGAAAATATAACACATCTGCCTGATACATACAGGAAAGTTCTTCCGCCTGATTCTTACGGGAACATCATCTGCCTGATACATACAGGAAAGTTCTTCCGCCTGCTTCATACGGGAAAATATGACACATCTGCCTAATACATACAGGAAAGTTCTTCCGCATGATTCTTACGGGAAAATATAACACATCTGCCTGATACATACAGGAAATTTCTTCCGCCTGCTTCATACGGGAAAATATAACACACCTGCCTGATACATACAGGAAAGTTCTTCCGCCTGCTTCATACGGGAAAACATAACACATCTGCCTGATACATACAGGAAAGTTCTTCCGCCTGCTTCATACGGGAAAACATAACACATCTTCCTAATACATACAGGAAAGTTCTTCCGCCTGATTCTTACGGGAAAATATAACACATCTGCCTGATACATACAGGAAAGTTCTTCCGCCTGCTTCATACGGGAAAATATAACACATCTGCCTGATACATACAGGAAAGTTCTTCCGCCTGCTTCATACGGGAAAACATAACACATCTGCCTGATACATACAGGAAAGTTCTTCCGCCTGCTTCATACGGGAAAATATGACACATCTGCCTGATACATACAGGAAAGTTCTTCCGCCTGCTTCATACGGGAAGAGATAACACATCTGCCTGATACATACAGGAACGTTCTTCCGCCTGCTTCATACGGGAAAACATAACACATCTGCCTAATACATACAGGAAAGTTCTTCCGCCTGCTTCATACTGGAAAATATGACACATCTGCCTGATACATACAGGAAAGTTCTTCCGCCTGCTTCATACGGGAAGAGATAACACATCTGCCTGATACATACAGGAAAGTTCTTCCGCCTGCTTCATACAGGAAGAGATAACACATCTGCCTGATACATACAAGAAAGTTCTTCCGCCTGCTTCATACGGGAAAATATAACACACCTGCCTGATACATACAAGAAAGTTCTTCCGCCTGCTTCATACGGGAAAACATAACACATCTGCCTGATACATACAGGAAAGTTCTTCCGCCTGCTTCATACGGGAAAACATAACACATCTGCCTGATACATACAGGAAAGTTCTTCCGCCTGATTCTTACGGGAAAATATAACACATCTGCCTGATACATACAGGAAAGTTCATCCGCCTGCTTCATACGGGAAAATATAACACATCTGCCTGATACATACAGGAAAGTTCTTCCGCCTGCTTCATACGGGAAAACATGACACATCTGCCTGATACATACAGGAAAGTTCTTCCGCCTGCTTCATACGGGAAAATATGACACATCTGCCTAATACATACAGGAAAGTTCTTCCGCCTGCTTCATACGGGAAGAGATAACACATCTGCCTGATACATACAGGAAAGTTCTTCCGCCTGCTTCATACGGGAAGAGATAACACATCTGCCTGATACATACAGGAACGTTCTTCCGCCTGCTTCATACGGGAAAACATAACACATCTGCCTAATACATACAGGAAAGTTCTTCCGCCTGCTTCATACTGGAAAATATGACACATCTGCCTGATACATACAGGAAAGTTCTTCCGCCTGCTTCATACGGGAAGAGATAACACATCTGCCTGATACATACAGGAAAGTTCTTCCGCCTGCTTCATACAGGAAGAGATAACACATCTGCCTGATACATACAAGAAAGTTCTTCCGCCTGCTTCATACGGGAAAATATAACACACCTGCCTGATACATACAAGAAAGTTCTTCCGCCTGCTTCATACGGGAAAACATAACACATCTGCCTGATACATACAGGAAAGTTCTTCCGCCTGCTTCATACGGGAAAACATAACACATCTGCCTGATACATACAGGAAAGTTCTTCCGCCTGATTCTTACGGGAAAATATAACACATCTGCCTGATACATACAGGAAAGTTCATCCGCCTGCTTCATACGGGAAAATATAACACATCTGCCTGATACATACAGGAAAGTTCTTCCGCCTGCTTCATACGGGAAAACATGACACATCTGCCTGATACATACAGGAAAGTTCTTCCGCCTGCTTCATACGGGAAAATATGACACATCTGCCTAATACATACAGGAAAGTTCTTCCGCCTGCTTCATACGGGAAGAGATAACACATCTGCCTGATACATACAGGAAAGTTCTTCCGCCTGCTTCATACGGGAAGAGATAACACATCTGCCTGATACATACAGGAACGTTCTTCCGCCTGCTTCATACGGGAACATCATCTGATACAACTTTTCTGCCTATCTTTGCAGCAGCTAGCTCCATCAATCACATGGGTAACACAATCTGGGTCTAGTCTTCTAATTTTCAGTGCTAACATGGCAGCAGCTCTGGGAAGTACTCTACCGGGGATTTCCTGAATCCACACTGCCAGACACCTAATTTAACATAGGCGGCAACTTCCAAAAATCGATTCACGAAATCTTTTGATAACGACCGAACAACAACCTTGAAGAAATACTCCTCTGGAAGGGTAAGATAAACTTAATCAAGCAACTCTGTGGGGAATAATGCCACAATTGACATCATCATTACACATCTCACGCCCAGATCCTGAATGTTTGGTAATTAATTTGAGCAAGAGCTCCCTCCACCTGCAAGGGAAACAACACTTGAAAACAAACGGTTAACCAACCTGGTTTATGTTTCAAAATGCATATGTTTGACAATGGCGTAATGCTCCAGTCGACATGGAAATGCTACGCGTTTTTTATTTGGTGGATGCAAGTATGACACTATATGCCGATGCAAATGCAGACTTGAACTGCTGGGATACAGAAACTGCTTTAGCAAAATAAATGCTGAAGATAATGCCAACTCCGCTGGGGGTAACCAGGTGTCACAGAATTATTCCAACAAAATAAATGCTGGAAGAGTGAAGCCCGCTTCGCTGAGGAATAGCTAAATGTGCCAATCATGATTGGACTTCTGCTGGGGAGTGAACGGGTATCACACGGTATTCCGACAAAATAAATGCCAGGACACACCACCAACTCTGTCGGGGAGAGTTTTCTTAACCTTCGATTTCCATTGGGAGGAAGGAAAACACTTGTTGAAAAGAGAGAACTTCGCTGAGGACGAAACGAATCTCTTGGGGAAAATTAGCTGACTCCATTGGGGAGAGTAAATGACCCTACTGGGAAGGGTAAACTATCTAAGTGCAGCTCACAAGTTGGAAATATTAATCCTCTGAAGCTAAACCACTCTGCTCGGAATGGGGGATCCTTTTAGGGGACACCACACTGTCTGAATACAACCTTTGATCTTGGAATCATTAATTCTGCTGAGAGTGAACAACCCTGTTGGAGAATGTCCTTCGAATAAGCTACGACTAGCTGGGGAATTTGATCCTTCTTCAGTAAGGAACATTGTCATCTCAGAAGCGCGACCTACGTGGGGATCGAGTCTTTCGTTACGAGCTTCTGGTCAGTACTGCAATCTTTTGATCGTCCACTTCATACGGCTACAAACCCTGCAACACCACAAACAAGACAAGACAAGTCTATGCAACCAAATCTATTCAGGTTAGTGTTAGTGACATTATTTTCAGTTAATTCAAAGTTTTAGCAATTATTGGCAAGGGCCAGCGACGTTATACACTTGCTAATTTTATTAAACCTCGGCGTTGTCATGTACAAAACAGTAAAGAACCAGCATCAAATACTGAATAACATGTTTTATTGATTGGGCCCCTAAATGGGCGGAGTTTTGTACACGGGATGTAACTCCTGAAAAGAGGAAGCTACGCACAACAAATATACAAGTATGCACAAGAAGCATAAATATAATGACAAATCAAATTTGTACACATGTCGGCAACGGGATGCAGACGAACATCATGAGTTGATCCTCCTATGACTCTCCCGACTCTAATGCTTTCCCAGTATTCACACTTCCGAAGAGATTGTATCTGATAATCGACCCCTCAGGTATATTCTCCCGCCCCAATGCGCACCGCAGTATCAAATTCGGACTGCAGTCATTTGCTTTTCAAATCCCTAACTTTTGCGTGAACCGCCCTTTACGGGTTTTCAGTTCACCGGGATACCCTTTTTTGCCGAAGCCGCCCAGTGTAGGTTTTCAACTTCGCGGGAGTACATTTTTTCAATTTTATCCCTAATTTTGCCCGAACCTTTCATTCTGTTTTTGGTTCGCCAGGATGCCCCATTTTTGCCTGGACTCTCTTTTTTTTGTCCAGCGGGTCAGTTTCAAGCAAAGTATTTTTTAACTGCGTCCGAATTCACAGGCGACGTAAAGTCTTCACCGTCCATGGTGGACAACAACAAAGCTCCTCCTGAAAAGACTTTTCTGACAACGTATGGCCCTTCGTAGTTGGGGGTCCACTTGCCCCTGTGATCTGCCTGTGGCGGGAGAATCCTTTTCAGCACAAGGTCGCCCGTCTGAAAGCTCCGAGGACGTATCTTCTTATCATATGCTTTCTTCATTCGGCTCTGGTACAAACGACCGTATGCTAGAGAAGCTAGCCTCTTCTCATCCATTAAACTCAGCTGGTTCAACCTGTCTTTCACCCATTCTGCCTCGTCTAGTTGGACATCTCGTAATACTCTCAGCGAAGGAATCTCAACTTCTAGTGGTAACACTGCTTCCATTCCATATACCAACGAGAACGGGGTTGCCCCGGTTGATGTGCGTACCGTCGTACGATAACCGTGCAAAGCAAAAGGTAGCATCTCATGCCAGTCCTTATAGGTCACCACCATCTTCTGAACGATCTTCTTTATATTCTTATTGGCCGCTTCGACAGCGCCATTCATCTTGGGTCGGTAAGGGGAGGAGTTGTGATGCTCGATCTTAAAATTCTGACACAGCTCCTTCATCATTTTGTTATTCAGGTTTGAACCGTTGTCGGTAATTATCCGCTCGGGGATTCCATATCTGCAAATGATATCTCTCTTGATGAATCTGGCTACCACCTGCTTAGTCACGTTTGCGTAAGATGCCGCTTCCACCCATTTGGTGAAATAATCGATTGCTACTAGAATGAAACGGTGCCCGTTAGAAGCCGTCGGCTCGATCTTTCCAATCATATCGATTCCCCACATCGAGAACGGCCATGGCGATGACATCACATTCAGAGGACTCGGAGGCACATGGATCTTATCTGCATAGATTTGGCACTTGTGACACTTCCTCACAAACTTGAAACAATCAGTTTCCATAGTTAGCCAAAAATAACCTGCTCGCAGCAGCTTCCTCGTCATAGCATGCCCCCCAGCATGCGTACCAAATGTACCCTCATGTATTTCCTCCATGAGCAGCTTCGCCTCTTTTTCGTCTACACAACGTAGTAGCACCAAGTCGTGATTTCTTCTGTAAAGGACGTCGTCCGGATTCAGGTAGAAATTACCCGCCAATCTCCTGAGAGTCTTTTGATCGTGACTGGATGCCCCAACTGGATACTCTTTGTTCCTCAGGAAATTAAGGATATCAAAATACCACGGTTTATCATCAGATGCTTTGTCAATGGCAAATACGAAGGCAGGTCTGTCAAGCCGAGAGATAACAATTCTAGGAGCCTCATTCCAGAAATTGACTTTATACATGGAAGACAAAGTGGCCAGGGCGTCAGCCATCTGATTCTCTGCTCGCGGTACATGATGCAACTCAACCTTGTCAAAGAAAGGCAACAATCTCCTTGCGTAATTCATGTATGGTATCAAATTAGGCTGACGTGTCTCCCATTCCCCCTTTATTTGATTCACCACCAGAGCTGAGTCTCCGTACACATCCAGATTTTTGATTCGCAAATCAATGGCTTCTTCAAGCCCCATGATACAAGCTTCGTATTCGGCTTCATTATTGGCAACCGGAAAGGTCAATCGGGCGGTAAACGGGATGTGCGACCCGTGTGGAGTAGTGATGATTGCCCCTATTCCGCTACCGTAGGCGTTTACAGCTCCGTCAAAGATCAACTTCCATTTGGAGCCCAATTCTGGTCCTTCGTCTGGCAACGGCTCTTCACAATCTTTCATCTTTAGGTACATGATATCCTCGTCAGGAAAATCAAACCTCATTGATTGGTAATCCTCAATAGGCTGCTCTGCCAAGTACTCAGACAATACGCTCCCCTTTATAGCCTTCTGCGAGACATACTGGATGTCATATTCAGTCAAAACCATCTGCCAACGGGCAATTCTCCCCGATAATGCCTGCTTTTCGAATACATATTTGATAGGATCCATCTTCGAGATGAGCATGGTTGTATGATTCAGCATGTATTGCCTCAACCGCTTGGCGGCCCAGGCTAACGCGCAACAAGTTTTTTCGAGCATTGAATATCGAGATTCACATTCAGTAAACTTCTTACTCAAGTAGTAGACCGCATGCTCTTTTCTTCCTGTCTCGTCGTGTTGACCGAGAACACAACCCATGCTTCCCTCAAGAACTGTCAAATACATAATCAAGGGTCTCCCTGCCACTGGGGGTATCAAAATAGGAGGCTCCTGCAAATACTGCTTTATTTTATCGAACGCCTTTTGACAATTTTCATTCCACGTTACAGCTTGATCTTTTTTCAACAGCTTGAATAATGGCTCACACGTAGCTGTCAGGTGAGATATGAACCGAGCGATGTAGTTCAACCTCCCTAAAAACCCGCGCACCTCTTTCTCTGTTCTAGGCGTCGGCATCTCTTGTATTGCTTTTATTTTTGCAGGATCAACCTCTATTCCTCTTTCGCTCACGATAAACCCCAGCAGTTTACCCGATCTCACCCCGAAGGTGCATTTGTTAGGGTTCAGTCTCAGCCTGAACTTCCTAAGCCTTTTGAATAACTTCAGCAGATTCACCAAATGCTCTTCCTCCGTCTGGGATTTGGCAATCATATCATCGACATACACCTCGATCTCCTTATGCATCATATCATGAAAAAGAGTTGTCATTGCACGCTGATACGTTGCCCCAGCATTCTTTAGTCCGAAGGGCATCACTTTATAACAAAATGTTCCCCAAGGCGTTATGAAAGTAGTCTTCTCCATGTCTTCTGGCGCCATCTTAATCTGATTATAACCCGAGAAGCCATCCATGAAGGAGAATACGGAGAATTGGGCAGTGTTGTCAACCAGCACATCGATGTGAGGAAGCGGAAAATCATCTTTCGGGCTCGCTTTATTCAAATCACGGTAATCTACGCACATTTTCACTTTACCGTCTTTCTTTGGCACTGGCACGATATTAGCGACCCATGAGGGATATTTTGTAACAGCTAGGAAACCAGCATCCCACTGCTTTTGAACCTCCTCCTTAATTTTCACTGCCATATCAGGTCTAGTTCTGCGAAGCTTCTGCTTGACCGGCGGGCATTCTTCTTTTAACGGCAGGCGGTGCACAACCATATCTGTATCAAGTCGAGGCATGTCTTCATACGACCAAGCGAACACATCACTATACTCTCTGAGCATTTCAACCAGTCTTCGCTTGACGTCGTTCTGCAGCGCAGCTCCTATACGGATGTTCTTTTCAACCCCTTCCGACCCCAGGTTAATAATTTCAATGACCTCCTCATGAGGCAGAATGACTCGTTCTTCTTGCTTTACCAACCAAGACAATTCTTCGGGAACGTCGACATCTTCGACAATCTCTTCTTCGGCCTGAAATACCGGGTGCTCAAAGTCGAGACGAGTCATAGGCGGTTCAATGATGTCATCTGAAAATGTTATCCTGCAAAAGGAATGGTTAAATGCTTCAAAATGCGTATAAAGCGAATAACCACGTTACCATTTTATTGTAAAACACAAAACAGGAAAAACAGAGATCGCAATATTTGTACATGAAAAACGCCTTTTATTTAATGATTCAACAACGCAATGTACATAACAACACAGCCCTAAGCAAAATCATGATGCCTCGGGTAAGACACCAGATTGTTCAACAATTAAGAAAACAAAGTATTACTGTTTGTGAGTCACAGGAACAATCTCCTGAATAGACCAATTGCATAATCCTTGTCCTGGCACGCTTGGCTGAATCCAGGCGTCCATGTCGCAATCACTGTCTCCTTCTTCGGAATCTGAAACAGCATTGATGACCTCGTGACACACTCCACTAGCAGTGATGGTTATCGGTCCTCTGAAACGGGGTGCCCCCACAGCAGGTGTTGATGACGACGGTTGATATCCCAGCCCAAATCGGTCCATCTTCACGGGAATATCCAGCACCTTGCCCCAGCCCTTTGCCTCACCGGTCTCTACTAGAGCTTGAGCCTCCTTGTATGACGAGACGACCACCTCTGACGCTTTACTCGGCCCGGGACCTTTGTCTTTGATGCGCAACCCTTCAAAGGCTTGACAGGGTGTTTCATGAATCTCGCCGTCGACTTCTACATACTTGAATGATGACAGATGGCTAACCAATATATCTTCTTCCCCACAGACTGTGACCACGCTGTCCCCTACCATGTATTTCAACTTTTGATGCAATGTAGATGTGACTGCCCCAGCACCATGGATCCAGGGTCGTCCGAGAAGGCAGCTGTATGCTGGCTGGATGTCCATAATATAAAATTCAGTCGCGAAAACCTCCGGCCCCACCTGTAGAGGTAATGTTATGGATCCAAAAACTGTTCTTCGTGTACCATCAAATGCCCTGACCACCAAGTCACTAGGCGTACACAGGATTCCTCTGACATCCAGTTTCATCATTGCTTTCTTGGGCAGCACGTTCAAAGACGATCTGGTGTCTACCAGTACATGCGACATGACTGAGCCCCTACACTCAACTGAGACGTGCAACGCCATGTTATGCTCTCTCCCCTTCGGGGTCAAATCAAAGTCTGTAAACCCCAGGCTATGGCCTGCGTTCACATGCGCCAACACCCCCTCCAACTGATTCACGGAAGCATCTTGGGGTACGAAGGACGTATCCAGAACTTTCAACAATGCATTTCTGTGAGCTTCGGAACACAATAGTAACGACAGTATGGATATCTTTGACGGCGTCTGTTGAAGGTGCTCAACAATCTTATAATCACTTTTACGAATAAGGCGCATGAACTCTTCCACATCCTTCGATGACGTTTCTTTTTCGTTCCCCTGCACCGGGACATTCTCATTCATCTTTCCTTTTCCTTTTTCCAGTCGTTCGACCTCTACCTCAGGCGATATGAAGATTCTCCCACTTCTTGTCATCCCTCCGGTACCGACGACATTGTCTACGGTCTCAACTGGCTACTTACTCACATCAATTTTCACCCCATCACAGTATGCTTCCAACCCATAGGTCCAGGGGACTGCCTTGGTGCTCTCGTAAGGGATTGGTCCTGCCTTGGTGATAGTGATCGGCGGTCGCTTGGCCGGCGCCGTTATGGTTATTGTTTTTCGGGGAATCGTCACAGTAGCTACATCACTTTGCTCGTCTGCTAATACCTCTGCAGGTTCCTCAACTGCCGTTCTGTCGAATTGCAATGTGCCTCCATCTATTAAGGTCTGAATACCCTTCTTCAATTCAGCACACCCCCCAGCTTGGGTCCAGCACTCTAAACAATACTCGTCTCATCCTGGATACACACCTCCTTGCAATAACCTTCTCTTTATCTCACACAACGGTGTCTTTAGGTCATCAACATTCATAATCAAGTTCAAACCCTCCTCAGTTAAAATAGCATTTGCCCCATGATTGGGCATGGGCTTTTGCACTATGTTCGGACCCGCCTGTCCAAAATTGATAACCTTACTATCCAATAGATCCTGCACCACATGCTTGAATGCGAGGCAACCCTCTATATTGTGGCCAGGAGCCCCGGAGTGGAATTCGCAATACTTGTTCGCATCGTAACCGTACAGAGGAGTGCCTGTTATTGGCGCTATAGTTCTCTTTTCTACCAAGTTTAAACCCAGTAACGTCTGTAGCAATTCTGCATACGTCGAAGGAGGCTTTTCAAACACCCTCCTTGGTCTGCCTCCCTGGATTTTACGCTGGGCAGGATGTCCCCCTGTTGTGGCTGATGTTGCTGTTGTTGCATTTGTTGTATTGGTTGTTGCTGAAATGGAATAGTAACACTCGCCACCTGCTGCGGCTGATTGTATTGGTTTCGACCTCTGCCCCGGCCTCGGCCTCGGCCCCCAAACACTGCGCTTGCATCACCTTGACGGCGCCCACCGAAATCCCTTCTGTTACTGCTAGCTGCAGTGGATTCCTCAGCTTGGAATCTTCCCTGTTTAATATTGCTTTCAATCTTCTCTCCCATCAGGATTAAGTCTGAGAAACTGCCCAAAGAAGTATGAAACAACTTGTCATAAAACATGCCAGTAAATGTTCCTATGAACATATCATTCATTTCTTTGTCCTCCAAAGGGGGATGAACTCGAGCAGCCATGTCGCGCCATCTCTGCGCATACTCTTTGAAGCTCTCGCCCTTCTTCTGGGACAACCCCTGCAATTGAACCCGGTTGGGTGCCAAGTCACTGTTGTACTTATAG
Organism: Lathyrus sativus; assembly: GCA_963859935.3. NCBI lineage: Eukaryota > Viridiplantae > Streptophyta > Magnoliopsida > Fabales > Fabaceae > Lathyrus > Lathyrus sativus. The sequence continues at coordinate 67,658,319 of OZ012739.1, read as the reverse complement.
TGAGCCACAAACGCTTCAGCCAGCTGCTTCCATGTCTTTATCTGAGTTGGTTCCAATCCCATATACCACTCAAGGGAAGGACCAAACAAGCTATCTTGAAAGAAATGCATCAGCATCCTCTCATCGTCTGAATACGCCGACATCCTTCTGTAGTATGACCGCACGTGCACCTTTGGACAGGTATCCCCCTTATATTTGTCGAATGTGGGAGCTTTGAATTTTATTGGTACCCTCAGGCCAGGCACCAGACCCATTGTTGTCATATCTAAGCCAACAACACTTTGATTTACGACCCCCTTCATCTGCTCCTCGAGCATCTTGATTCTCTGAGAGTCATCCATAGGACCTTCGAAACCTCCACCGGAGAAAGCATCCTCTTGCTGGTCTTCTTGCCAATTACCATTCCCAGTTCCGTATCCATCGTACCCGTTGTTACGGCCAAATCTAGTCTGATTCATTGTAGGGCCTCGCCCCCTGTTACCATATCCCGGAGCGACTCCTGCAGGTCCAAAAGCCATTAACCCAGCGCCATTTCCATTTCCGAATCCGCCATAACCCTGATTAGTCATACCAAACCCGTCCTGTCCGAAGCCCTGAGCGTTGAAGCCGTACTTCCCAGCATGATCAAACCCCTGGTCATTGAAGCTGAATCCATTATTACCGAAGCCATTACCTCCCATATTATCACCCAGGTTGACATCTCCGAGCCCAACGTTGTTGACGACAGTCTCGTTGCCGATTCCAACGTTACCGTTCCCGGCGGCAGCGTTGTTGTTCACATTGACAGCAGGTATGTTTACCACAGGTGGAGCCACCGGTGTGGGGGTACCATCCCCGTGAATAGTGTCGACTCGCACAGAATTATGGTCTTCATTTCCGTGCCCAGCATTTCTTACCAACAAAGGTTGCACCAAAGCTTGCAGATTCTCCTGGCCTTTCGCAATGGTCTCCATGGTCTGCATGAAGAGCGCCAGCTTCTCACGCATGTCCTGCATTTCATTCTGCATCTGATCCATAATTCTTCGGCAGTTGGTACGAGTGGAGTATCGGTGCGGGCACTGACCTTCAATCCTGAGAAGACCTGGTACAGTGCAGGAAATGAGATACAGTTCAATAATCACCTGTAATGCAATATGACTGGGAATGCAATGCAATATGTATCTGTGCATTAGGGAATGTCATTCCCCGATTCTAGTGTGAATGTGCCAGTGTGGTGACAGTGACAGCAATACGAAGGTCGGAGCCGAACCATAGAAAACACCTCATATATTGCAAAGAAATCCATTAAGCCAAGAATACCATATCAATGAGTACAATAAGAAGGCATGACCTCAACCAACAATCCTGGTGATGGTCAGCGCTATGCAAATAAAGCATATACAATAATACATGGAACAGTCAAGTACTCCCGTATGCCTGGTACTCCTCTAATAACTTCTTAGTCTCTGGATGACTTGGTCGGGTAAGCAGGCCCTCAACAAGTAGATCTCTTCGCTTGAGAACACGTTGCAAGTCACCAGCGGATTCTTCCCATGCCCCTTCTCCGAAGCGATCCTCTAGCTTCCGCTTCTGAGACACAACTTCTTTCTTGCCCTCGATGGCCTTGTTCAACGTATTCTGGAGACTATACATCGCCATTACTTCCTCTTCATTCTTTTTGGTGCTAGCCTTTAACTGTTCTTCGAGTTCAGAAATTTGCTGCTTCAATTTGTCTTCCCTCTTTTTGTTGTTGGTTAGCGTGGCATTCCACGTCTTGTTACAAGAAGAGATTTCTCGGTGAGCGGCATCGAGTGCTTTCTTTTTGGACTCCAACATGTCATGAGAGCTTCTGAATTCTTTCCCCAGGCGTTCACGCTTCTTTTTCTCTTCAGTCAATTCAGCACCTAGCCTGTTTACTAACTCGATCTGCTGTTGGAAAGAGTGCACAGCCTTGTTCTTCTCACTACGTACCTGAGCCAGTTCCTTTTCTAACTCTTCATTGATCTTCATCAAGGCTTCTTTTTCTTTTACAACTTGCTCGTAGACCTCCATAGTAACAGTGGTTGGTTCTTCCACCGGAATATGAACAGGGACTGATGCAGCTGGAAATGGCATCAGCAACTGTCTTGCTCTCTCTTGGATCCAAACTTTGTATGGTGCATAGGCCTGACAATCGTTCTTCCCCAACAGTGGTTTCCCTCTTCTGTTGATACGGATCCAGGCGTGCTGAAGCTCGGCTAGTAACTCTCCATTCAAATCCCCGGTGAAGTACAGAGATTCCTGTACTTCTTCCTCCTTAGGTGGGTTCTTCAACGCGTATCCAAACTGGCGAACGAACAGAGATGGATTGTAATTGATGCACCCTTTTCTTCCGATCAAAGGAACATTAGGATACCCAGAACAACTGAAAATAAGCTCAGACCCCAGCAAGTCTCGGTCAAACCACTCAATGTCTTCAGAAGATAGTCTCATCAGACGCTCTGGCCAGTCAGCTGTAGTTGCACTATCTACAAAAGGTCCCTTCAGGGGGAGATGGCTCTTGAACTACATATTCAACAGCGGCGCACAACAGTAAACAGTCTTTCCTCTTCTATTTTCATTTTTGTAGTGCAATGAATGATAGAGATCTCCAATCAAAGTGGGTACCGGGTTGCCAGCAGCGAACAGATGAAAAGCGTCCAAGTCCACAAAATTGGGTAAGTTGGGAAACAGCACTATTCCATAGATGCATAGAGCCAAGATAGCATTAAAGACTATCCAGCACCCACTATTAGCGTATTCTTGAGCTTTGCCAACCAGAAAATCAAGGGAGAAGCCTGGAACCCCGAGCCAAGAAGTCACTAATAATTCAGAGGTGTTCATGTGCAAGGCCTTAGCTAAGTCCTCCAGCTGGGGCTTAGCGTCACGATGGATGAAAGGAACCTTATTTTGTACCGGCAGCTCGATAAACTCTGCGTATTCCTCCATGGTAGGCCTCAAAATAAAGTCAGCAAACGTGAAACATCTCAATGCAGGGTCATAGAATTGCATCAAGGTGTACAACCCATTCATCTCAACAACAGTTGGCTTGCAGACCAGTCTCAACAATCTTCCATGACTCATCCTGAAACTTCTCCTAACCTCCTCATCAGCAAGGGACATCAGACCAAGTAGGGGAGTAATGTCAGGTGCAGGTAACTTGTATGCGACTGTCTTTCTCAAACCAGCCATGATAAATAAGCAGAAGTCTGGGCCCTAAAATCGGGGAATATGCACACGCACCTGCAACACAGACACACGTTAATGAAATGCACATGATAATGGTTATGCGAACAATGCAATGCAGATAGATGCAACAGGGACCAAATGCCATGACTGAGAAGCCTGAACCATATCAAAAGTCTCAGATTGACCCTCTAGAATTCCTCAAACCCTGGTCTTGGACAGACCCAATACAAAGCTCCAACACTGGTCTCTGACAGACCCCATAACATAACTCTGACTGGTCTCTGATAGACCTCCTATCATAACTTCAACTGGTCTCTAATAGACCTCTCAACTGTCCATAAATACCCAGAATCTCAGATCAAGAAACAAACCGGTATCTGAAGGTCTAGTTACCTGCATAACCCCAAACCCTCTCACAGGTAGGTATCCTAGTAACTGACAATGGTATGGCATCCTATGCGGTCGTCGGCGTCACAGACTTTCAGGGTTGATGATACGATTCCCAGAAGGAGTGGCATCATCAAATCCTGAAGAGGCCTCACTTAGCCAACTTCCAAATGATCGGTTCCCGGAGTCGACAATCCAACTAACCAACAACCCCTTCGACCCAAAGGGTAGAAAAAGAAGTCAACCAGAAGAACCTCGTCCGAGTGTAGATTTTGTGGGACACTAATGCAAGCAAAGCCGGCACGCGCCCACTACTTTCTACTCTAATTCTAAGTGCACTCAAGCCCAGGTCCGGCTTACCTCTCAATCATAGAACACCCGTCACAACCCCAATACAGCAATAATACCAATAATATAATGCTGAAAGTAAATGACAGAAAAAAATAAATCCATACAAAATCCTCGACGGGAAAACAAGCGCTAGGATTGACTCGCTTAAGGGACGTTGGATCCCAAATGCATAAGGAACTATCGCAGTCCTTAGCACCCAGGGGACGTTGGATCCCCAGCAGAGTCGCCAGCTGTCGCTACCGCAAAAATCGCCGCCGGCTAAACAGAAGAGTCGCCACCGTGCGTTATTTATCCCAATGGAGGGAAAGGAAACGCTCGAAGTAAACCTACCGCAAAGACGGGAAAGGAATGGTCATTGCAACCAAATCCTTGATTGGGAGTCGGTTACGCAAGGGGAAGGTATTAGCACCCCTCACGTCCGTCGTACTCGACGGGATCCATGCTTGTTTTCTGGTACGGATTGTTATTCTATCTACTCTACAGGTCAGGGGTTAAAAGAAAATAAAATGACTCGGAAAAGTATCGCACTTTATGCCTACGTATTCCCGTCTGGAACGAGAAATCAGAGTCAACGTAGTTCGCCTACCTACGGGAAAGGAGGGGAAGGTTGCTCGCTAGGATATCGCATCCTATGCCTACGTACTTTCATACAGCATGAAAGATCAGAGCAAACGTAGTTCGGGCCACGTATGACACAAGTCTGTCTTGATTGTTTTTATCTCCTTCTGAAAAAAGGGTTTTTCTGATTACTGGTCCAAGCGGACAAAAATGACGTTTTGATGAGTTCACATTCTCTTACGAAAGAAGTGTCTTTTATTGTGTTCGAAATATTTATTGTGTTTTTCTGTTTGTTTTGAGAAAGAAGAGACAGAACTCTAACCTACGGTTGAAAAGGGAATCACACTAACCTAATGTTATCATGCATGGGTTAAGACCTAATGTCTATCATGCTCCTCTCTTGCGCAGAGAGAAACAGAGATCCTAAGGGATAAACGGAAACAGAAACAATAGCAAATATACAATAAACCAGTAAAATGCATGGATGCAGCAATACAAGCGAGGCAAGGGAGTCCCACTCAACCTCGAACCTAGAAAACAACAGGCAAAAGCGAACAAGATTCGCTTTCAACCTAACAGGTTAAACAGCAAGCAATACAATCAGAGAAATTCAAATAATACATCAAGCATTATAAACAGCAAAAGAAAACAGCAAAAGCAATCTTCATCAACATCTGTCTTCAAGTCATCTTCAAACATCTACAGGCTTCCAGCAAGCATCAGTCTTCATCTTCACAGCCTTCAAGCAAGGTCTCTATCTTCAATCTTTCAGTGACTTTTCTTCAAGTCTCACTCTCCAAGATGAGATGCAGTCAATAAGATGAATTGGATGTTAAGCAGTCAATTGCCTACCAAGGGTGGCTCACTGGCTGTTAACATGATACTGACAGTTTTCTCTCAAAAGTTCTATCTTTTAAATACATTCACTAATCCTTCCAAAGGAAGGAGGTGGATATTTAAAAGAGACTTTGAATCATAGAGAAAGAATGGAGGCAAACAAGACCTTCCATGTTTATGAAGCAAGTTTTCTACTCTAGAGCTCTGCCTAGCTCCTAGGTCCTATAACCTTCAACAGCTGCCAGCAAGAGATACTCCTCATCAACTCTGGAAATTGGTCTTCACTCCTCTTAATCTTCAATGGGCTTCATCAGCACAGTCTTCAATTCAAACCCAAACCCCAAGCAGGCCCAATACCCCACACAGTCAAATAATAACCCTAGAGAGGGCACACCACACAATCAAACAAATACAGGAAATATACTAGTAGTATTAATAGAATAGGGGAAGCCTAATATTTTCTAAGGGATCTATTACTTACCCATAATACCCCTATAGTCCCATACCCCAAAATTCAAACTACAACTCCTAAAAGAAATGATTTATTACACCCATGTTATATATAAACCCTAATTTTGATTCCCCTAATCACACCTAAACAAACCATCTAAAATTTAGTCCTAAAATCATGAATTAAATCTCATATGAAATTTGAAGTCCTAAGTGAAATACTCTAAAAAGAATGGGTCCAAAATATAAAAGAATCTAGCTAAACTAAAATCAACAAGATCAAGTATTAAACTAAACATCACTTAAAACCCATTTAAAAGAAAAATATACTAAAAATGCAAAAATAAAATTAAATGCTAATTTTATTACATGACAATTTTCTTAACAGAAATAAGAAAAAGATGCAAAAACAACCACTCAAAAATATGGAATTTTCAATTTGTTATGATTTTTCAAACAATTAATAAAAAAATAAAAGAAATTAAAATGAAGTAAAGTTAGTTAGGGGTGCAGTTAGTAGGAAAACGCATTGAAAAATGAATGATGGGCCCAGACTGGGGGTGCGCGTAGCAAGGCGTGTCTGGGCCCAATGCATGTTCAGAAAATACAAAAAGAAAATAAAGCAAAAACGGTGTAAAAAGCAATAAACTCAGTTAAAAACGAATGGGCCTGGCGAATGGTGGTGTGGATAGCAATGGTCCCTAAGCCCAGTCTGAGTCGTTTAATGAAACGACGCGTTTTTCATTTTCTGAATTCCCTCTTATTTTCAGTTTAAACATAGGCCGTTGGATGAGTCTCTTAGTCAGCGGTCAATGCACAATCCAACGTTGGTGGAGTTATCTTCTCCAATGAGCTAGGGTTTGCCATACACAGCCATGCACGAAGCTTCATGAACCAGACTTCAACACCTTCATACACCTTCGTTTCTCCATGAAATTCAGATCCATAAAAAGCAAAATTGCTCTAATTCTCAAGCTGAACAATAATACATCACTAATTCTCACTAACACGCCCTAGAAAGCCAAACCCGATAGCTCTACTTCCATGGATGCTCCAATTTCCAACTCCTTCTTTCTTCAATTTCTTGCCATCAAAATATTCACCTTGCATCACTGATTACCACAAGCTAAAGACCTAGTGCTAACACTCCATATCGAGAGAGTTCTAAGTCCAAACAGTTGGTGTGCTCAAATATCAACCTCCATGAAATGCTCTCAAACTCAACAGAATTATTCATCTAACTACCTAGGTCAATATTATCCTAACCAACCTACATCATGCTAACTAAATTAATCCAATTCGATAGAAAAACTAACCTGGTGCAAAATTGAAAACAGAAGGATGATCTCTTGGATTCACAGCTAGCAGTGCTCTAGACTTGATCAATGGACTTGGATCTTGGTTCTGTATGCAGCAACACCTGCTCAAATGCTCTTGATCTTGCAATTGAATTCTTCTTGCACTTTGGATGATGAAGTTGGTAGCACACGAATTCTGCTTCAATTCAACCAGATCTTGATGGAAACTTGCTCTATGATGAATGTAGATGATGATAGGATCAAGAATTTTGAAGAATGATGAAGATTTGATAGAGTTTTTGTGTAATTTGCAAAATTGAGGAATGAGATGTAACTATGAGTTTTCAACCAAATGAATCACCAACCCATGATTGGATCCACTCTACTCAATATATAGATGCTCATGGAACCATCTAGAACTTGTTAGAAACTTCTTGTGCACAAATCCCTTGTGTTTTGGCATGTGTAACTTCATACATAAGCAACCAATGATATCTCTCAAACTTTGAACTAAACTAAAAAATCCACTATTTCCAATGGTCTCAAAACATTCTTTCCAATCAAAATGACCTATAGTTTCATCCCATTTGGATATGTTATGAAAAATCTCATTTTTAGGTCACTTTTATTCATTAAATTCACCTTTTAATTAACCAAATTTTCAATCTTGAGCTATGAGCATTTTCCAACTCCCATGACCACTTTTCTAGACTCAAAATTTCATTTGGAGCAACTTTGATGTTGTGAAGTTTTACATTTGAAGCTTCCTTGTATGAGTTTTAGGCATATGCTTGAAATGACCCATAATTCTCAAATGACCAAAATACCCTTTGCTTGCCAAGGTCATAAGTAGAGTTCCACAAATCAGATGAAGGCATACCATACCTTTATAGAAATCTAAGATCATTAGGAACAACTCTCATGTTGTCCAGAAATACATTTGAGAGCTCCTTGAGGGGTAAAAGTTGCTTGGAAGACAAGTAACTTTCATAGACAGAATTTCAGATACCTCAGATGACCTGCAACTTGCAAGAACCATAACTTGAGTTCTATAAATCTCCTTGATGTCTTCCACCACTAAAATTAAAGGTCTTTAGATACTCTACAAGTTTCATGTTGGCCAAGTGTCGCTACTGCGAAAATCGGCGCCGGCTGAACAGAAGAGTCGCCACCGTGCGTTATTTATCCCACGGGAGGGAAAGGAAACGCTCAGAGTAAACCTCGCACATCATGGGAAAGGTATGGTCGTCGCAACCAAAACCTGGGTTCGGGAGTCGGTTACGCAAGGGGAAGGTATTAGCACCCCTCACGTCCGTCGTACTCGACGGGATCCACGCTTGTCTTCGGGTATGGATTGTTATTTCTATCTAAACTAAGGGTCGAGGGTTAAAAAGAAAATAAAAATGACTCGGCAAAGTATCGCACTTTATGCCTACGTATTCTCGCCTGGAACGAGAAATCAGAGTCAACGTAGTTCGCCTACCTACGGGAAAGGAGGGGAAGGTTGCTCGCTAGGATATCGCATCCTATGCCTACGTACTTTCACACGGCATGAAAGATCAGAGCAAACGTAGTTCAGGCCACGGAAGACACAAACTTGTCTTGGTTGATTTTATTCTTTCTGAAAAAAGGTTTTCTGATTAGCGGTCCAAGCGGACAAAAATGACGTTTTGATGAGTTCACATTCTTTTACGAAAGAAGTGTCTTTTATTGTGTTTGAAATCTTTATGTGTTTTTCTGTTTGTTTTGAGAAAGAAAGAGACAGAACTCTAACCTACGGTTGCGAAGGGAAACAAACTAACCTAATGTCATCATGCATGGGTTAAGACCTAGTGTCTATCATGCTTCTCTCCTGCACAGAGAGAAACAGAGATCCTACGGGATAGGCAGAAACATAAACAATATCAGATATATACAGTAAAACAGTAAAATGCATGGATGCAGCAATACAAGCGAGGCAAGGGAGTCCCACTCAACCTCGAACCTAGAAAACAATAGGCGAAAGTGAACAGACTTCACTTTCAACCCAGCAGGGTAAACAGCAAACAATACAGCTCAGAAAACCAATCAATACATCAACAAATGAAATACAGCAAAAGAAACAGCATCAGCAGCTCTAAATCAACAACTGGCTTCAAGCAATCTCCAATCAGCTACAGGCTTCAACAAGCATCAATCTCCATCTTCATGGCCTTCAGACAAGGGCTTTGATCATCAGTCTTCTATCTGCAATGGCTTTTCTTCATGCTCAAACCTCCAGGATGAGGGATTAGTCACAAGAGTGAATTGGGTGTTAAGCAATCAATTGACTACCAAGGGTGGTGAACAGACTGCTTCTAACACAAAGAGACATTTTCTCTCAAGAGTTCTATCTCATAGACACTATCACCAAGCCTTCCAAAGGAAGGGGGTGAGTGTCTTAGAGAGACTCTGAATCACAGAGAAGAATGGATGCAGACAAGGCAATCCATGTTTGAGAAACAATCATTCTAATCTAGAGCTCTGCCTAGCTCCTAAACTCTAGTCTCCTCAGCATCTGCCATCAAGAATCTCCTCCTCAACTCTGACAGTTGATCTTCAATCTTTGAATCTCCAATAGCTTCATCTTCACAAATCTTCAGCTTCCCCAGGGCCCCAGACAAACCCAATACCCATACAAACAATCAATAAACCCCAGAGGGCACACCACACCAGACAACAGATATACAAACAGTAATAATATCAGTAGGGGAATCCTAACTTTTTCTAAGGGATCTAATAGCTACCCATAGCCCATATAGTCCCATAACTAATCTATTCAAACCCTAAGTCCTAAGGGAAATGAAATCAAACTCCTAAGTTGTCACCTAAAACCCTAGTTTTATTCATGATATTCAAGCACTTATTAATCACCTAAAATTAACCTCTAAAAATGGGAACTAAAATATTTCTATAAGCCTAACATCTCATCTAAACAATATGAAAAGAGTGATCAAAAAGGATTAAAGCATGTGAGAGAACAAAAATCATAAAAATGATGCATGAAATGAATTATTTAATATGACATTTATTTTAGAAAATATGTAAAAAATATGAAATAAAACTAAAAATGAAATTTTGTTTTCCTATAATATTCTAGACATTTTAATGAAAATATGGTAAAAAGAATGGATTAAAAAGCATTTTTTATGAATTATTTATGATTTTATGAAAATTGGTAAAGATTAGAATGGAATTAAGACAAATAAAATGAATTAAATGAGCCAGAGGGGGTATGAAAAGAAATTCGCCCCAGTTCAGAACCAGGATGGGCCACATAATGGGGGTGCGCGTAGCAGTTTTACCAAGGCCCAGCTTGAGTCAGCAACAAAAAAACATAGGAAGAAATGCCAGGGGGTGAGAGAAGTAACCAAAACGCGTTGTAAATTGGAATTGGGCCTAACTCGGGGGTGGGGATAACAAAAGAGACTCAGGCCCGCCCGTTTCAATTAATGAAACGGTGCGTTTAGAGCCAAAGTCATTCCCTCCAAATCTCAGATCAAACGCTAGCCATTGGATCGCTATGGTAGTCAAAGGTCCTACTCCAAACGAAGGGCCACGATTTCATCTTCTTCAATTGGCCTGAAACTTAGGGTTTCAAACCACCATGGCAGCCATGCACGACCTACGTTCCACCTCTCTGTTCTCCATCTACACGCAACCAATCTACACGACGTGAACATGAAAACCACTCCAAATTCTTCCCTCTACAAGCTTAGGGCATTAGATCACCTTGAAACTCAACATAACAACAAACACGATTGGATCAACATCCGGCCTCCATTGAAATGCACTGATATGGACCATCACCAATCTTCCCCAAACTTAGCCTAAATTAAACTACATCTAATGGAGATTAACATATGCTATCAAGCCACAATTATAACACACTAATCTAAGAGATATAAGCACCAACAGATTATGGCACCTGTCACTAACCATCACCAAATCTCTCCAAATTCATCTAACTTAATCTCCTAACCACCTAGATCAATTCTACACTAACAAAATCATGCCTAACTAACTGGATCAAGCAGTTTGAATGAAAACTTACCTTGTGCAAAATCTTGCAAACAGCTATGGAGATTGATGATTTGAGGCTTTTGAGACTTGGATCTTGATCAATCCTTGAGGAACTTGATTCTGTATGCAAGCTTTGGATGAGATTTGGCCAGAATTATGCTATCCACTTGCAACTTCAATCTTGATGCTCTTGAAAAAAGTGCTCGAAAATGGATGATAACCACCTTGTTCTTGATTGAATTATACTATATGATGATGAATCAGTATGAGAAGGTTGATTATGATGAAGATTTGGTGAAGAATTTGTGAGAATTGCAATGAAACTTCAATGAAAAGAATGAGAAATCTTGTGAAATTCTTGGTGCAAATGAGGCCAACCCTTGCCAAATTCTCCTTTCATGAATATATAGACCCCAAATGAACATTCTAGATCCATCTTGCACATTCCCTTGTTTTCAAACTTTGGCTCATTTTGGATTATGTTTCTTAAAAGGTAAGCAACCATGGATAACTTCATTTTTTCCTTCTAAACTCAAAAAAGTGTGTGAACCATTGTTCTTAGAATTGTTTTTCCATTCAAAATCATATATTGGAAGTCTCCATTTGGACTTGGAAATCTCCCAAACCATTTTTCAACTTGAAATTATTCACTTTATAAGCCTTTTTAGTTCATATTTTGACCTATCATGTAACTTCATGCTATGAGCTTCTCCAATAACTTGTGACCTTCTTTCTAGACTTAAAATCCCATTTGGAGCAAGTTTGATGTTGTAAGTTTTTCCATTTGAGGCCTCCTTGTATGAGTTTTGGACATAGGTTAAAATGACCTGTAATTCACAAATGCCCAAAATACCCTTTGCTTGTCAAGACCATAAGTTGAGTTCTCCACATCATATGAAGGCATGCCATACCATTATAGAAAGCTAAGACAATGAGGAACAATTCTTATGTTGACCAAGAATTCATTTGAAATCTCCTTGAGGGGTAAAAATGGCTTGGAAGTCAAGTCACTTTCACAGACAAAAATTCAGACACCCCAGATGACCTGTAACTTGTAAGGACCATAACTTGAGTTATATAAATCTCCTTGAGGTCTTCCACCACTCAAATTAAAGGTCTTGAGATCCTCTACAAGTTTCATGTTGGCCAAGAAGCCATTTGAAGCTAGCATTTTGACTTATCTTGCTTGGAAATTTGACCTAAACTAGGGGATTTTACAGAGAAACCCTAATTTAGTAACTCCTCTTCTCCTTGATTTCTCTTGAATTCTCCTTGTCATATCTCCATATCCTTCTTCATATGTTCAATGGTGATCCCCACATCTCTCCAATAGACTTGAATGCCCTTTTAAGTCAGTCAATTGACCTAGGGTTGACCTAGGGTTGACCCAGATGAAACCCTAGTTGACTGTCTTCAACTATAGCTCTTGTGCTTTCATCAATGACTTGCTTTCTTCTCCAAATGACTTTTTGAGTCTCTCAAGATGTCTAGATGCTCTCCATGCTTTCACCTCACAGCTCATAACCCTCTTGTTGATCCTCAGATGCCCTCAGCTAGGAGATGGACTCAAGGCTTGATCTGCTGAACTCTTTGCTTTCAAATTCTTTCCTGATGACTTGAGTAGGATGGAATTAGGATAATAACCTCTTGCTAGGCCTCTAGAGATGAAAATAATGATTGGTCCCCTGTTGAATGACTTGCTATGCTTATGCTATGCAGATGGTTAGTCTATGTACATGACCCTACATGCAAATGCTAATGATGATGAAACATAAACCAAGGAATAAGGTTAGGCAAATTTTAGGGTGCAACAGCTGCCCCTATTCAAGCGACTTGGACCCGATTGGATGAAGAGCCCGGAGCCTTCAGACATTCGCGGTACGAGACGGTTGAATACTAGTGAAACCAGAAATTTGCCAACCGCAGAAATAAACTGCGCTCCTGCCTGCGAAATGACATTCATCAGCTGAATCTGACTGTTACAATAACCCACTGATCTTGCGCGACCGTGCTGGGGATTGTCTCCATCGTTCTGAAGAGGATTCTGTCATAACAGATTGCTTGCTTGTCCACGTTAGGACTCTGTCTGTCGTCGATACGAAGAAATCTCAACTAAAACTTGTCCACGTTAGGACTCCACTTACTGTCAACCCAGGAAAATCTCGGCAACTCCGCTGGGGATAATTCACCTGCATTTCCGTAAACTGAATCGCCCACGTTAGGAATAACACTCTTCCATGTTAGGAGTAACACCTGTCCACGTTAGGAATCACATCATCCACGTTAGGAGTAACGCTTTTATCTTTTCACGTTAGGAAGCAATCTTCTCTCCACATAAGAAGAACTATATCAATCTGTCCACGTAAGGACTCCAATACCACTTGACATGTCCGCGTCAGGACTCCGATCTTTCCACGTTAAGAAATACAACTATTTCTGAACTTGTCCACGTCAGGACTCTACTTTTCTTGCATCTGTCCACGTAAGGACTAACTTCCTTCTTCCACGTTAGGAATATCTTCTTCGATCTGTCCGCGTCAGGACTAAACTCTCTTTCCACGCCAGGAATAATCCATTTCTTTCCACGTTAGGAATCAATCTTGATATATTCGCGTCAGGACTTAATCTTTCCACGTAAGGAATAAGCTCGTCTTTCCACGTAAGGAAACCATTTTTCTTCCACATAAGGAATGCTCTTGACATGTCCACGTAAGGACTCTGATCTTTCCACGTTAAGAAATACAACTCGTCTTTCCACGTAAGGAAACTATCTTCTGACACGTCCGCGTATGGACTCCATCTTTTTTCCACGTAAGGAATCTCCGTCTTTCCACGGTAGGCATCACTCCTGTTGATATGTCCGCGTAAGGACTACATCTTTCCACGTTAGGAACAATAATCTCTTTGATCTGCCCGCGTTAGGACACTGATCTCGTCTTGATTTATCCACGTTAGGACTCAGGCATCTTCGACTCGCTGAGGAAATAACTTGTCCACGTAAGGACTCACACGTCTTCGACTTGCTGGGGAAATATCCGCGTCAGGACTTACCCTTTGCCAACAACACGAAGAAGGATAAATTTGTCCACGTCAGGATTTTTGTATCTTGTTATCACAAAGAACTACAAACTTGTCCACGTCAGGACGCACATTTCACCATTACGAACAAAGGTATCTGCCGAACACAAAATGATCCACGTCAGGACACCAACACGAAGAATAACCAATCTTTTGTCAACGTCATGACCTCCCTTTCTCCAAATTTCGAGAGACCGAATCTATCCGCGTCAGGATTAACACGCCTTACCAATCCAGTAAAACAAACCTGTCCACGTTAGGACGCCCACTTCTGAAGGAATCCCGTCATTCTAGGAGTAAATTTGTCCGCGCTAGGACTTAATTCTTCAATGATCCTTACCCACAAACTTCTTAGCGCTGACGCGACAGCGACCTCGAAGTGAACTCTACTGGGGATGTCTGAAAACCGACTATCGGACGCCTGCTCTGATAACCGGCGGTGGTCTCTGAAATTCTGATTCTTGCGACCTGTTGATGACAAACAAACTCTGCTTGGGGATAAGAAGACACTTATCCTGGCCACTCTGGCTGGGGAAAATAAGATACATTTGCATAAATGACTCTGCTGGAGACAAAGAGAGTGTTATCATGATAACTCTGTGAGGGAATACCGCCGAAACTGACATTGTCATTGAATATCTCCTGCCGAGATCTTGATTGTTTGGTAATTTATTTGAGCAAGAGCTCTCTCCACCTGAACTACTAGAGTACAGAAACTGCTTCAGCAAAATAAATGCTGGAAGGGTAACGCCGACTCGCCGGGGATAGCCTGATGCTACAAAATTATTCCAGCAAAATAAATGCTGGTAGGATGAAGTCGACCCTGTTGGGAAGTTGGGAACTCAAACCACACGTCTTGTTGAACTAACCCTCTTGCTGGGGAATATGACTTTGCTGGAGAATAACAGATGTGCACGGTATGCTCAGACCTTCTGCTGGAACGTGAACCGATATCACCAGTATCTCTGACAAAATAAATGACAGGACCCACCATCAACTCTGCTGGGGAGAGTCTTGATCTTCGGATTCCCCTGGAAGGAAAGAACACTTGCTGAAAAGAGAACTCCGCTGGGGATGGCTGGATTCTCTTGGGGAAAATTAACTGACTCCACTGGGGAAGAGTGCCTGACCCTGCGGGGAAAGATGAACCTGTCTGAATACAGCCTTATGATCTTAGAATCGCCAAGCTCTGCTGGGGACGAGTAACTTCTCTGGAGCACGTCCTTTGGATAAGCTACGGCTAGCTGGGGAATTCCATCCTTCTTCAGGAAGAACACGCATGACCTGCGTGGGGATCAAGCCTTTCACTATCGCAATCTTTTGATCACCTTCCTCGTACGGTTATGAAACCTGCAACAACACAAACAAGACACGACAAGCCTATGCAATCAAATCAATTCAGGTTAGTGACGTTACACTCAGTTAATTCAAAGCTTTAACAATTGTTGGCAAGGGCCAGTGATGTTATACTCATGCTAGTTTCATCAAACTTAGGCGTTTTATCATGCGCAAAACAGTAAAGAACAGGCATCAAGTACTGAATAACACATTTTCATTGATTGGGCCCCTGAATGGGCGGAATTTTCGTACACGGGATGTAACTCCTGAAAAGAGGAAGCTACACAAAGCAAATATACAAGTATGCAAGTATTCACAAGAAGCATAAATATTGACAAATTAAATTTTGTACACATGTCGGCAACTGGAAGCAGATGAACATCACGAACTGATCCTCCCATGACTCGTCCGACTCCAATACTTTCCCGGTATCCCTACTTCTGAAGAGGTTGTATCCGATAACTGACTCCTCAAACATATTCTCCCGCATAGATGCTCATTGAATTCGAATTCGGACCGCAGTCATTTGCTTTTCTCATCCCTAACTTTTGCGTGAACCGCCCTTTACGGGTTTTCAGTTCACCGGGATACCCTTTTTTGCCGAAGCCGCCCAGTGTAGGTTTTCAACTTCGCGGGTGTACATTTTTTTCAATTTTATCCCTAACTTTTGCCCGAACCTTTCATTCTGTTTTTGGTTCGCCAGGATGCCCCATTTTTGCCTGGACTCTCTTTTTTTGTCCAGCGGGTCTATTTTAAGCAAAGTATTTTTTAACCGCGTCCGAATTCACAGGTGACGCAAAGTCTTCCCCGTCCATGGTGGACAACAATAAAGCTCCTCCTGAAAAGACCTTCTTGACAACGTATGGCCCTTCGTAATTGGGGGTCCACTTGCCCCTGTGATCTGCTTGCGGCGGGAGAATCCTTTTCAGCACAAGGTCGCCCGTCTGAAAGCTTCGCGGAAGTATCTTCTTGTCGTACGCTTTCTTCATTCGTCTTTGGTACAAACGACCGTATGCCAGAGAAGCTAGCCTCTTCTCATCCATCAAATTCAGTTGGTTCAATCTATTCGTTACCCACTCTGCCTCGTCCAGCTGAACGTCTCGCAATACCCTCAGAGAAGGGATCTCAACTTCCAATGGTAATACCGCCTCCATTCCGTATACCAACGAGAACGGAGTTGCCCCGGTTGACGTGCGTACCGTCGTACGATAACCGTGCAAAGCGAAAGGTAGCATTTCATGCCAATCTTTATAAGTCACCACCATTTTCTGGACTATCTTCTTGATATTCTTATTGGCCGCTTCGACAGCGCCATTCATCTTGGGTCGGTAAGGGGAGGAGTTGTGATGTTCAATCTTGAAATTTTGACAGAGCTCCTTCATCATTTTGTTGTTCAGATTAGAACCATTATCCGTGATTATCCGCTCGGGAATTCCGTATCGGCAAATGATATCTCTCTTGATGAATCTAGCCACCACTTGCTTCGTTACATTTGCGTAAGACGCTGCTTCCACCCATTTGGTGAAATAATCGATTGCTACTAGTATGAACCGATGCCCGTTAGAAGCCGTCGGCTCGATCTTTCCAATCATATCGATTCCCCACATTGAGAATGGCCATGGAGATGACATCACATTTAGAGGACTCGGAGGCACATGTATTTTGTCAGCATATATTTGGCACTTGTGGCACTTTCTTGCAAATTTGAAACAATCAGTTTCCATCGTCAGCCAAAAATAACCTGCCCGCAGCAGTTTTCTCGTCATAGCATGCCCACCAGCATGCGTACCAAAGGCACCTTCGTGAATTTCCTCCATGAGAAGCTTTGCCTCCTTCTCGTCCACACAACGCAACAACACCAAGTCGTGGTTCCTTCTGTATAAGACGCCATCCGGGTTCAAATAGAAATTACCCGCTAATCTCCTGAGAGTCTTCTGATCTTGACTGGATGCCCCAGCCGGATACTCTTTATTCTTCAGGAAATTAAGGATATCAAAATACCACGGTTTGCCATCAGACGCTTCATCGATAGCAAATACATAAGCCGGCCTGTCTAACCGAGAGATAGTGATCTGGGGAGCTTCGTTCCAGAAGTTGACCTTGTACATGGAAGACAAGGTGGCAAGGGCGTCAGCCATTTGATTTTCTGCCCGTGGCACATGATGCAATTCAACTTTGTCGAAGAAAGGCAACAATCTCCTTGCATAATTCATGTAATGTATCAAATTGGGCTGACGTGTCTCCCATTCCCCTTTGATCTGATTCACCACCAGAGCTGAGTCTCCGTATACGTCTAAATGTTTGATTCGCAAATCAATGGCTTCTTCAAGCCCCATTATACAAGCTTCGTATTCGGCCTCATTGTTGGTAACGGCAAAGGTCAATCGGGCAGTAAACGGGATGTGCGACCCGTGCGGCGTAGTGATAATTGCCCCTATTCCGCTACCGTAAGCATTCACAGCTCCGTCAAATATCATCTGCCATTTGGACCCCGGCTCTGGTCCTTCGTCTGGTAACGGCTCTTCGCAATCCTTCATCTTGAGATACATGATATCCTCGTCAGGAAAATCAAATCTCATCGATTGATACTCTTCAATAGGCTGCTCCGCCAGATATTCAGACAACACACTCCCCTTTATTGCCTTTTGCGAGACGTATTGAATATCGTATTCAGTCAAGATCATCTGCCACCGGGCAATTCTACCTGACAACGCCTGCTTTTCGAATATATATTTGATCGGATCCATCTTCGAGATGAGCATGGTTGTATGATTCAGCATGTACTGCCTCAAACGCTTGGCGGCCCAGGCTAGCGCGCAACAAGTTTTCTCCAGCATTGAATATCGAGATTCACAGTCTGTAAATTTCTTACTCAAATAGTAAATTGCATGCTCTTTTCGCCCCGTCTCGTCGTGCTGACCGAGAACGCAACCCATGCTTCCCTCAAGAACCGTCAAATACATTATCAAGGGTCTCCCTGCCACTGGGGGTATCAAAATAGGAGGCTCCTGCAGATACTTCTTTATTTTATCGAACGCCTTTTGACAATTATCGTTCCACGTTATAGCTTGATCTTTCTTTAGCAACTTGAATAATGGTTCGCACGTAGCAGTCAGGTGAGATATGAACCGAGCAATGTAGTTCAATCTCCCTAAAAACCCGCGCACCTCTTTCTCTGTTTTAGGCGTCGGCATTTCTTGAATCGCTTTTATTTTAGCAGGATCGACCTCTATTCCTCTTTCGCTTACTATGAACCCCAGGAGCTTACCCGATCTCACCCCGAAGGTGCATTTGTTAGGGTTCAGCCTCAGCCTGAACTTCCTAAGCCTTTTAAATAACTTCAACAGATTCACCAGATGCTCTTCCTCCGTCTGGGATTTGGCAATCATATCGTCAACATAAACTTCGATCTCTTTATGCATCATGTCATGGAAAAGAGTCGTCATCGCACGCTGATATGTTGCCCCAGCATTTTTCAAACCAAAGGGCATCACTTTGTAGCAAAATGTTCCCCAAGGCGTTATGAAAGTAGTCTTCTCCATATCCTCTGGCGCCATTTTAATCTGATTATAGCCTGAAAAGCCATCCATGAAGGAGAACACGGAGTATTGAGCAGTATTATCAACTAACACGTCAATGTGAGGAAGTGGAAAATCGTCTTTTGGGCTTGCTTTATTCAAATCTCTATAATCCACGCACATTCGAACCTTGCCATCTTTCTTTGGTACTGGTACGATGTTGGCAACCCATGAGGGATACTTCGTCACAGCCAGGAACCCAGCGTCCCACTGTTTCTGAACCTCCTCTTTGATCTTCATTGCCATATCTGGTCGAGTTCTGCGAAGTTTTTGTTTGACAGGCGGGCAGTCTTCTTCCAGTGGCAGACGATGCACAACCATATCTGTATCGAGCCCTGGCATATCTTGATACGACCAAGCGAATACATCATTATACTCTCGGAGCATTTCAACCAGTTTTCGCTTGATATCACTCTGCAGTGCGGCTCCGATACGAATATTCTTCTCAACCCCTTCCGACCCCAAGTTGATAATTTCGATAACCTCATCGTGAGGCAGAATGGCTCTTTCCTCTTGCTTCACCAACCAAGACAGTTCTTCCGGAACGTCGCTATCTTCGATAACCTCTTCTTCGGTCTGGAATACCGGGTGCTCGAAGTCGGGACGAGTCATAGGTGGTTCAAGGATGTCATCTGAAAATGTTATCCTGCAAAAGAAAGGGTTAAGTGCTTCAAAATGCGTATACAGCGGATAACCACATTGCCATTTTATTGAAAAATACAAAACAAGAAAGACAGGGATCACAGTATTTGCACATGAAAAAAAACGCCATTTATTTAATGATTAACAAAGCAATGTTTATAACAACACAGCCCTAAGCAAATCCTGATGCCCCGGGCAAGACATCAGATTATTCAACAATTAATAAAGCAAAGCATTACTGTTTAAAAGTCACAGGAACAAGCTCCTGAATAGACCAGTTGCACAGTCCTTGTCCTGGCGTGCTTGGCTGAATCCAGGCATCCATATCACAGTCGCTGTCCCCTTCATCGGATTCTGAAGCAGCATTGACAGATTCATGGCATACTCCACTGGCAGAGATGGTGATTGACTTTCTGAAATGAGGGGCCCCCACAGAAGGAGTTGATGACGACGGTCGGTACCCCAGTCCGAACCGGTCCATCTTCACCGGAATGTCCAATACTTTGCCCCAGCCCGTGGCTTCTCCTGCCTTCACTAGCGCTTGGGCTTCTTTGTACGAAGAAACAGCTATCTCTGGCACTTTGCTTGACCCGGGACTCTTGTCCTTAATGCGCAAACCTTCGAACGCCTGGCATGGCGTCTCGTGGATCTCCCCGTCGACTTCCACATATTTAAACGAAGAAAGATGGCTGACCAGGATGTCTTCTTCTCCGCACACGGTGACTACACTATCTCCGACCATATACTTTAACTTCTGATGCAGGGTTGACGTGACAGCCCCCGCCCCATGAATCCAAGGTCTTCCCAGCAAGCAGCTGTACGCAGGCTGTATATCCATGATATAAAACTCCGTTGCAAACACTTCCGGTCCCACTTGCAGAGGCAAAGTGATCGATCCGAAGACTGTTCTCCGCGTGCCGTCAAATGCTCTGACTACCAAATCACTTGGTGTGCACAAAATCCCTCGAACATCCAGCTTCATCATAGCCTTCTTAGGCAGCACGTTCAAAGAGGACCCGGTGTCAACCAATACGTGCGACATTGTCGACCCTCTGCACTCAACAGATACATGCAATGCCATATTATGATCCCTTCCTTTCGGAGTCAAGTCGAAATCAGTAAAGCCCAGACTGTGGCCTGCATTTACATGTGCCAATACTCCTTCTAGCTGATTGACGGAGACATCCTGTGGTACAAAAGAAGTGTCCAGGACTTTCAGCAAAGCGTTCCTGTGGGCTTCCGAGCACAACAGCAATGACAGAATAGATATTTTGGACGGTGTTTGCTGCAGATGCTCCACAATTTTATAGTCGCTTTTCCGAATTAAGCGCATGAATTCTTCCACATCTTTCGATGCTGCTTCTTTTTCATTTGCTTGTATCGGAACATTCTCAACCGCTTTCCCCTTTCCTTTCGCTAGCCTTTCGGCCTCCACTTCAGGAGATATAAAGATCCTGCCGCTCCTCGTCATGCCTCCTGAGCCCACAACATTATCCACAACCTCCGCTGACCGCTTGTTAACATCGATTTTAATCCCGTCACAATACACCTCTAGCCCATATGACCATGGGACCGCTTTCGTGCTCTCATACGGGATTGGCCCGGCTTTAGTTATAGTAATCGGTGGTCGCTGAGCTGGTGCTGAAATGGTGATCGTCTTCCTAGGAATTGTCACTGTGGCAACATCACTCTGATTATCCACTACTGCCCCTGCCGGCTCCTCAGTTGCTGTTCTATCAAACTGCAATATACCATCATCAATTAAGGCCTGAACGCCCTTCTTCAAATCCTCACACCCCCCAGACAGGGCCCAACAATCTAAGCAGTACTCATTACAACCCGGGTAAACACCTCCTTGCAACAGTCGGCTTTTTATTTCGCTCAGCGGCGTCTTTAAATCCTCAACATTCATAATCAGATTCAGACCTTCCTCAGTCAGCACGGCATTCGCCCCATGATTAGGCATGGGTTTCTGGACTATATTCGCACCGGTCGTTCCGAAGTTGATAGACTTGTTGTCCAAGAGATCCTGCACAACGTGCTTAAAAGCATGACAACCTTCGATATCATGGCCCGGGGCCCCAGAATGAAACTCGCAGCGCCTATTTGCATCATAGCCGAACGGGGGAGTTCCCGTTATCGGTGCCAAGGTTCTTTTCTCCACCAGATTCAATCCCAACAAGGTCTGCAATAAATCAGCATAGTTAGAGGGAGGCTTCTCGAACACCCTTCTCGGCTTACCACCCTGGAATTTTCTCTGCGCTTGCTGTGCCCCCTGCTGAGGCTGCTGCTGCTGTGGCATTGGTGGCTGCTGAACCTGTTGTTGTTGCTGGATTGGTTGTTGTGGATAAGGAATAGTGACACTCGACACTTGCTGCTGCTGACGATATTGATTTCTTCCCCTGCCTCGGCCTCGGCCTCGGCCTCCAAATACCGCGCTAGCTTCGCCCTGACGGCGCCCACCATAAGCTTTCCTATTACTGCCAGATGCAGCTGATTCATCGACTTGGAACTTTCCTTGCTTAATGTTCCGCTCAATCTTTTCACCCATCAAAATCAGATCTGAAAAACTAGCCAGAGACGTATGAAACAGCATATCATGAAACAGCCCGGTGAATGTGCCAACAAACATGTCGTTCATTTCTTTATCTTCCACAGGAGGACGGACCCTGGCAGCCATATCGCGCCACCTTTGCGCGTACTCTTTAAAACTCTCCCCTTTCTTCTGCGAAAGCCCGGCCAACTGGACCCGATTGGGTGCCAGGTCACTGTTATATTTGTAATGGGCTACGAACGCCTCTGCTAATTGCTTCCAAGTCTTGATATCAGTGGGCTCCAACCCCATGTACCACTCTAAGGAAGGACCCGATAGGCTATCCTGAAAGAAATGCATGAGCATTCTTTCGTCAGTGGAGTATGCAGACATCTTTCTGTAATAAGCTCGTACATGAACCTTCGGACATGTATCTCCTTTGTACTTATCGAACGCAGGCGCTTTGAACTTGATTGGCACCCTCAGCCCAGGTACCAAGCCCATTGTTGCCATGTCCAGACCCACAGCACTCTGGTTTAGGACTCCTTTCATTTGCTCTTCCAGCATTCTAATCTTTTGAGAATCATCCATCGGCCCCTCAAAGCCCCCTCCAGAGAAGGCGTCTTCCTGCTGATCCTCTTGCCACATACCGTTTCCAGCCCCGTATCCATCATACGCATTATTACGTCCAGCTCTGACCTGATTCATCCCCGGAACTCGGCCTCTGTTGCCGTACCCTTGAACCCCTCCAGCAGGACCACCAGCCATAAAACCAGCACCGTTTCCGTTTCCAAAACCTCCGTAGCCCTGATTGACCATACCATAACCATCTTGCCCAAAGCCTTGAGCATTAAAGCCATACTTGCCAGTATTGTCGAATCCCTGATCGTTGAATCCGAACCCAGCGTTGACGAAGCCATTGCCTCCGAGATTATCTCCCAAATTGACATCACCCAGCCCAGCGTTATGGACAGCAGTTTCATTTCCAACTCCGACGTTACCATTCACAGCAGCGGTAGCGTTGTTGACGTTAGCAGCATTCACATTGACGACAGGCGGAGCCACCGGCGTTGGAGTGCCATCTCCATGAGCAGTATCAACCCGGACAGACTGATGATCTTCGTTACCATGACCAGCGTTGCGAGCCAACAGAGGCTGGACCATGGCCTGCAAATTCTCTTGCCCTTTTGCTATAGCCTCCATGGTCTGCATGAAGAGGGCGAGCTTCTCGCGTACATCCTGCATCTCATTCTGAATCTGGTCCATGACTTTCCGACAGTTGGATCGTGTAGAATAGCGGTGCGGATGTTGATCTGGAATCCTGTTAAGTACCTGAATCAAAGCAGGAGATAAGACACCATTCAAAGATTACCTGTTATGCAATATGAATATGAATGCAATGCAATGTGTCTGTGCATTAGGGAAGTTCATTCCCCCAGTTCTAGTGCGAAGGTGCCGGTGCAGTGACAGTGTTGACAATAGGAATATCGGAGCTGAATCATAGAAAGCCTCATATATAACAGAGAGAATCAATAAGCCCAGGGTACAATATCACTGAGAGTACAAAGATGGCATGACCTCAACCAACAACCCTGGTGATGGTCAGCACTATGCAAATAAAGCATACAAATAATGGAACGATCAAATCCTCCCAAAAGTCTGGTACTCCTCTATCAACTTCTTGGTCTCCGGATGGCTTGGTCGATCAAGCAGCCCTTCAACAAGCTGGTTTCTCTTCTTAAGGACACGGCGTACGTCTTCAGCAGTTTCTTCCCATGTTGCTTCTCCGAAGCAATCTTCTAACTTTCGCTTCTGGGACACTGCTTCATCTCTGGATTTGGTTGCCTTGTTCAGTGCATGCTGGACACTATACCGGTTCATCACTTCTTCCTCACACTTCTTGATGCTAGACTCCAACTTCTCTTCGAGGTCGAAAATTTGCTGCTTCAGCTTATCTTCCCTCTTCTTGTTGTTGGTGAGTGTAGCATTCCAAGTCTTGTTGCAAGAAGATATCTCTCGGTGTGCTGCGTCGAGCGCTTTCTTTTTGGCTTCCAGCATGTCATGGGAACTTCTGAACTCTTGCCCCAGACGTTCGCGCTTTTTCTTTTCCTCGGTCAACTCAGCTCCTAACCTGTTCACCAGCTCAATCTGTTGTTGGAAAGCATATACGGCCTTGTTTTTCTCACTGCGTGCCTGGGCTAACTCTTGCTCTAACCCTTCATTAATCTTCATCAAGGCTTCTTTCTCCCTCACAACCTGTTCATATGCTTCTCTAGAAACAGTAGTCGGCTCTTCTACCGGAATAGGATCAAGAATTGGTGCATCTGGAAACGGCATCTTCAACTGACTAGCCCTCTCTTGAATCCAAGCTCTATAAGGTGCATAGGCCTGACAGTCATTCTTTCCTAACAACGGCTTCCCTTTGCGGTTAATACGCGTCCAAGCATGTCGCAACTTGGCTAATAACTCCCCCTTCACGTCACCGGTGAAATACAGAGATTCCTGTACTTCTTCCTCTTGAGGTGGATTCTTCAGCGCATATCCGAACTGGCGAATGAATAGAGAAGGGTTGTAATTGATACACCCTTTTCTTCCAATCAATGGGACATTAGGGTAACCAGAACAACTGAAGATGAGCTCCGATCCCAACAGATCTCTATCAAACCACTCCATATCTTCCGACGATAACCTCATCAAACGCTCCGGCCAACCAGCTGGAACTGTAGTCTCTGCAGCAGATCCTCTCTTAGGAAGGTGACTCTCAAACCACATACTCAATAAGGGCGCACACAGATGAACATTCTTCCCTCTTCCCTTCTCATTCTTGTAATGCAGCGAGTGGTAGAGATCTCCGAGTAAGGTAGGTACAGGATTACCAGCGGCAAACAAGTAGAAAGCATCGAAGTCCACAAAATCCGGTATATTGGGGAATAAGACTATGCCATAAATGCACAAAGCCAACACAGCATTGAAAGCAACCCAGCACCCATTCTTGGCGTACTCTTGGGCTTTACCAACTAAGAACTGAAATGAGAAGCCTGGAACTCCACGGGAAACAGTAGTCACAAGTTCAGAAACATCAACATGCAAGGCTTTTGCTAATTCCTCCGGCTTGGGTTTGGCATCATAATGGATGAATGGAACCTGGTTCTGCACGGGCAGCTCAACATACTCAGCGTATTCCTCCAGAGTTGGTCCCATAATAAAGTCAGAGAACGTGAAACACCTCAAAGCAGGGTCATAGAATTGCATCAAAGCATACAGCCCATCTAACTCTACCTCTGTAGGTTTGCACACCAATCTCAGTAATCTACCATAACTCATCCGGAAACTCCTACGAACACCCTCGTCAGCAAGAGAGATCAACCCAAGTAGAGGAACAATATCAGGCGTAGGCAATTTGTAAGCAACCGTTCTCCGTAGGCTAGTCATGATCAAACACTCAGAAGTCTGGGCACTAGAACTAGGGAAATGCAAATGCACCTGCAGCACAGACACACGTTAGTGAAATGCAAATGATAATGTATATGCAGGGATGCAATGCAAGTAACATTCAACAGGGACCAAAGCTGCAGCTGAATAGCCTAAACCCAATCAAGAAAGGTCTCAGATAGACCATCCAGAAGTCATCAAACCCTGGTCTCAGATAGACCTAAAATAGAACTCCAACACTGGTCTCTGACAGACCTCAAACCATAACTCCAACTGGTCTCTGATAGACCTCAAATCACATCCATAATTGGTCTCTGACAGACCTCATGACTCTCCAACTGGTCTCTGACAGACCTCAGAATAAATCTCCAAGTGGTCTCTGGCAGACCTCATAACTCTCCATAAATAACCCGGATCTCTGATCAAGAAATAACCGGTAATCTGGAGGTCTAGTTACCTGCATAACCCTGAATCCCCTCACAGGTGGGTGGCCCTATAACTGGCACAAGGTACGGCATCCTATGCGGTCGTCGGCGTCACAGACTTTCAGGGTTGATGATACGATTCCCAGAAGGAGTGGCATCATCAATTCCTGAAGAGGCCTCACTCAGCCAACTTCCAAATGATCGGTCCCCAGAGTCGACAATCCAACTAACCAGCAACCCACGCCAACCAAAGGAAGGGGCAGGAGGCCAACCAGAGGAACCTCGTCTGAGTGTAGATTTCATGGGACACCAAAGCAAGCAAAGCAAGCGGGCGCCCACTAATTTCTACTCTAATTCTAGGTGCACTCAAGCCCAGGTCCGGCTTTTCTCTCAATATCAGAACACCCGTCACACCCCAGATACAGCAATAATAAACAATATATATAAAGCTGGAAAATGCAGGGTTAGAAGTATACAATAACTCCATACAAAATCCTCGACGGGGAAACAAGCGTTAGGATTGACTCTCTCAAGGGACGTTGGATCCCAAATGCATAAGAACCATCGCAGTCCTTAGCAGCCAGGGGACGTTGGATCCCCAGCAGAGTCGCCAGCTGTCGCTACTGCGAAAATCGGCGCCGGCTGAACAGAAGAGTCGCCACCGTGCGTTATTTATCCCACGGGAGGGAAAGGAAACGCTCAGAGTAAACCTCGCACATCATGGGAAAGGTATGGTCGTCGCAACCAAAACCTGGGTTCGGGAGTCGGTTACGCAAGGGGAAGGTATTAGCACCCCTCACGTCCGTCGTACTCGACGGGATCCACGCTTGTCTTCGGGTATGGATTGTTATTTCTATCTAAACTAAGGGTCGAGGGTTAAAAAGAAAATAAAATGAAAATAAAAATGACTCGGCAAAGTATCGCACTTTATGCCTACGTATTCTCGCCTGGAACGAGAAATCAGAGTCAACGTAGTTCGCCTACCTACGGGAAAGGAGGGGAAGGTTGCTCGCTAGGATATCGCATCCTATGCCTACGTACTTTCACACGGCATGAAAGATCAGAGCAAACGTAGTTCAGGCCACGGAAGACACAAACTTGTCTTGGTTGATTTTATTCTTTCTGAAAAAAGGTTTTCTGATTAGCGGTCCAAGCGGACAAAAATGACGTTTTGATGAGTTCACATTCTTTTACGAAAGAAGTGTCTTTTATTGTGTTTGAAATCTTTATGTGTTTTTCTGTTTGTTTTGAGAAAGAAAGAGACAGAACTCTAACCTACGGTTGCGAAGGGAAACAAACTAACCTAATGTCATCATGCATGGGTTAAGACCTAGTGTCTATCATGCTTCTCTCCTGCACAGAGAGAAACAGAGATCCTACGGGATAGGCAGAAACATAAACAATATCAGATATATACAGTAAAACAGTAAAATGCATGGATGCAGCAATACAAGCGAGGCAAGGGAGTCCCACTCAACCTCGAACCTAGAAAACAATAGGCGAAAGTGAACAGACTTCACTTTCAACCCAGCAGGGTAAACAGCAAACAATACAGCTCAGAAAACCAATCAATACATCAACAAATGAAATACAGCAAAAGAAACAGCATCAGCAGCTCTAAATCAACAACTGGCTTCAAGCAATCTCCAATCAGCTACAGGCTTCAACAAGCATCAATCTCCATCTTCATGGCCTTCAGACAAGGGCTTTGATCATCAGTCTTCTATCTGCAATGGCTTTTCTTCATGCTCAAACCTCCAGGATGAGGGATTAGTCACAAGAGTGAATTGGGTGTTAAGCAATCAATTGACTACCAAGGGTGGTGAACAGACTGCTTCTAACACAAAGAGACATTTTCTCTCAAGAGTTCTATCTCATAGACACTATCACCAAGCCTTCCAAAGGAAGGGGGTGAGTGTCTTAGAGAGACTCTGAATCACAGAGAAGAATGGATGCAGACAAGGCAATCCATGTTTGAGAAACAATCATTCTAATCTAGAGCTCTGCCTAGCTCCTAAACTCTAGTCTCCTCAGCATCTGCCATCAAGAATCTCCTCCTCAACTCTGACAGTTGATCTTCAATCTTTGAATCTCCAATAGCTTCATCTTCACAAATCTTCAGCTTCCCCAGGGCCCCAGACAAACCCAATACCCATACAAACAATCAATAAACCCCAGAGGGCACACCACACCAGACAACAGATATACAAACAGTAATAATATCAGTAGGGGAATCCTAACTTTTTCTAAGGGATCTAATAGCTACCCATAGCCCATATAGTCCCATAACTAATCTATTCAAACCCTAAGTCCTAAGGGAAATGAAATCAAACTCCTAAGTTGTCACCTAAAACCCTAGTTTTATTCATGATATTCAAGCACTTATTAATCACCTAAAATTAACCTCTAAAAATGGGAACTAAAATATTTCTATAAGCCTAACATCTCATCTAAACAATATGAAAAGAGTGATCAAAAAGGATTAAAGCATGTGAGAGAACAAAAATCATAAAAATGATGCATGAAATGAATTATTTAATATGACATTTATTTTAGAAAATATGTAAAAAATATGAAATAAAACTAAAAATGAAATTTTGTTTTCCTATAATATTCTAGACATTTTAATGAAAATATGGTAAAAAGAATGGATTAAAAAGCATTTTTTATGAATTATTTATGATTTTATGAAAATTGGTAAAGATTAGAATGGAATTAAGACAAATAAAATGAATTAAATGAGCCAGAGGGGGTATGAAAAGAAATTCGCCCCAGTTCAGAACCAGGATGGGCCACATAATGGGGGTGCGCGTAGCAGTTTTACCAAGGCCCAGCTTGAGTCAGCAACAAAAAAACATAGGAAGAAATGCCAGGGGGTGAGAGAAGTAACCAAAACGCGTTGTAAATTGGAATTGGGCCTAACTCGGGGGTGGGGATAACAAAAGAGACTCAGGCCCGCCCGTTTCAATTAATGAAACGGTGCGTTTAGAGCCAAAGTCATTCCCTCCAAATCTCAGATCAAACGCTAGCCATTGGATCGCTATGGTAGTCAAAGGTCCTACTCCAAACGAAGGGCCACGATTTCATCTTCTTCAATTGGCCTGAAACTTAGGGTTTCAAACCACCATGGCAGCCATGCACGACCTACGTTCCACCTCTCTGTTCTCCATCTACACGCAACCAATCTACACGACGTGAACATGAAAACCACTCCAAATTCTTCCCTCTACAAGCTTAGGGCATTAGATCACCTTGAAACTCAACATAACAACAAACACGATTGGATCAACATCCGGCCTCCATTGAAATGCACTGATATGGACCATCACCAATCTTCCCCAAACTTAGCCTAAATTAAACTACATCTAATGGAGATTAACATATGCTATCAAGCCACAATTATAACACACTAATCTAAGAGATATAAGCACCAACAGATTATGGCACCTGTCACTAACCATCACCAAATCTCTCCAAATTCATCTAACTTAATCTCCTAACCACCTAGATCAATTCTACACTAACAAAATCATGCCTAACTAACTGGATCAAGCAGTTTGAATGAAAACTTACCTTGTGCAAAATCTTGCAAACAGCTATGGAGATTGATGATTTGAGGCTTTTGAGACTTGGATCTTGATCAATCCTTGAGGAACTTGATTCTGTATGCAAGCTTTGGATGAGATTTGGCCAGAATTATGCTATCCACTTGCAACTTCAATCTTGATGCTCTTGAAAAAAGTGCTCGAAAATGGATGATAACCACCTTGTTCTTGATTGAATTATACTATATGATGATGAATCAGTATGAGAAGGTTGATTATGATGAAGATTTGGTGAAGAATTTGTGAGAATTGCAATGAAACTTCAATGAAAAGAATGAGAAATCTTGTGAAATTCTTGGTGCAAATGAGGCCAACCCTTGCCAAATTCTCCTTTCATGAATATATAGACCCCAAATGAACATTCTAGATCCATCTTGCACATTCCCTTGTTTTCAAACTTTGGCTCATTTTGGATTATGTTTCTTAAAAGGTAAGCAACCATGGATAACTTCATTTTTTCCTTCTAAACTCAAAAAAGTGTGTGAACCATTGTTCTTAGAATTGTTTTTCCATTCAAAATCATATATTGGAAGTCTCCATTTGGACTTGGAAATCTCCCAAACCATTTTTCAACTTGAAATTATTCACTTTATAAGCCTTTTTAGTTCATATTTTGACCTATCATGTAACTTCATGCTATGAGCTTCTCCAATAACTTGTGACCTTCTTTCTAGACTTAAAATCCCATTTGGAGCAAGTTTGATGTTGTAAGTTTTTCCATTTGAGGCCTCCTTGTATGAGTTTTGGACATAGGTTAAAATGACCTGTAATTCACAAATGCCCAAAATACCCTTTGCTTGTCAAGACCATAAGTTGAGTTCTC
This sequence comes from Lathyrus sativus, assembly GCA_963859935.3. Lineage (NCBI taxonomy): Eukaryota > Viridiplantae > Streptophyta > Magnoliopsida > Fabales > Fabaceae > Lathyrus > Lathyrus sativus. The sequence continues at coordinate 67,627,757 of OZ012739.1, read as the reverse complement.
CACATCATATGAAGGCATGCCATACCATTCTAGAAAGCTAAGACAATGAGGAACAATTCTTATGTTGACCAAGAATTCATTTGAAATCTCCTTGAGGGGTAAAAATGGCTTGGAAGTCAAGTCACTTTCACAGACAAAAATTCAGACACCCCAGATGACCTGTAACTTGTAAGGACCATAACTTGAGTTCTATAAATCTCCTTGAGGTCTTCCACCACTCAAATTAAAGGTCTTGAGATCCTCTACAAGTTTCATGTTGGCCAAGAAGCCATTTGAAGCTAGCATTTTGACTTATCTTGCTTGGAAATTTGACCTAAACTAGGGGATTTTACAGAGAAACCCTAATTTAGTAACTCCTCTTCTCCTTGATTTCTCTTGAATTCTCCTTGTCATATCTCCATATCCTTCTTCATATGTTCAATGGTGATCCCCACATCTCTCCAATAGACTTGAATGCCCTTTTAAGTCAGTCAATTGACCTAGGGTTGACCTAGGGTTGACCCAGATGAAACCCTAGTTGACTGTCTTCAACTATAGCTCTTGTGCTTTCATCAATGACTTGCTTTCTTCTCCAAATGACTTTTTGAGTCTCTCAAGATGTCTAGATGCTCTCCATGCTTTCACCTCACAGCTCATAACCCTCTTGTTGATCCTCAGATGCCCTCAGCTAGGAGATGGACTCAAGGCTTGATCTGCTGAACTCTTTGCTTTCAAATTCTTTCCTGATGACTTGAGTAGGATGGAATTAGGATAATAACCTCTTGCTAGGCCTCTAGAGATGAAAATAATGATTGGTCCCCTGTTGAATGACTTGCTATGCTTATGCTATGCAGATGGTTAGTCTATGTACATGACCCTACATGCAAATGCTAATGATGATGAAACATAAACCAAGGAATAAGGTTAGGCAAATTTTAGGGTGCAACACCAAGGATCCGTTTGAAGCTTGCATTTTGAATTATATTGCTTGGAAGTTTGACCTAAATCAGGGAATTTTACACAGAAACCCTAATTTAGAAACTCCTCTTCTTCTTGATTTCTCTTTGTTTTCTCCTTGGCACAACACCACATCCTTATCTAACTGTCAAATGATGAACCCCACATCTCTCAAATAGACCTTGATGCCTTTCAATCAATCATTTGACCTAGGGTTGACCTAGGGTTGACCCAGATGAAACCCTAGTTGACTGTCTTCAACTGCAACTCTTGTGATCATATCAATGACTTGCCTCACTTTCAAAATGGACTTATAAGTCCTCCATGATGTCTATATACCCTCCATGACCTCAATTCCTTTCTCACAACTTCTTTGATGATCTTCAAATACCCTCAAGATAGGAGATAGATCCACTGCTTGATCCACTGACTTCTCAGATTTCAATTTCTTTATGATGACTTGGATGTGCTTGAATTTGAATAAGAACCTCTTGATAGGCTCATAGAGATAAGAATAGTACTTGGTCCCTTGTTGGATGACTTGATATGCTATGCTATGTAAATGATTAGACTATGTACATGACTTTATATGCAAATGCTAATGCAATTGAAACATAAACCAAGTGAAGTAGGTTGAGCAAATTTTAGGGTGCAAAAATTGTCACGAGATAATAACCTTGATAGGCCCCTTTGAGAAGGGTATCTTGTCTATTTGTTTGTGTTGTTACAGGTGTAGCATATTCCAGACAGTGCGCCGTGCGCATCCGGAAGCAGGATGATTCCTCCTTCTCCAGCAGAGTTTAGTAGCCTCTCCCCGCAGAGTCTGAACCCAAGACCGTGAGCATTGATATGCCTCCCAGGCAGAGATGATTCTTTTTCCCCAAGCAGACGCGTCCTGAAGGAACATCACCTCCTCAGCTGAGTCACGCGCCAAAGCATGATTTCTTTCCCCCAGCACCGGGTCACAAGTGCAGGTTTCATAAAAATGTTCGGGCGCCGAAGCTCGTGTTCATTCCCCCCGCACCGGGTCACAAGTGCAGGTTTCGTAAGAAACTGTTCGTACGCCGAAGTATGCAGCAACTGATGGTGCCAGACTGAAGTCTCCAGCGGAATTGAGATTCCCCACCAGAGTCGTACTCTCTCCCGAAGTCAGATGATTCCCTCTTCCCCAGTAGAGTGTTGGAACAACTGATGATGTATTCCCCTGCAGAGTTGTACTCTTCCCCGAAGTCGGATGATTCCTTCTTCCCTAGTAGAATTGAAATTCCTCATCAGAGTCGTACTCTCCAGCGAAGCAGTTGGGACCGTGAGTGGTATTCCCTAGCAGAGCGTTGAACAGCTGACGCTGTACTCCCCCAGAGTTGTACTCTCTCCAGTGAAGCAGAATGATTTCTCCTTCCCCAGCTGAGTTTGCAGATCCCCAAGAGAGCCGAATCCTTGGAAGTTGATCAGACCCTGATTGGTTTTCCCCAGTGGAGTGTGGATCAACTGAAGTTGTTTCCCCACAGAGTTATCATCCCCAGAAGAGTAGCCATGAAGGCCACGCAGTTCATTCCCGCGATTGACATCGCTTTCCCTCAGCAGGTCCAGGTTCTCGTAGAGCTTCGTTCCCCTGCAGCAATCAACTGAAGTCGTCCCCCCGCAGCAGTCAACTGAAGTTGTGTCCCCTGCGGAGTCCAATTGAGATTGGCGTGACCATGTTCTCCTCAGCAGGATGATTCCTCTATCTGAGTAGTTCTTTCTCCTTGACCGGAGGATTTCCCCCTCGGCATTTATTTTGCTGACGGGATTGCATCATTGTGCATGATTGCATAGCATTTATCATAAACGCATAGCATTTCCACCGTGTGGAGCATGGCGCCGAAGCATATGCATAATAAACATGATCTAGGGTGTTACCGTTCTTGTTTTGCAGGTGTTCCGCCGAAGGATCAGTTGCTCAGGATGATTCCTGACATTTCCCCCAACGAAGTCGCTTGCTCAAGATGATTCTTGAGATCCCCAGCGAAGTCTTCAGTTCAAGATGATTCTTGAATGCCTCAGCAGAGTCGTTTGCTTAAGATGATTCTTAAAGCTCCCCAGTGCAGTCCCCAGCAACAGTTGCCCAGGATGATTCCTGAAGTCTCAAGAGAGCCGAATCCTTGGAAGCTGCTCAAGCCACGATTGGTTTGCCCCCGGCAACAATTGCCCAGGATGATTCCCGGAATCCCCAGCAGAGTGTTCGCTCAGGATGATTCCTGAAAGCTCAAGAATGGTTATTTGTTCAAGATGATTCTTGAAGGTCCCCGACGGAGTTATTTGTTCAAGATGATTCTTGAAGTCCTCAGCAGATTTGATTCATCCAGAATGATTTTTGGACCCTCGGAGCGGAGTTACTTGATAGTTCTCCATATTCCCCAGCGGCGAAGCGCCCTCCCCAGCAGGTTTTCTAACGGCGAAGTTGAAATCTCCCTTGAAGACTCCAGGATTGAAGTCTGGACGTGTTAATGAAGCAGTTATCTCAGCTAATGCGGAATGCCTAATGGCATGATCAACCTGATGGTTGAAGTCCGGCTGATGCCCGACAGTGTTCTTGGAATGCCTGATGGCATGATCGACTATGTGCTACCGGTTACCGTGTGACCAATTCCCCAATGAATTTCCTTCACCCTGACGGCGAGGTCAGATTATGTTCGTTTCCAGCGGCGATGTTGGATGTTTGTTTTGACGGCGAGGTCAGAGTCTTTGATTTTCAGCGACGATGTTGGGATGTTTGGTTCTGGCGGCGATGTCAGGTGCTTTAGTTTTCCGGCGGCGATGTTGGATATTTGTTTTGACGGCGAGGTCAGATTATGTTCGTTTCCAGCGGCGATGTTGGATGTTTATTTTGACGGCGAGGTCAGAGTCTTTGATTTTCCAGCGACGATGTTGGGATGTTTGGTTCTGGCGGCGATGTCAGGTGCTTTAGTTTTCCGGCGGCGATGTTGGATATTTGTTTTGACGGCGAGGTCAGATTATGTTCGTTTCCAGCGACGATATTGGATGTTGTTCTTGACGGCGAGGTCAGATTATGCTCGTTTCCAGCGGCGATGTTGGATGTTTGTTTTCTGACGGCGAGGTTATATCCTGTTTGTTTCCAGCGGCGATGTTGGATGTTTGTGTCTGACAGCGATGTCAGGTTCCTCAGTTCTCCAGCGGCGATGTTGGGTATTTCGTTTGTTTCTGGCGGCGATTTCAGATGATTTAATTCCCCAGCAGAGACGTTGGATGTTTGGGTCTGACGGCGATGTCAGGTTCTTTAGTTCTCCAGCGGCGATGTTTGAATGTTTGGTTCTGGCGGCGATGTCAGTTGATTTAGTGTTCCAGCGGCGATGTTGGGTGTTTCTCAGACTCTGTAGTTTCTCCAGCGGCGATGTTTGGATGTTTGGTTCTGGCGGCGATGTCAGTTGATTTAGTGTTCCAGCGGCGATGTTGGGTGTTTCTCAGACTCTATAGTTTCTCCAGCGGCGATGTTGGTTGTTTGTTTCCAGCAGTGATGTTGGGTATGTTTGTTTCTGACGGCGATGTCAGGTGATTTAGTATTCCAGCGGCGATGTTGGGTGTTTTGGTTGTCTAATGACAATGTCAGAGGAATTCAATGTGGATAACTGACGGCGATGTCAGATCAGTACTTCTCCAGCTAGTTGCCGTGCAGCTACTATTCCAGTTTTTGGAGATTTGTTCCCCTCAGAGTACCGTGTGCTCGTGCAGTTGGCAAATTTCCGGGTTTACCGGTATTCAACCGTCTCGCACCTTGATTGGCTGAGAGTCGTTCGCTCCTCACCCAGTCAGGTTCAAGCCGTTTGAATAGGGGCAGCTGTTGCACCCTAAAATTTGACCAACATTTATTTACCTATCAAGAGTTGTATGAAACTTTGAAGCTAGCCAAGAGGGCTATTCAAATTTTCAAAGGTTGATACCTTTGTCAGAGAACTCAAGAGATCCTCAGAGGAATTGGTTGAAACCAAGGTTGTGTGTCTCATAACTTGAGAGTTGTGGGAGCTCCTCAGGTGATTCTGAGACTATGAGGATGGACTTGAAGCTTTGAGAAAGCTTATGAGATGTCTTGAAAGCCATCATGAATCCTAGAGAGGTCATTGTACAAGAATTCAGAAGATTCAACCATGAGTGGTAGAATTAGGGTTTGACTGGGTCAACCCTAGGTCAACTGAAGATTTGGGGAGGGTTGAGACCCAATCCAAGAGCCATGTGATCATGGAATTATGTATTGAGATACTATAAGGATGATTCCTAGACCAACTCATCATGATTGAGGAGTTTGAGAAGTTTTAAGCTAGGGTTTCTAAGGATTGACAGTGTAAAATCCCCTAGTTTGATCCCTATCTTCAAGGCAGTTTAGCTCAAGATGTGATTGTCATATCATCTTCCCCACAACATGAATGCTGTAGAGATTGTTCTTAGCTTTAATTTGAGTAGTAGAAGTCCTTGATAGGATTTGTGGAGCTCAAGTTATGGTTTTGACAAATTACAGGTCATCTGAGGTATGTGAATCTGGGTCCTTGAAAGTCACCCAACTTGCAGACAACGTTTGCCCTAGTAGGATGACTCCTATGGATTCTTGGTCAACATGAATGTTGAAGAGCATCTTCTTAGCTTTCTAGAGAGTACTAGAAGTCCTTGATAGGATTTGTAGAACTCAACTTATGGCTTTGACAAGCCAAGGGCATTTTGGTCATTTGGAAGTTATAGGTCATTTCAAGCATAAGGCCATATCTCCTACTTCCAAGCTTCAAATGGAAAAATCTTCAACATCAAACTTGCTTAGAATGATGTTTTAAGGCTAGTAGGGAGGTTATGAGATGTTGAAAAGGCTCATATCAAAAAGTGATAAAAATGGCCTAAAAATGAGGCATAAGTTAATTCAAGTGAATTTGAAAAATGGAAATCCCAAGTTATAAGTCCAAACCATGTCATGTAATAGGTCATTTTGACTCCAAATGATACTCTAAGAACAATGGTTCAGCCACAATTTTGATTTGAGGCTTGGATCATAGGGCTGCCTTGTAATTGGATTACTTGCATATTAAGGTACCATAGCAAAACTCAAAATAACTCAATAAACAAGGAAGATATGCATTGTAACTAACCCTAAATCTCATGTAAGGAGAAATTCAAGTCAGTTACCAAGGATTACAAGGGTTTTGGCATGAGATACCATGTAAGGAGAATGTGAATTCAAAATACCATGACATGAAAAGATGAATTTCTCATTGGATTGCTCTAGATGGTTCTAGATGTTTCTAAGCCATTCTATATAACAAGTGCAACTTGCTCAGATGCAAGGTTGGTGTTAATTGGTGTAGAGAAGAGAGATTGAAATCAAAAAGCTTCCATTGCAAGTCACATTCAATCTCTTGATTCTTCTTCATTGCTATCCCATTTTTCTTCACAAACCTTCTTCATAGATCTTTCTGAGTGTGTTCATACTGGTTTGAAGCTCCATTGATGAAGATTTGAAGGTTGCCATTGGAAATTGCAAGAAAGCAAATCACATTCAAATTCAAGGATACAAGCTCTCTCCCTCCAATCTTTTGCAAACAGAAGAAGATTCATCATCCAAGGATTGTTCTTGAAGAGTTTCAAGCCTTGAAAGCAAGGATTTCATCACCTACCATTTCAAGAAGCCAGGTTTGCAAAAGCTCTTTCACCTCATAATCTAGGCATGGTTAGGTTAATTTATTAGCTTAGAACTGTTAGAGACAATTAGGTGATCATTTCTGAAGAGTTTAAGGTCATTTGGTGAAGTTTCAACTATGGATGTCATTTCTTGATGGAGTAAGAACTAGTGATATAGTGAGTTTTAATGCAAGATTATTAGATGATTTTAACCCATGGAATGTGAGGATCATTTTGATGTAAAGAAAGTTGAGTTTGGTCGAGGTCGAAAATGGATCATATTTTGAGATTAGCTTGGTTACACCATCGGGTTGCATGGTAGAGGTCGTTTCAATGTATTCTAGTACCATGATCGTGTTCAGGGAGAAATTCTAAGCAGCTTAGGGTTTTGAACGAGTGAATTTGATGAAGAAATGAGGTAGCACGCGTGGGCAGAAGATGGTGGTACGAGTTCTGTTTTCATGGAGGTTTTTCAGAAACCCTAGGTCCAAGGTTGAAGATGACCCACGACCGTCAGATCACACGCTTGACCATTGACTTGAGAATAGATCTAGCGGCTCACGTTTGATTTGAATTGTGGAGGGAAGCCAGCAAGAATGAAACGCGGCGTTTCATTAAAACGCTCTCCCTGGGCTTAGTAAATCAATGATATCCCCACCCCCCTGTGAGGCCCAAATCCAAAATGAACTGAATATTGTTTCTTTTTGCACCGCTGTTTTTTCTTTTTCTTTATGATTTTCATTGGTTTTTTCTGATTAATACGTTGGGCCAGGCGCTTTACTTGTTACACCCCTATGTCTGGGCCCAAGTGTGATATAAACTGTGTATTGTTGCTGCTTGCACCCCATAGTCATAATCCATTTATATTTTCCTCCATTTTATTTCATATTTTAGAAAATTCATATCAAATTGAAAAATAATGTTTTTTTCATGGGAGTTTTTTCTCCCTTTTCATATTTTTGTCTAGAAAAATATAAAATGAAAATATTTCTCATTTCATGCATTTTAATATTTTTTGCATATTTTTTACTTTAATTTCTTTTTAATTCTTTTATATTAATATATGATTTTGTAGAATTTAGTTTAGGTAGTTCCCTTAAGATTTTTAGGTCAATAGTTTAAGGGTAGTTAGGTATATGTTTTAGGTTCCCCCTGGATTAATTCCATATTTTTGTGATGATTTTTAGGATAGTTTTGATTAGATGCTATTAGGTTGTGTAGAATTAGGTTAAAACTTCAACATAGGTCCATAATAACTTTAGATTTTGGGTTTTTAGGACAATTTAGACTATGGGACATATATGGGTATTAAGGGTAGGTATGTAGGATCCCTTAGAAATTATATTAGGATTTAATATAGTAGTATACTATTTTTAGTTGATTTTTGTATTGGTTGATTGTTTGTGTTGCCTTTAGGGCATGTTTGCTTTTGTTTGCTTTGCTTTGTGGGCTTGGAGAGCTTGATCTTGTTCTAAGGGGCATTGAGGAGCATAGTAGAAGACTTGAAGATGGATTGAGGAGCTTGAGAGCTTGATTTTATTTTCTTTTTTGTTGTTTTAGGGTTAAGGATTATGAAGAGTTTAGACTTAGACAACTTCTTTCTTAAACATGGATGGTATCATTCACCTCCATTCCTCCCTATGATTCAAAGTCCTTCCGTGGTATATGCCTCTCTCCTTTGGAGGGATAAGTGATGTACCTAGGAAGTAGAACTTTTGAGGGAACCATTCCTTTGATGTTGAACCCTTATAGGTCACCTTTGGTGGTCAATAAGCAGTTCAATATCCCCAGCTTATCCAGCAAGTGATTTTCTCTGGTTTGATTGTCTTGAGAGATGCAGAGCCTGAGTTTGAAGATGAAGACTTCATTGAAGAATATTGAAGAGCATGAATATCAAGTTGATACTTGAAGACCCCTGAAGATTAGGTGAAGCCTGAAGGTGGAGCTGATCAAGAAGCTGAGGCTTAAAGGAGAAGATAAGTTGAAACTTATGTTGTAGGGTTGAAGCCTGGAAAAGCAACTGATGATTGTCAAGAGTGATTGAAGTCTGAAGACTGAGTTGCTATTGGAAAAGCTGAAGCTTGAAGTTGAGAGAGGAGTGATCTGTTTCTTCTTTTTCTTTTATGTATTGCTGTGTTTTGTTTGACTTGTTTGATGCATTAGAATAAGTTCATATCTAGAATAGGTAGAATCTAGGAGCATGATTGCACTAGAGGTTGAGTTGCTCCCTCTGCTTGTATTGTTACTGTGTGGCTTTGCTTGCGGGTATTCGGTAGAGCTCAGTTCCCTTGCCCATGTGGTTTGTTTGCCTGATGGCATTTCATTTCATTTTATCTGTATGATTGCAGTTTACTGTTTATTGCTTGATAGCATGTTGTTTATATTTCAGTATGATTACTGTTATCCATTCTGGCTTGAGGTTGAGATGAGCTTGTGGAGGCTGAAGCCCCACACACATTTCCTCCCTCACTTGCATTGCATGCATTTTACTGTTAAGCTGATGCTTTGTCTATTTTGGTGTATCATTGACATGATCCCTTAGGACTCTCATTTCCTTTGATAAGGATTTGATGATAGAATTTTAGGTTGAAACCTATGCATGACAACTTCTAGGAGTTCCCTGTTCAAACCTCAACCATAGGATGAATCCATGGCATGATAACAGTAGGACTTGATAGTCTCCCTCCTAGTTGGTCCTGTTCTCTTCTCACCTCAAAAAAGTTTAAGATACAATAATCATGAATGATTTCTTTCGTACGTTACGAGCCTTAAGCTATCTGAGAAAGGATTGTGGGAGAGTTTATTTTCCGCAGTCTGGATGTTTAGTATGGTACCCTTTGGGTGACATGCGACGCATTCACTCTCAGGTCATAGTCTCTAGTGCGGTTGAAATCGCAAACACAATAAAAAACACTTCTTTCGTAAAAGACAGGAAATAAACCGTAGTTTCCCGAACTACGTGAGCTCTGATCTCTCATGCCTGTTGAGAGTACGTAGGCACAAGATGTCGATGTCTTGGCGAGCTACCTTCCCCCATAACCCTTTGTAGGCTGAACTACGTTGACTCTGATTTCTCATTCTCTGATGAGAATACGTAGGCATAAAGTGCGACGCTTTGCCGAGTCATTTTTCTTTTCTTTTTCAGCCAGCCTTGATAGGTAGATAGAATGAAACCAACCCGTCCAAGTAAACCAAGCAAGTGTGGATCCCGTCGAGTACGACGGACGTGAGGGGTGCTAATACCTTCCCCTTGCGTAACCGACTCCTGAATCCAGACAACGGTTGCGACGACCTTGTCTTACCCTTTTCCGTCAGGTTTTTCCGATCGTTTCTTTTCCCGTTCCGAGGGATAAATAACAAAAGGTGGCGAATCTTCTGTTGTGCCGGCACCTTATTTTCGCGCAAGCGACAGAAGGGGTTGAAAGGAACATCCGTATAGGGGTCGCGCTGCAGAGCGACGTCAAGCGAAGATTGGTTGAAATGCTCAAAGAGTACAGTGATATTTTTGCTTGGTCGTATGAGGATATGCCTGGGCTGGATACGGATATGGTTATGCAGTGTCTGCCGCTAAAAGAAGAATGCCCGTCTATTAAGCAGTATTGCACCCTAAAATTTGACCAACTTGATTTATCTGATTTGTGTTTTCATAGCTTTATCATTTGCATAGTAGATCATATACATAGTTCATTCATTTTGCATAGCATAGCATGGGCAAGCCATCCAACAAGGGATCAAGTGCTATTTTCATCTCAAGAAGCATATCCAAAAGGTTTTTATCAAGATTCAAGCCTATTCAAGTCACCAAGAAAGGAGGTAAAGCTTTGAGAAGTTAATATATCAAGCAACAGATCTATAGCCTATCTAAGGAGTAGTTGAAGATCATCATAGAGGTTGTGAGCTATGGACTGAGGCACGGAATGTGTGTAGACATCATGGAAGGCCTAGAGGGTCATTTTGAAAGTAAGACAAGTTATTGGTGTGGTTGCAAGAGCTACAGCTGAAGACAGTCAACTAGGGTTTCACCTAGGTCAACCCTAGGTTTGATGCTTGATTGAAGGGCATCAAGGCCCATTTAAAGGGTGTGGGATTCATCATTTGAGATGTGGATATGGATATGGTGTTGTGACAAGGAGAAATCAAAAGAAATCAAGAAGAAGAGAAGTTTCTAAATTAGGGTTTCTGAGTAAAATCCCCTGGTTTAGGTCAAACTTCCAAGCAAAATAATTCAAAATTCAAGTCCCAAATGGATCCTTGGCCAACATGAAACTTGTAGAGAATCTCAAGACCTTTAATTTGAGTGGTGGAAGGCATCAAGGAGGTTTATAGAACTCAAGTTATGGTTCTTGCAAGTTACAGGTCATCTGAGGACACTGAAATTTATCTGTGAAAGTTACTTGACTTCCAAGCAACTTTTACCCCATGAGGAGTTTTCAAATGGATTTTTTTCAAACATGAAATTTGTTCCTCATGATCTTAGATTTCTAGAAAGGTATGGTATGCCTCAATCTGATTTTTGGAGCTCTACTTATGATCTTGACAAGCCAGGGGTATTTTGGGAAAGTAAGATTATAGGTCATTTCAAGCATATGCCTAAAACTCCTACTTGCAAGCTTCAAATGGAAAAATGTTCAACATAAAACTTGCTCAAAATGATGTTTTGAGTCTAGAAAAGAGGTCATGATGGTTTGGAAATGCATGGAGCTCAAAATGATAAAATTGACCAAATATGGAAGGTAAAAGTCCATTTTCAAGTGACCAAATTTGGGATTTTTTGATCCAAAGCTAAAATACATCATGTGATATACCAAATTTAAGGGAAAACATGTTTTGAGATCATTGACACCATTGGATTTTGAATTTGAGGTCAAGAACTTGGACTTACCATTGGTTACTTATATAAGAAGCTACACTTGCCAAACCAAGCTAGGAGTGAATTGCAAGGCAAAGAACCACTCTAACACACTCTAATTCTCATTTGGGGAGATATTCAAGTCACATTTGAATGCTGCAACAAGGCAAGCTATAACTGATATGTTGATCTCATTAAAGGAAAAACTCATGACATGAGATTATCATTTTTTCATAGGATCCTTCCAGCACTTTCTAGATCCTTCCTACATCACCTATAAAGCCATTTGAATTGATCTAAATCAGTTTTTTGGGTTTCATTTGGTGCAGAGAAGCAATATTGAGTTTCAATTCCCTCCATTGCAATTCATCATCGAGTTCTTCATTTTCCTCAGAATCAATCCAATTTCTTGATTGAATTCAATTCAATAATCATCACTGAGTGTGTAGAGATCAAAACCAGAGTGAATCCATGGTTGAATCGAGTTCTTGAAGTTGAACTTTCACACCTGCAATTGAAATTCTATTTCAAGAATCCAAGCTGTTAGAGGAGGATCTAGTGCATACAGAAGCAAGCAAGCATTATACTGAAGGAATTTGGAGCAGGACAAGCATTGATTTGGAGGTTTTCACGATCTGTTTCCCTCATTTTATCAGGTTAGTAAGTTTCGAATTATGGCTCGATTTAGGCATAATTAGGTTGATTTGTTAAGTTAGAATATTAGTATGTGGTTAGGAGAAACTTTCTGGAGAGTTTGAGAGGAATTGGTGATGATTCACATGTGCATACAAATTCTGTTTGGACCTAGAGCTCCTTGGATATGCAAGTAGAACCTTAGGTTTTTAGTTGTAATTGACCAGAGATGAACAAGGAAGAGATTGAGACACTTAATTTGAGGATTGGTGATGATTGATTTTCTGATTAATTTTGGAGATGAAATCGTGTTTGCTGTTAGAGATGATATCAATTGAATTCAAGGCCATAGATGAAATCAGGGTGAGAAATAGAGCATGTTAGGGTTTTATTTTATGATTTTTGATCAAGATTTGATGAGGTTCGATTGGCTGCATTCTGAGTGTTCTTGGAAGTTCATCCATGGAGTTTTGTCTCCACTTTGATTCAAATGGAGAAGACAAGCGCTGCACCGTTGGATCTCACTTTTGACTTTGACCCCAAGAGGATCGTGTGGCTCTGATTGTGTTTCAATTTGTGAAGGGGCTTGCTGATGCTGAAACGCATCGTTTCATTTAAGTGGAGCATTGGGCTTAATTTGGATTGTGCTATCCCCACCCCACTCACGGGCCCATTTGAATATTGCCTTGAATTCGTTTACTTCCTGCACCGTCTTATTTTCCTTTTTCTTTGATTTTTCTGACATATATTTGGGCCCAAGGCGCTTTGATACGCGCACCCCCCAAGTGGGCCCAGTTAGTTCACATGTTTTAATTCCTTGCTATCTGCACCAGTATTTTCCTTTTTTTAATTCATTTAATTCATTTTTCTTTACAATTTTGAAAAATCATAAAAAATTGAAAAAGAAATATTTTGACATGGGAGTTTTTGCAACACTTTAATAATGGTTTCAAGAAAATTGTGAATAAATAAAAATGTTAGTTTAGGCATTTTCTTTATTTTTTGTGAATATCTTACTTTTAATTGTTTTTTATTGAATATAGTTGGTACATAATTTTGTAGATTTTTGTTTAGCTAGCTCCCTTTACATTTTAGTGCTATTCTTTTTAGGGTAGTTAGATATAAACTTGAGCTTCCCCCTGGATTTATTTCATGATTTTATAATATAGGGTTTGGATTAGTTTGATTAGATGATATTAGGATGGTTAGATTAGGGTTTATACACAACATAGGTGTACTTTACCATTTTATTTTTGGGTTTTTAGCATGAATTAGGTTATGGGATATATAGGGTATGTAGGGTAGATATAGAAATCACCTTAGAATAAATCTTAGAATTTTTAATACTATTTTACTATTTTTAGTATATTTTGCAAATTGTGTGATTGTTTGGTGTTCCCATTTGGGGTTTTTGTTTGTCTGCTTGGGCTTGTGGGTTTTTATTTGGGGCATGGGCTTGGTTTGGGCTTGTGGAAGCATGAAGACATCAAAGGAGAAGATTGAGGATAATAATCAAATGTTGAAGCTTGAAGATGGCTTGAGCTTGGGGCTGATTGAAGACATAGGATAATAGGAGCAAATAGGCAGAGCCTTAGAATAGACCAAATTTTTTTCACAAACATGGATAGCTTCCTGTGCTTCCATTCCTCTCTATGACATAAAGTCCCTCTGTGGTATTCACCTCCCTCCTTTGGAGGGATAAGTGGTTGTATCTAAGAGGTGGAACTTTGAGGGAAATAGTCTGTTACAATGTCAACCGTTTATAGGCTTCCTTTGGTTGTCAATGAACCGTTTGACATGCAATTTATTCTGATAAATCAATTCTCATCTAGGAGAGCTTGTCTTGAAGAAAGAAGCCATTGAAGATAGAGATGAAGATCAAAGATTGACAAAGATGAATATTGTTCATGTCAAAGTTGTGCAACTGTGAAAGCTAGAGTTTACTGCTATTTAGAGCTATCTGCTGTCTGATACTGTCGACTGGTTAAGATTTTGTGCTTGCTTGAGCAGGGTGATTTCTTGGAGATAGAAGCTTGTTGTAGCTTGGGTCTCATGGGAGCTTGACTTTGGGGTTCATTGGGAGATTGCTGTTTATCAACTGTCAGAGTTGGGTGAGCTGTCAGAGCTGGGTTTTTGGTGTTTATTTTCTTTGCTGTATTGTTTGTTAATTCTTCCCCTTGAGGTTAAGGTGAAGTTGTTTCACTTTGCTCATTGTTTTCTAGGTTCGAGGTTGAGTGGGACTCCCTTGCCTCGCTTGTACTGCTGCATTCATGCATTTTACTGCTTTACTGTATATATGTTGTTGCTTTTCCGTTTATCCCCTAGGATCTCTGTTTCTCTCTGCGCAAGAGAGAAATATGACAGACATTAGGTGCTAACCCATGCATGATAACATTAGGGTAGATTTTGATTCCCATTTTAACCATAGGTTTTAGAGTTGTTGTTTCTCTTCTATCTCAAAACCATCATAAAAATACAATAAAAGGATAAACATCAATAAAAAACAGTTCTTGCGTAAAAGACTGTAAACCAACCAAAGAGTCATTTTTGTTCGCTTGGACGAGTAATCATGAAAAAACCTTTTTCAAAAGGATAAAAAAAACAATCAAGACAGACTTGTGTCATACGTGGCCCGAACTACGTTTGCTCTGATCTTTCATGCTGTATGAAAGTACGTAGGCATAGGATGCGATATCCTAGCGAGCAACCTTCCCCTCCTTTCCCGTAGGTAGGCGAACTACATTGACTCTGATTTCTCGTTCCAGACGGGAATACGTAGGCATAAAGTGCGATACTTTGCCGAGTCATTTTCTTTTCTTTTAACCCTTGACCTGTAGAATAGATAGAATAACAATCCGTACCAGAAAACAAGTGTAATACCCCAAATTTTGTCCTAAGATTAGTCGAATCATCTCGCATATTGTTGCATTTTTGCATTTAACCAGTCACTAGCAAGTTCGTGTAGTTGATTGATGTTTGCAGGAAAATATCATGTGGCGCGCTCTTTAGTTCATGAAGGGTAAAGTGGTCGTTTGCTTCCAGCAGGCCGTTAATTTACGAACTTTGAGTTGTAGACAGGAAAGTTGGGCCGTTTAATTTGGTTGCTGTGAGTCAGGGCCGAAGTGCAGTTGGGAGTGTTTGATTGGGGGGGATTTGGAGTTGTTCGAAATTAAATCGATTCAAGGTTTTGGACTGAAGTTCGCCAGAGAATAGGTTCATGTTGAGTTTAATCGAAGGGTGGGATTTATTCTGAAAAATCGCTCATTTAAGTTGCAGGAGAGATTAGTCGGAAGTTCGCATCGGAGATGGGATCAAGCGGATGCATTGGATGAATTTCGAATTAATAGGAGAAAATAGAATTTTAGTGGTATTTTCATCTCATTTTAAAATCAAAAATAATAAAAATAAGTTTTATTTCATTTTTGTAATTTTTTATTTTTATATCATTTCTTTCAATTTCAGTTCATTTTTAAATCAATCTAATTTCATTTTTAAATCAATCATATTTCATCTTTTTTTGTTAGAATCAATTTCATTGCATTTTTCTAAAAAAAATCAATTTCATTTCATTTTTTTAAATCACTTTTATTTTTTAATTTTATTTCATTTCATTTACATCAAATTTTATTTCATTTTTTAAATTTTTATTCTCATTGTTAAATTGATTTTCATCTCATTTTTAATATTGGGTCTTTATTTCATTTTTTATCAACAAAATGATAATAATAATTTTATTTCATTTTTATAATGTTATTTCATGATAATATTTAAAAAGGGATAACTTTATTATAGTAATTTTAATTTACATTTAAAATGTCCAACAAATTCATTCAAATAAAATTCCAATGAATGCCCAGAATAACAGCAAGTACATTCAACAACCAACACAAGCGTGAAAGGCGTAGTCGAATAACCAATTCCAGAAAAACGCCAAGTGCAACGTAAATTGCTCCGGGAATTAAGCCGCCCGAAACTCAAGCCAAACAAAATGGCAACAACCTGAAGAAGATTTAAAGCCTGGACTCAAGCCCATAAAAAGCAGGATAAAAATCATCAGAGGGGCTTCAGATCGGGAGACCTTAAGGAAAAGAAGCGGCGATAAAAAAACGGCGGACTCAGAAAACTCAAAGATTTTTCATCATCATCGTCGATCAGAGAAGAGGAAGGTTCAGAGCTTTCAACACAGAGATCTAAGCATCCACCGCTATCTGTAAATTAAAGGGAGAGGTTTGGTTTGAATTTCTTTTAGTGTTTTGATTGTTGTTTTCAGGTGAATGGGAGAAGATTTGGACCTGCAGAAGAAGGTAGAAGAGAAAAGCTTTAGACCACATCCATGGTCGCCGGTGGTGTCTAGGAGGAAGAAGAAGAGGGTTTCTCAAGGAGAAAACTTTAGGATATTTCACGAAGACCCTTTTCCAATTGCTATCATGTCTTTATTTTCCTTTTCCATTTCCTTATTATTATTATTTATTTATTTTCCTTTTTTATTTCCTTGTTATTATTACTTATTATTGCAGGTACTATTTAGCATATAATTAGCACCGTTACTGTTATGAAGAATTAGTCCGTAGGTTAATAATTTTTTTTTTAAAAAGGTAATAACTTTTCTTTTTTTAAAAGGGTAAAATTTTAACTTTGTTTAATTAATTAAGATATTTCATAAAATCAAAATATTTTTGTCCAAACCTTTTTTTTATATATAATTTTTTTTTCACTTAAGTAAAACTTTTGAAAATTAAACTTTTTTTTAAATTAAATCAAAATTTTAAAACAAAACTTAAGACTTGTGATAGAAAGTTAAAATTTCTTTTAAAAATTTAAAAGTATTTTAAAACTGAAAGTTGTTTCTAAAATCAAAAAAAGTATTTTTTTATGAAACCTAAAACCTTTTTTTATAAAACATAAATTTTTTTTTTCATATTTAAAACTTAAAACCTTTTTTATATAACTAACAGCTTAACTTTTTTTAAATGGTAACCAAATGAACCTGTTCTCTCAAAAATTAAAAAATACTTATTTTTTTTTTCATTAACAAAAAAAATGTGAATAAAATATTTTTTTCTTTCATTAATAAAAAAACATCAAAAGAAATCTCTTAAATTAGTTGAGACATTGATTTAGAGGCATTGGGGTTTTTAAAGAATCAAAGTTTTCCTTTACTTTATCTTAGTTAAGTTTAAGAGAAATTCAAAATCAAAACAACTTCATTTTCATCAAAACAAAATCTTAAGTTTTTCATTTCTTCCAATGTTAAATTAAAGCAAATTTTTTTTTTGTAAATAAAATATTAAAATTAAGGTAATTCCTCTTGCAACTATCTTGTCTTAAAAACAAAATCCAAAATTATATTCTTTTATTGGTCTTTGATTTATATCTAACATTCGTCTGTGTGCCAGTCACTAACGTTCCCTATTTTTTCCGTCAAATTTATTTGATTTCTGTTTATCACCGTTAATAATCGTACTGTTTTTTGGTCCATGGATGTAATTTACGCGAGGTCATGGTCGCGATTTTATTCGCTTTTTTTGGGAATTTGTAATTTACGCGAGTGGTCGCGATGCTTTCATTTACTGCTTGCTTTATTTTCATATTTTTTTACGCTTGCCATGTAATAATTCTGTTGCTTGCATGTTTTTACCGTTATTTACTTTCCGAAGGAATTAGGATTAACAGTTTGACCGCCGAGTCAATAACCCTAGTTTCAACCATTTCAAAATCCTAATTAGCTTAGGTGTCTCGCCGTGGACAAAATTGCCCTTTACCCTAGCTTTTAGGTCAAAGAGCCGTCGTGCTCTGTTTAGGTTTTCCCGCTGTGGAATCCCTAATTTAACCCTAAATTTTCAATTAACATTTCAACGTAGAAATAGGAGTTTCAAAACTCCACGTAGGCGTGTCCTTAAGATATGCTTACTCCCTTTGTAACCTTGACCACAGTCAAGAAGTTTCTAACCTCCCTTTCAAGGGGAACTACGATTACTCTGATTCCATCCCCTATCCAGGATACGTAGGCACAAGATGCGACGTCTTGCCGAGTAAACTTAGGACTAACCCTTAGGACTTTTAGGTTACTATATCCCTTAGCTCAATATATATTTCAAACAGATAATAAAAATAAAAAAAGCATACAATAAACAAAAGGTTCCTGTAGAGTACTACAGAAGTTTAGGGTGCTAGTACCTTCCCTAAATTTAACCAACCCCTTACCTAGGTCTCTCCCCGCATTGTGTTTACGATGCAAAAATAGGTTTTTCCTCTTTTGACCTTTTCCTTCGGATAAATTAAAGAGCGTTTGTGAATTAAGAATTGTGATTCAAATTAATTAATAATTTGATATCCTATTTCCACCGCAACAACAAGCATGGATCCCGTCGAGTACGACGGACGTGAGGGGTGTTAATACCTTCCCCTTGCGTAACCGACTCTCGAATCCAGGATTTGGTTGCGATGACCATTCCTTTCCCGTCTTTGCGGTAGGTTTACTTCGAGCGTTTCCTTTCCTTCTGTTGGGATAAATAACACCCGGTGGCGACTCTTCTGTTCAGCCGGCGCCGATTTTCGCAGTAGCGGCAACTGGCGACTCTGCTGGGGACTCCAACGGTTCCCTACGCGAGTCAATCCTGTTTTCCCGTCGAGGATTTTGTATGGATTTATGTTTTCTGTATTTTACATTCAGCATTATATTTCTGTTATTATTGTTGTGGGTATGAGGGGGTTCTATGATTGAGAGATAAGTCGGACCTGGGCTTGAGTGCACCTAGAATTAGAGTGGAAATTAGTGGGCGCGTGCATGCTTTGCATGTACTAGTGTCTCATGAAATCCACGCTCAGACGAGGTTCTTCTGGTTGGCTTCTTTTTCAACCCTTTGGGTTGAAGGGGTTGTTGGTTAGTTGGATTGTCGACTCTGGGGACCGATCATTTGGAAGTTGGCTAAGTGAGGCCTCTTCAGGACATGATGATGCCACACCTTCTGGGTATCGTATCATCGGTCTTGAATGTCTGTGACGCCGACGACCGCATAGGATGCCATACCTTGTGTCAGTTATTAGGACACCTACCTATGAGAGGGGTTGGGGCATGTAGGTAACTTGACCTCCAGATTACCGGTTTTCTTGATTGAGATTCAGTGGTATTTGAGGACAGTGTTATTAGGTCTGTCAGAGACCAGGTGGGAGCATTGTGAATGGTCTTGAGCAGTTTAAGGGTCTATTTGAGGCCAGTGTTGTGGATTGAATTTCTCAGCCAGGGGCATGTGATCCCTTGTGGCATTGCTTGCATATTGCATTGTTTGCATCATCATGCGCATATCATTAATGTGTGTCTGTGCTGCAGGTGCATTTCCATACTTCCCGATTCTAGTGCTCCGGACTTCCATCTGTTATTATGAGTATTTTGAGGAAGACTGTTGCGTACAAGTTGCCTACTCCCGATGTTTCTTCGCTACTTGGTTTGATGTCTCTAGCTGATGATGAGGTAAAGAGAAGCTTCAGGAAGAGTTATGGGAAACTGCTCAGGCTGGTTTATAAACCATCCATGTATGAGTGTAGCGGATTGTACGCACTGATGCAGTTCTATGATCCCCCGCTGAGGTGTTTTACTTTCCCTGACTTCATTCAGGCTCCGACCATGGAGGAATATGCTGAGATCTTGGAGTTGACTATTCAGAACAAGGTGCCCTTCATTCATATGGGTGCTGAGCCCAAACGGGAGGATTTGGCTGTTGCTTTGCACTTAGACCCCTCAGAACTACTGTTAACCTCGTGGAATGGAGTTTCTGGTTTTTCTCTCAAGTTCTTAGTTGGTAAAGCACAAGAGTACGCCAAGAGTGGTTGTTGGGTTGTGTTTAATGCTATCCTTGCTTTGTGTATCTATGGCATTGTACTGTTCCCTAATATGCCTGACTTTGTTGATTTAGATGCATTTTATATCTTTGCTTCAAGCAATCCTGTGCCCACCCTGATTGGAGACTTCTATCACTCACTGCATTATAAGAATGAGAATAGGAGGGGCAAGAACGTCTCTTGTTGTGTACCCTTGCTGTATATGTGGTTTGAGAGTCATCTGCCTAAGAAGGGTATCTTTGCTGAGTCCGCAGATACGGTGGATTGGTCTGAGCATTTGATGGGACTTTCTTCAGAAGATGTTGTCTGGTTTGACAGAGCTTTATTGGGATCTGAGATTATCTACAGATGCGCCAGATATCCTAATGTTCCTCTGATTGGGAGGAAAGGGTGCATTAACTACAATCCATCATTATTGATCAGGCAATTCGGTTATGCCCTGAAAAGCCCGCCAAAGGATGAGGAAATACAGGAATCTCTGTATTTCACCGGTAACCTGAGTGGGGAATTATTGGCCAAGCTTCAGCACACTTGGAATCATATCTGCAGAATAGGGAAACCATTGCTAGGCAAGAATGATTGTCAAGCCTATATGCCATACAAGGTGTGGATTCAGGAGAGGGTAAGACAGGTACAGATGCCTTTTCCAGTAGTATCACGTCCTGTTCCCATTTCAGTGGAGGAACCAACTACTGTAGCTGTTAAGGTCTATGAGCGGGTTGTGAAAGAAAAAGAGGACTTGATAAAGATCAACGAAGTGTTAGAGAAGGAACTGGCTCAAATGCGGAGTGAGAAGAACAACGTTGTGCATTCCTTCCAACAGCAGACTGAGTTGGTAAACAGGCTAGGGGCTGAACTGACCGAAGAGAAAAAGAAGTGTGAATGCCTGAGAAAAGAATTCAGAAGCTCTCATAATATGTTAGAGTCCAAGAAGAAGTCACTCGATGCCGCCTACCGGGAAATATCTTCTTGCAACAAAACGTGGAATGCTACGCTAACCAACAACAAGATGAGGGAAGACAAATTGAAACAGCAAATTTCTGAACTCGAAGATCAGTTGAAGGCTAGCAAGAAAAAGTATGAAGAGGAGGTGATGGCAAGATATAGTCTTCAGAACTCATTGAACAAAGCCATCGAGTGCAAGAAGGAGGCTGTGTCTCAGAAACGGAAGCTGGAGGATCGCTTCGGAGAAGGGGCACGGGAGGAATCTGCTGGTGATTTACGACGTGTTCTCAAGCGAAGAGATCTACTTGTTGAGGGTTTGCTTACCCAACCAAATCATCCCGAGACGAAGAGGTTATTAGAGGAGTACCAGGCGTATGGTCGCACTTGACTATTTCATGTATTGATGTGTATGCTTTATTTGCATTGTGCTGGCCATCACCAGGATTGTTGGTTGAGGTCATGCCTTCTTATTGTATGCTCATTGATGTTGTATTCCTGACTTGATGGGTTTCTCTACAATGTATGACGTGTTTTCTATGATTGGGCTCCGAACTTCGTATTGCTGTCACTGTCACCACACTGACACATTAGCACTAGAATTGGGGAGTGATATTCCCTAATGCACAGACACATGTCGCATTTGCATACACATTCATATTGCATTACAGATGATTGTTGAACTGTATCTCATTTTCTGCATTTTATCAGGTCTTTTCAGGATTGAAAGTCAACGCCCGCACCGATACTCTACTCGTACCAACTGCAAAAGAGTTATGGATCAGATGCAGAGTGAGATGCAGGACATGCGTGAAAAGCTGGCGCTGTTCATGCAGACAATGGAGACCATTGTGAAGGGACAGGAAAAATTGCAAGCTTTGGTGCAGCCTTTGTTGGTGAGAAATGCTGGGCATGGAAACGAAGACCACAATTCTGTACGAGTTGACACCCTTCATGGGAATGGTACTCCTACACCGGTAGCTCCACCTGTGGCGAACATACCGGCTGTGAATGTGAACAATGGCGCTGGCGCCGGGAACGGTAACGCAGGAATCGGTAACGAGACTGTCATCAACAATGTTGGGTTCGGAGATGCCAATCTGGGTGGTGATAATATTGGAGGTAATGGCTTCGGTAATAACGGATTTGGCTATAACGACCAGGGGTTTGACGGGAAGTACGGCTTCAATGCTCAGGGCTTCGGACAGGATGGATTTGGTAATACCAATCCGGGTTATGGCGGATTCGGTAACGGAAATGGCGCTGGAGTAATGTCTTTTGGACCTGCCGGGGTCGCTCAAGGGTATGGTAACAGGGGGCGGGGCCCTGTGATGAATCAGACTAGATTTGGTCGTAATAATGGGTATGATGGATACGGAAATGGGAATGGTAATTGGATAGAAGACCAACAAGAAGATGCTTTCTCTGGTGGAGGTTTTGAAGGTCCTGTAGATAACGCTCAGCGAATCAAGATGCTCGAGGAGCAGATGAAAGGTGTTGTGAATCAAAGTGCTGTTGGTTTAGATATGACCACAATGGGTCTGGTGCCTGGCCTGAGGGTACCGCTAAAGTTTAAAGCTCCCACATTTGACAAATATAAGGGAGATACCTGTCCAAAGGTGCATGTGTGGTCATACTATAGAAGGATGTCAGCTTATTCGAACGATGAGAGGATGCTGATGCATTTCTTTCAAGACAGCTTGTCTGGTCCTTCCCTTGAATGGTACATGGGATTGGAGCCTACTCAGGTGAAGACTTGGAAGCAGCTGGCTGAAGCGTTTGTGGCTCATTATAAGTACAATAGTGACCTGGCACCGAACAGGGTCCAGTTACAGGGGTTGTCGCAGAAGAAAGATGAGAGCTTCAAAGAATATGCGCAAAGGTGGCGCGACATGGCTGCAAGGGTACATCCTCCATTGGTTGAGAAGGAGATGAATGATATGTTCATAGGAACATTCACCGGTATGTTTTATGATAAGCTGTTTCCCGCTTCTTTGGGCAGTTTCTCGGATCTAATCTTGATGGGAGAGAAGGTCGAAAGTAATATCAAAATGGGGAGATTCCAAGTTGAGGAATCCACTTCAGCTGGCAGTAACAGAAGAGCTTTCGGTGGTCGTCGTCAGGGTGATACAAGTGCAGTATTCGGGGGCCGAGGCCGAGGCCGGGGCAGAGAACGGAATCAGTACAATCATCTGCAACAGGTGGCAAGTGTCACAATTCCATTTCATCAACAACCAATACCACTACAGCAGATACCACCACAGCAGCAGCAACAGCAACAACAACAACAGCAGCAGAGGCCAAATCAGGGACAGAGGAGATTTCGCGAGGCCGAAAAGAGTATTTGATGTACCTCCTTATACGTATGTAGAGTTACTCCAGACATTACTGGGTTTGAATTTGGTGGAAAAGAGGACTATGGCGCCAATGACGGGCACTCCTCCGTTTGGTTTTGATACGAACAAGCACTGCGAGTTCCACTCCGGGGCTCCTGGCCATGACATAGAGACTTGCCACGCGTTCAAGCATGTGGTGCAAGATCTGTTGGATAGCAAGGCCATAAATTTTGGACAGGCAGGGCCGAACATAGTACAACAGCCCATGCCCAACCATGGGGCAAATGCTATTCTGACTGAGGAGGGTTTGAACGTGATCATGAATGTTGATGAAATAAAAACACCGTTGTGTGAGATAAAGAGCAGGTTATTGAATAGAGGTGTGTACCCGGGCTGCGATGAGTTTTGTCTAGAGTGTTGGACCCAGGCTGGGGGTTGTGCTGAATTGAAGAAGGGTATTCAAACCTTGATAGATGAGGGCATGTTACAATTCGACAGAACGGCAGTTGAGAAACCTGCAGAAGTATTAGCCGATGAGCAAAGTGATGTCGCTACGGTGACAAACCCCCGAAAAACGATAACTATAACACCACCAGCCAGACGACCGCCGATCACTATCACCAAGGCAGGGCCAACACCTTATGAGAGCACTAGGGCGGTACCTTGGACTTATGGACTGGAAGCGTATTGTGATGGGGTGAAAATCGATATCAGTAAACAGCCAGCTGAGGTTGTAGACAATGTCGTCGGGACCGGAGGGATGACAAGAAGTGGGAGAATTTTTATATCGCCTGAAGTAGAGGCTGAAAGATTGGCAAAAGGAAAAGGAAAAATGAATGAGGATGTCCCTGTGTAGAGGAACGAAAAAGAAACATCACTGAAAGATGTAGAAGAGTTTATGCGCCTTATCCGTAAGAGTGACTATAAGATTGTTGAGCACCTTCAACAAACTCCGTCAAATATATCCATATTGTCACTGTTATTGTGTTCCGAAGCCCATAGGAATGCATTATTGAAAATTCTGGACACGTCGTTTGTACCCCAAGATGTTTCTGTGAATCAATTGGAGGGGGTGTTGGCGCACGTAAATGCAGGCCATAGCTTGGGATTTACGGATTTTGATTTTACCCCGAGGGGGAGAGAGCATAACATGGCGTTGCACGTATCAGTTGAACGCAAGGGCACAGTCATGTCCCACGTGCTGGTAGATACCGGGTCTTCCTTGAACGTGCTGCCAAAGAAAGCAATGATGAAATTGGACATCAGGGGGATCATTTATACGCCTAGTGACTTGGTGGTCAGGGCATTTGATGGTACACGGAGGTCGGTCTTTGGATCCATAACTCTGCCTCTGCAGGTGGGGTCGGAGATTTTTGAAATTGAATTTTACATTATGGACATCCAGCCTGCATATAGCTGTCTTCTTGGGCGACCATGGATCCACGGTGCTGGGGCAGTCACATCTACCCTGCACCAAAAGCTAAAGTACATGGTGGGGGACAGTGTGGTTACAGTTTGTGGGGAGGAAGATATATTGGTCAGCCATCTATCATCATTCAAGTACGTGGAAGTCGACGGCGAGATTCATGAGACACCCTGTCAAGCCTTTGAAGGGTTGCGCATTAAAGACAAGGTTCCAGGGCCGAGTAAAGCATCAGAGGTGGCAGTCTCATCATACAAGGAGGCTCAGGCTCTAGTGAAGACTGGTGAGACAAAAGGCTGGGGCAAGGTTCTGGATATTCCTGTGAAGATGGACAAATTTGGGCTGGGATATCAACCGTCATCATCAACGCCTACTGCTGGGGCACCCCGTTTCAAAGGACCAATAACAATCACGGCTAGTGGAGTGTATCACGAGGCCATCAACGCTGTTTCAGATTCCGAAGAAGGAGACAGCGACTGCGACATGGACGCCTGGATTCAGCCGAGCGTGCCAGGACAAGGATTATGCAACTGGTCTATTCAGGAGACTGTTCCTGTGACTACCAAACAGTAATACTTTGTTTTCTTAATTGTTGAACAATCCGGTGTCTTACCCGGGGCATCGTGATTTTGCTTAGGGTCGTTCTGTTATGTACATTGCATTGTTTAATCGTTAAATAAAAAGGCGTTTTTCATGTACAAATATTATGATCTCTGTTTTTCCTGTTTTTATTTTTACAATAAAATGGCAACGTGGTTATTCGCTTTATACACATTTTGAAGCATTTAACAATTCCTTTTGCAGGATAACATTTTCAGATGACATCATTGAACCGCTTATGACTCACTTCGACTTTGAGCACCCGGTATTTCAGGCTGAAGAAGAGATTGTTGAAGATGGCGAGGTTCCAGAAGAATTAACCTGGTTGGTAAAACAAGAAGAACGAGTCATTCTGCCTCATGAGGAGGTCATTCAGATCGTTAATCTGGGGTCGGAAGGGGTTGAAAGGAACATCCGTATAGGGCGCACTGCAAAGCGACGTAAAGCGAAGATTGGTTGAAATGCTCAGAGAGTATAGTGATATTTTTGCTTGGTCGTATGAGGACATGCCTGGGCTAGATACAGATATGGTTGTGCATCGTCTGCCGCTAAAAGAAGAATGCCCGTCGGTTAAGCAGAAGCTTCGCAGAACTAGACCTGATATGGCAGTGAAAATTAAGGAGGATGTTCAAAAGCAGTGGGATGCTGGTTTACTAGCTGTTACAAAATATCCCTCATGGGTCGCTAATATTGTACCAGTGCTAAAGAAAGACGGTAAAGTGAGAATGTGCGTAGATTACCGTAATTTGAACAAAGCGAGCCCGAAAGATGATTTTCCACTTCCTTACATCGATGTGCTGGTCGACAATACCGCTCAATTCTCCGTATTCTCCTTCATGGATGGCTTCTCGGGCTACAACCAGATCAAAATGGCGCCAGAAGACATGGAGAAGACTACCTTCATTACGCCTTGGGGAATATTTTGTTACAAAGTGATGCCCTTCGGATTAAAGAATGCTGGGGCAACGTATCAGCGTGCAATGACGACTCTCTTTCATGACATGATGCATAAAGAGATCGAGGTTTATGTCGATGATATGATTGCTAAATCCCAGACGGAGGAGGAGCATTTGGTGAATCTGCTGAAATTATTCAAAAGGCTTAGGAAGTTCAGGCTAAGACTGAACCCTAACAAGTGCACCTTCGGGGTGAGGTCGGGTAAACTGCTGGGGTTTATCGTAAGCAAAAAAGGAATAGAGGTTGATCCTGCAAAAATAAAAGCCATACAAGAGATGCCGACGCCTAAAATAGAAAAAGAGGTGCGCGGATTTTTAGGGAGGTTGAACTACATCGCTCGGTTCATATCTCACCTAACAACAACGTGCGAGCCGTTATTCAAGCTGTTGAAAAAAGACCAGGCTGTGACATGGAATGAAAATTGCCAAAAGGCGTTCGATAAAATAAAACAGTATTTGCAGGAGCCTCCTATTTTGATACCTTCAGTGGCAGGGAGACCCTTAATTATGTATTTGACGGTTCTTGAGGGGAGTATGGGTTGTGTTCTTGGTCAACACGACGAGACAGGAAGAAAAGAGCATGCAATTTATTATCTGAGTAAGAAGTTTACTGAATGTGAATCTCGATATTCAATGCTCGAAAAAACTTGTTGTGCGCTAGCCTAGGCCGCCAAGCGTTTAAGGCAGTACATGCTAAACCATACAACCATGCTCATCTCAAAGATGGATCCTATCAAATACGTATTTGAAAAGCAGTCTTTATCCGGGAGAATTGCCCGTTGGCAGATGGTTTTGACTGAGTATGACATCCAGTATGTTTCACAGAAGGCTATAAAGGGGAGTGTATTATCTGAGTATTTGGCAGAGCAGCCTATTGAGGACTACCAATCGATGAGGTTTGATTTTCCTGACGAGGATATCATGTACCTAAAGATAAAAGATTGTGAAGAACCGTTGCCGGACGAAGGACCAAAATTGGGTTCCAAATGGCAGTTGATCTTTGACGGAGCTATAAACTCCTACGGTAGCGGAATAGGGGCAATCATCACTACTCCACATGGGTCGCACATCCCATTTACTGCTCGATTGACCTTTCCGGTTACCAATAATGAAGCCGAATACGAAGCTTGCATCATGGGGCTTGAAGAGGCCATTGATTTGCGAATCAAAAATCTGGATGTATACGGAGACTCAGCTCTGGTGGTGAATCAAATAAAAGGAGAATGGGAGACACGTTAGCCCAACTTGATACCGTACATGAATTACGCGAGGAGATTGTTGCCCTTCTTTGACAAGGTTGAGTTGCATCATGTACCTTGAGCAGAGAATCAGATAGCTGACGCCCTGGCCACATTGTCTTCCATGTATAAAGTCAACTTCTGGAATGAGGCTCCCAGAATTGTTATCTCTCGGCTTGACAGACCCTCCTTCGTATTTGTAATGGACGAAGCGTCTGATGGTAAACCCTGGTATTTTGACATCCATAATTTCTTGAAAAACAAAGAGTATCCGGCTGAGGCATCCAGTCATGATCAGAAAACCCTCAGGAGATTGGCTGGTAAGTTCTATCTGAATCCGGACGGTGTCCTGTACAAGAGAAACCACGACTTGGTGTTGCTACATTGTGTAGACGAGAAAGAGGCGAAGTTGCTTATGGAGGAAATACATGAGGGTACCTTCGGTACACATGCTGGTGGGCATGCTATGAGGAGGAAGTTGCTGCGGGCAGGTTATTATTGGCTAACTATGGAAACTGACTGTTTCAAGTTTGCGAAGAGGTGTCATAAGTGCCAGATCTATGCGGATAAGATCCATGTGCCTCCGAGTCCTCTGAACGTTGTGTCGTCACCATGGCCCTTCTCGATGTGGGGAATCGATATGATTGGAAAGATTGAGCCGACGGCATCCAACGGACACCGTTTCATTTTGGTAGCAATTGATTATTTTACCAAATGGGTGGAAGCGGCATCCTATGCTAATGTGACCAAGCAGGTGGTAGCCAGGTTTATCAGACGAGATATCATTTGCAGATATGGAATCCCCGAGCGGATTATTACGGACAACAGTTCAAACTTAAATAACAAGATGATGAAGGAGCTATGTCAGAGTTTTAAGATCGAACATCACAACTCTTCTCCTTATCGACCCAAGATGAATGGCGCTGTTGAAGCGGCCAATAAGAACATAAAGAAGATTGTTCAGAAGATGGTGGTGACCTATAAGGACTGGCATGAGATGCTACCTTTCGCTTTGCACGGTTATCGTACGACGGTACGCACGTCAACCGGGGCAACCCCGTTCTCGTTGGTATATGGAATGGAAGCAGTGTTACCATTGGAAGTTGAGATTCCTTCCCTGAGAGTATTACAAGATGTCCAACTTGACGAGGCCGAATGGGTGAAAGACAGGTTGAACCAGCTGAGTTTAATGGATGAGAAGAGGTTAGCTTCTCTAGCATATGGCCGGTTGTACCAAAGCCGAATGAAGAAAGCGTATGATAAGAAGATACATCCTCGGAGCTTTCAGACGAGCGACCTTGTGTTGAAAAGGATTCTCCCGCCACAGGCAGATAACAGGGGCAAGTGGACCCCCAACTACGAAGGGCCATACGTTGTCAGAAAAGTATTTTCAGGAGGAGCTTTATTGTTGTCCACCATGGACGGTGAAGACTTTACGTCGCCTGTGAATTTGGACGCAGTTAAAAAAATACTTTGCTTAAAATTGACCCGCTGGACAGAAAAAAGAGAGTCCAGGCAAAAATGGGGCATCCTGGCGAACCAAAAATAGAATAAAAGGTTCGGGCAAAAATTAGGGATAAAATTGAAAAAATGTACACCCGCGAAGTTGAAAACCTACACTGGGCGACTTCGGCAAAAAAGGGTATCCCGGTGAACTGAAAACCCGTAAAGGGCGGTTCACGCAAAAGTTAGGGATTTGAAAGGCAAATGACTGCAGTCCGAATTTGATACTACGGTGCACATTGGTGCGGGAGAATATACCTGAGAGTTCGATTATCAGATACAATCTCTTCAGAAGTTTGAATACCGGGGAAGCGCCAGAGTCAGGTGAGTCATAGGAGGATCAGCTCATGATGTTCGTCTGCATCACGTTGCCGACATATGTGTAAATTGGAGTTGTCACTGTATTTATGTTTCCTGTGCATACTTGTATATTTGTTGTGCGTAACTTCCTCTTTTCAGGAGTTACATCCAGTATACAAAACTCTGCCCATTCAGGGGCCCAATCAATAAAACATGTTATTCAGTATTTGATGCTTGTTCTTTACTGTTTTGTATGTGAAAAGCGCCAATGTTTAATAAAACTAGCAAGTGCATAACGCTGCTGGCCCTTGCCAATAATTGTTAAAACTTTGAATTGGCTGAAAATGATGTCACTAACGCTAACCTGAATAGATTTGGTTGTATAGACTTGTCTTGTCTTGTTTGTGGTGTTGCAGGGTTCTTGACCATACGAGGTGGACGATCGGAAGACTGTAGTCCTAACCATAAGCTCGCAACGAAAAGACTTGGTCCTTATGTGAAGTGAACCCCCAGGCAGGTCGCGCTTCATTTCCTGAAGCTAAGATAACAATGTTCCTTACTGAAGAAGGGTCAAATTCCCCAGATAGTCGCAGCTTATCCGAAGGACATTCTCCAGCAGGGTCGTTTACCCTCAGCAGAGTTTGGTGATTCCCAGATTGCAGGCTGTATTCAGACAATGCGGTGTCCCCCGAAAGGATTGAAGGTGAGATAATACTTAGAAGGGGGGTTGAATAAGTATGGAAAATTAATACTTGAAAATAATCACACAATTATTTTCATCCTGGTTCGTTAAACAACTACTCCAGTCCACCCTTCCAGAGTGATTTGCCTTTCTCAACAAGGACTTAATCCACTATTAAATCAAACTGATTACAATAGTATCACCTAAGAACAACAGTTCTTAGTCTTCTCAAGAGCTACTGATTCTCACTGAATCCTCTTAAGGAATATCCTTTACAATCAATGTAAATTAAATACAAGAGTTTTTAATGCTTCTATAAAGCTATAATCACAACAGTGATTTTTCTCTTAAGTTTAAGTACAGTGAGATTCTATGAAGAATAAGAATGAGAGCTTTTAGAATATTATAATTTCTTTTCAGCAAGTGTGTAGCACTGAAGAATGAGGTGAAGATCTCCTTTTATAGGCAGCTGAATCATGAAAGCTGAACATTGAAAATAGAGTCCAAAAGGTCTGAGCCTTTTTGTCTTCACATGCACTGACTTTTCCTTGAATTAGATGGCACAGAAAAATCCTTTTTGTCTGTGTAAGTGTGTTTAGAAAAAATAAGGAAAGAGACGTTGAATAGATCCAACGGATATATTCTTGAAAGTACTTCTTCAGTTTCAGCAAGTTCTTCAGAGTCTGAATGAATCAGAGTCTTCTAATGAGATTCAGAACTATGTTGTATCAGAGTCTTCTGCAGCGTGTGCTTCTAGCGTGTTGAACATCAGAGCATTTTGACACAGAACTTCAGTACTTGGCAGCGTAGGTACTTTCAGAAACTTCTGTAGACTAATGCTTTGAGAAGCTCTTCAATCAATATTCTTCTATACTTCTGATGCTTCAGCTTCAGATGCTTCTGACTATCTTCAGATGCTTCTGATGAACTTCAGATGCTTCTGACTCAGAATGTTCTGGAGCTTCTTGCTTCAGATCCTTCTGGAGACTACGCTCAGGATCTTCTGTAAGGAGCAAACAGATTCTTCTGTAAGGTGCATCTGGCGCTTCAGAGTCAGAATAGCTTCTTGTATTCAAGGCAGATTTGCTTCTAGAGAGTTAATATACTTTCAATCTGTAATAAAACTCTCAAACAAATTTTAGAGTATATAATTCTTAAATATAAATTTCCTAACAGTTATCATCAAAACAAAGAGTAATTATTAAGAACCAATCTGTGTTCTAACAATCTCCCCCTTTTTGATGATGACAAAAAGTATCAGAAATTTTATTTAATTGAACATAAAGAATTATAACTCCCCCTGAGATGATGAATCTCCCCCTGAGTTGAATATGAAAAAGGAATAGAAACTTCCCTTTTTATTTTGAATAATCTTCAGAGTGAGATCTTGTTTGTCTTTGTAATAATCAAGGGTCAGACTATCTTGCAGATATGAGATTCAGAGTTTGATAAAAGATAAATGATCTGAGAAACTCAGAGATTCTTTTATAGAGTGTTCTTATCAAAAGTTCTGAAATAGTCAATTTAGATATTAGAAAGAGTTGGTATGTCTGAAGATTCATTCTAGTGAAATTATATTAAATAGTTCAGATCTTTATTTTCTCCCCCTTTTTTGTCATAAGCAAAAAGTAAAAAACTTTTAATAAAGACAAATAAAAGGAACAAGAGCAGATAATTCAATGGAGAATAACAAACTGATTCATTTAATCATAACAGAGCAAAAGTACATTGGAAAATATCAGAAGATATAACAATAATATTCAGATGCAAAAACAACAGATGCACAAACATGAGAAAAAAATTTAAGAGTGTTTTGAAAAAAGCATCTTCAATAGGTTTGTGATCTCAGATTGTGATTGCTCTTGCTTTGACATCCACTTAGTCATTGTCTCAGTCTTCTCATCTTATTTAGACATCCACTCTGACATGTCCTCAGATTTCTTGTCTTGCTTCACCATCCAAGATCTTATTTCAGATTGACCAGCTTCCAGAGCAGCAATCTTGTCTCCAAAATCTGGATTTTTAGTCTTTATCTCTGATGATGGAGGTTCTATATCCTGAATAGAGTCAATTGCCATATGTTCTGGAGATCCTGAAGAGGGTTCTACCAGAGTCATAGTTAGTGTAGTAGCAGTTGGTTCTGGTGGAGGAGGAAGTGGAGGAGCATCCAAACAAAGCAGAGGTTCAGTCTTGTTTTCAATCCAGAATTGAGTTCTTTCAGCTCTGAGCTTTGCATCATCAGAACAGATGTTCTTCAGATTAGAAGCTACTGTATTGAATCTATTGACAAAACCTTTCCAGATGATGTCAGTCTCATTTGCATCCATAGTTTCATAGCATCTTTTTTGAACAGTACCTAAAGACATCTGTATTTCTTGCAAAAACGTTTGAAATAAATGATCAATATTAAGTCTGGGTGGTGGTTTAAGCAAGGTTTCCAGAGTCATCTGTTTAGGTTTTGGAGTTGGTGGTATCAGTGATTTTGGAATGGAAATCAGAGGAGGGGGAACATATGGAAAGAATGGAATTTCTGGTTTTTGAGGTAAAGATCTGTTTAATGCATTAAGCAGAGTTGGTTGAGGTCTTGTGCATGGGTAAACAACATCAAAGAATGCATTGGAGTATGGTACGAATGCAGAGTTTGATGGTTTATCAGATGAAACTGTGTTATCAGATGCAGGATGCAGAGCTGAAACAACAGCTTTACCAGATGTAGAAGATATGGTGGCTAAAGATCCTTCATTGTTCATAGATTGAATGTATGAAAGGATTACAGATGGAAGGGCCTGAGTGAGCTTTGGTTTCAGAGGTTCCAAAGGTTCAGAAGGCTCAACTCTATCATAAAAATCTTTTAGTTTGAAACCATAAGATAAGTTATGATAAAGAGAAGACACTTGGGCACAAGATATTCCAGATGATGATGGATTGGTAGAGGGAACAATCATCTCAGATGATGGTGCAGGTGGAGGCAGAGGGTCTGAAATGGAAGTTTTAGCAGGTAAGGTTGATTCAGGTTCAGGTTCATGAACAGGGTATTTGTCAGATGGATTAATCGGAAAATCAGGATAAATTTCTAATTCAGATGAATTTGAGGATGTTTCAGGTGTACAAGAGGTAGAAGAAACTTGAAACACTGTTTTTAATGGAGTGATGTCAAGAACTTCTGTCTCAGGGATAGGAGATGGTTCTGAAGGGGTATCAGATTGTTGAGTAGGTGGTTCAGATGAAACAGGAGCAGAAGTTACTTTAGAGGGTTCAGAAGTAACAGTTGCTACAGGTTCAGAAGATGGAATTGTTGATGGTGTAATGACAGAGTCTTTTTGTGGTTGATCTTCTGAGGTTTGTTTTTCTGGATGATTTTCTGTTTGTGGTTGAGCAGAGTTTTGTTTATCAGAATTTTGTGGTAGTTCTGATGGTTGTGGTTCTGTTTGTTGTGGTTCTGTTGGTTGTGGAACAGTTGGTGATGGACGTGGAGTGAAGTGTTTGATGTGTATTTTAGGTTGAGGTGGTTTTGATACAGAAGCAGTAGGTTGTTTCTGAGGTGAGACAGAACTAGGGGCAGCAACAAATGTTGTTTGAGTGACAGGGGGTTTGGGTACAGACTTAATAGATGAATCATTAATAACAACATTTTTAGAAATAACAGAAGCTTTAATACCTTTGAGTTTAATCCTCTTAACAGATGCAGAGGCAGCTTCTCCAGAGTCCTTTCTCTTTAACAGATCCTTTGGTTTCTCAGCAATCTTAGCCTTCTTCTGGGCAGGTTCAGATTCTGCTACAGGCTGAGATCTTTTTCTCTGAAGTGGAACTTCTTCTTCTTCTCCTGCATATGGCAGTGGTTGTTTGACAAGTTGAAACACATTGGCTGGAACAGGCACTCCTTCCCTTTTGCATTCCTCTATATACATCAGAACAATGTGTCTAGGTTCTTCAGCAAAGAATAGAGGAAAGTCAGATACAGGAATCCTCTTATTCAGATCAGACATATTTAACTTCTTTGGAGCAGTAGTAAGTTCATCTACAATCTTGAGTCTCAGAAGGCTTTTAGCGTTCAGAGGCTTTCCCATAATGAACTCTAGTTCTTCTGTAACACCAGCATCATACAGAGCAGCCACTAAACCATTTTCAGTGAGAAGATCTGATAGCAACCTTCCAAAAGGTATCCAAGTCCTGATCTTCTGACCTTTTTCTTTGACAGATTCTCTAGATGCATTGATGTGATTCCACAGATGCATGAACAAAATGTAAGGCAGTTCTACCTTGTTGCTCTGACTAAGGCAGTACATAAAATAGATCTGTTCATTGTTGACATAATCTGGGGAATTTGTTGACTTTATTTGATGTATGCATCCCATGAAGATCTTGGCCCAGATCTTGTAATCATGCTTCAGATCTTTGAATCTGTTAGAGGCTTGTCCAGCAGTCATAACCTCCTCATAAACTTCATCCATATCAACACGCCCAGCTGGCAGATGTGAAACACCATCTGTTTCTTCATAACCAATCAGTCTTCTAATCAGATCCTCTGTGATGATGATCTCCTTTCCCAGCACAGATGATAGAATAAACTTTGGATATACAGATGCATGAATCCAGAATTCTTTAATAAGCAGAGGGTAAACTGGTCCAAACAGTCTATCAAAGTATTTCACCCAACCTTGAGCTCTAACAATGGAGCGAAAATCAAACCCATTGTCAGCCAGAGAATCAAATTCCACCATAGATTCACACAATACTTCTAGTTTATCAACTGGTGTGAGAAGAGTTCTCTGTGGAGGAGTATATGGAGCAGCACCTAGGTTATCTGAAGTCACAGCAGCCATTGTTGATTGAAACTGTGCAGTTGTTGATGAAGAAGACGCCATTGAAGATTGCTTTTTAGAACACTTAGGTTTTGAGTTTTTATGCAGAGAAAACAATAGATGAAAACGCATGTAAATTCTGAGAGTGAAAAGTGTGAAAGTGAATACACATCAAGTATTTATACTAATCACATAGGCACACCAAGAGACAGAAAGAACGCACGTTTGAGCAGCATTAAATGAAGAGAATAAAATTATTTCAAATAATAAATGCTTCTGACAGATTTGGGGGGAAAACCAAGATATTTACTATTCAAATTTCACCTCAAACGTCTTTTCAGTTGTCCACACGCCACCTCATCAGATTTTGTGGGACACGTGTTTGCTTGCATACTGTTCTGAATTCTCTCAAGAAATGAAACGTTAGCCACGTTCAGATCTTCTAAAGATGGTTAGTTCAGATTTTCTCATCAGAAATATTAATCAGAATAGAATAAATGAACAGAAGAAATACTTCAGATGAATTAAGCATTTTTGCATCTGGAACAATTTTCTTCTGATAAATATCATTCTGGACAAAAATCCATACCAATATTTTTCAGAATAAAATTGAATCTATCTTCAACAAGGGGTTTTGTAAAAACATCTGCCCATTGATGATCTGTGTCAACAAAGGCTAAATTTATGATTCCCTTCTGAACATAGTCTCTGATGAAATGATGCTTAATTTCTATATGTTTTGCCTTAGAATGTAAAATGGGATTCTTGGACAAACATATAGCAGAAGTATTATCACAAAAGATAGAAATGTTACTCTCAAAAATTTGATAATCTTCTAGTTGACTTTTCATCCAGAGCATCTGCGTGCTACATCCAGCAGCAGCAATGTATTCAGCCTCTGTGGTTGAAAGTGCAATTGTGGGTTGCTTCTTGCTGTACCAGGAGATTAGATTTCTTCCTAGAAATTGACAACTTCCAGATGTACTTTTTCTTTCCACTCTGTCTCCAGCATAGTCAGCATCACAGAATCCAACTAATTTGAAATCATCAGATTTTCTGTAACACAGACCCACATTAGAAGTACCTTTCAGATACCTTAGAATCCTCTTGACAGCTGTCAAGTGTGATTCTCTAGGATCTGATTGGAATCTAGCACACAGACAAACACTGAATAATATGTCAGGTCTAGAAGCAGTAAGATAAAGAAGAGAGCCAATCATACCTCTGTAGAGCTTCTGGTCTACTTTCTTACTTACCTCTTCTTTTCCAAGAGAGCTAGTAGGATGCATTGGAGTCTTTGCTACCTTGCTGTCAGACATGTTGAATTTCTTCAGAAGTTCTTTAACATACTTTGTCTGATGTATGTAGGTGCATTCTGGAGTTTAATTAACTTGGATTCCTAAAAAGAATCTGAGTTCTCCCATCATGCTCATTTC
The DNA here is from genome assembly GCA_963859935.3 of Lathyrus sativus. Taxonomy (NCBI): domain Eukaryota; kingdom Viridiplantae; phylum Streptophyta; class Magnoliopsida; order Fabales; family Fabaceae; genus Lathyrus; species Lathyrus sativus. Next base: position 67,591,627 of record OZ012739.1, on the reverse strand, counting down.
AAATTCTGCCTGCATACATGTAGCAAACTCCTTTCCAAGCATAACATTTGTTGATCCAAAAATAATATCATCTAAATAAATTTGGCAAATTAGAAGATCTTTCTTTATGGTTTTACAGAATAGAGTTGTATCCACTTTGCCTCTGATAAAATTCTTCTCCAGAAGAAAATTACTCAATCTCTTATACCAAGCTCTGGGAGCTTGTTTTAATCCATATAGAGATTTCTTTAATTTGAAAACATGATCTGGAAAATTTTTATTTTCAAAACCAGGAGGTTGTTGAACATAAACTTCTTCTTCTATAATGCCATTAAGAAAGGCACTTTTAACATCCATCTGATACAGAGTGATGTTATTCTGTGCAGCAAAAGAAATAAGAAGGCGTATAGATTCTAACCTTGCCACTGGAGCATATGTCTCAGTGTAATCAATACCTTCTTGCTGACTGTATCCTTGAGCAACCAGCCTTGCCTTATTCCTTTCTACTTCTCCCTTTTCATTCAGCTTATTCCTGAAGACCCATTTTGTTCCAATAATATTGAATCCTTTTGGTCTAGGAACCAGATCCCAAACTTCATTTCTGGTGAATTGATTCATAGCTATAATCCATTCATTATCTTCCAGAGCCTCATCTACAGATGTTGGTTCTATTATTGACATTAAGCCAAATAAAGAAGATTCAGAAGTTCTGAGAAATGATCTTGTCCTTATTGGATCATCTTTCTTTCCAATTATCACATCTTCTGGATGAGAAGATTTGATTCTGGAAGAAGATCCTCTGACAGTTGGTCTCTCAGAAATATGCAAGTTGTTTAGTTGGGAAGTCAAAGGTGTAGCATCTGGGGTTGATTCAGATTCTTTGATTTTTGCCTTTTCTGCCTCTGAGCCTTCAGAGCCTGTGAGAATCACTTCTCTATCTGCAGAACTTTCAAACTGCTTTGGCTTTTCAGAGCCAAGCTTATCATCAAATCTAACATGAATAGATTCTTCTACAATCTGTGTTTCAGTATTGAATACTCTGTAGCCTTTAGAGCGTTCAGAATAACCAAGCATGATACACTTCTGTGCTTTGGAATCAAACTTGTTCAGATTATCTTTAGTATTAAGCATAAAACAAATACATCCAAAAGGATGAAAATAAGAAATGTTAGGCTTTCTGTTTCTCCACAATTCATAGGGAGTCTTTTCCAGAAGAGGTCTTACAGACACTCTGTTCTGAATATAACAAGCTGTGTTAATTGCTTCTGCCCAGAAATGTTTTGCCAGATTTGTCTCATTGATCATGGTTCTGGCCATCTCTTGCAATGTTCTATTTTTCCTCTCTACAACTCCATTTTGTTGTGGAGTTCTAGGGCAGGAGAAATCATGTGCAATGCCTTTTTCAGAAAAATATTTTTCAAAATGTTTATTTTCAAATTCTCCACCATGATCACTTCTGACTTTAATAACTTTGGAATCTTTTTCAGTCTGGACTTGATTGCAGAAGTCAAAGAACACAGAATGAGACTCATCCTTGTGTTTTAGAAACTTTACCCATGTCCATCTGCTGTAGTGATCTACAATGACTAACCCATACTTCTTGCCTCTGATGGATGCAGTTTTCACTGGTCCAAACAGATCAATGTGAAGTAATTCCAATGGTCTGGAGGTAGAAACAACATTTTTTGATTTAAAATGAGATTTTGAAAATTTACCTCTTTGACATGCTTCACACAGAGCATCTGAGTTGAACTTCAACTTAGGAAGTCCTCTGACCAGATTGAGTTTATTAATCTGAGATATACGTCTCATATTAATATGCCCCAATCTTCTATGCCAGACCCATTGCTCATCATTCACAGATAAGAGGCATTTTACATTTTGAACTTTAAGTTCTGAAAGGTTAATTTTATAAATGTTGTGTTTCCTCTTTCCACTGAATAGGATAGAACCATCCTTTTGACATACAGCTTTGCAACATTTTTTATTAAAGATTATATCATAACCATTGTCACTTAATTGACTTATGGACAATAGATTATGTTTCAATCCTTCAACTAACAGAACATTAGTAATAGAGGGAAGTTTACCATTTCCAATAGTGCCAGATCCAATGATCTTTCCCTTCTGGTTCCCTCCAAACTTCACGTCCTCTCCAGATCTAAGTTCCAGGCTTTGGAACATAGACCTTTCTCCTGTCATGTGTCGTGAGCATCCAGAGTCCAGGTACCATGATTGGTGTCCTGACCTTGCTGCTAAGAACATCTGCAACAGGAATTATTTTGTTTTTAGGTACCCAGATCTTCTTGGGTCCTTTGGGGTTAGTTGGTTTACAGGTTTGTCTAAACTTCTGTTTTGCAACATAATGTTTATTCTGACTTGCCTTTGGTTTAAACACATAAGTACTCTTCTCAGAGCTTGTGTGTTTAATGTCATTCAAGTGACCAAATTTGAATTGAGAATACAGAGGTGTCTTCCTGATGAAAAGTTTGTCAACAGGTTTTGGATTGCTTCCAGATGAAGATTCATATCCAATGCCTCTTCTGTTGTTTCCACTAACACCATAGATCATGGAAGCCATCTTGCTTCTGTCTATGCTCTTAGTGAGAAACCTCTGAAAACTAGAGTCATATTTTTCTAAAATATTTTCACATGACTTAGTCTCAGATTCAGATTCTTGTTGAGTTCTATCAAAGTCATTTTTGATTTTTAAATTTGTTTCTTTCTGCTCAACAAGTTCTGTTTTCAGAAGATCAATCTCAGATTCAAGATTGCTTTTCAGCTTCTTGTATTTGAGTTTGATGTTGTTATAACTTTTAAGAACTTCTGTTACAACTTTAATGAGTTCTTCTTTGGTAAGTTTAGCCATTACCTCTTCTGCATCATCATCAGATTCAGATTCAGATTCTGATTCATATCCAGAGGTACCTTCCTCTTGATCCTCTGTCCTGGCCATCAGTGCAACGTTTGCACATTCTTCTTCTGATTCAGAAGATGACTCACACTCATCTGAGTCATCCCATGTTGCCATCAGAACCTTCTTCTTCTTGTTGAACTTCTTCTTAGGTTTTTCTTTCAGAAGTTTGGGGCAGTCATTCTTGTAGTGCCCAGGTTCTTTGCACTCATAGCACACCACTTCTTTCTTGGCAGATCTTCTGTGACTAGAAGATTCCTTTCTATTATCAGATCTTCTGAAGTTGTTAAACTTCTTTCCCTTGTGCTTCCAGAGTTTGTTAATCCTTCTGGACAGCATGGACAACTCATCTTCTTCTTCAGAAGAAGATTCTTCAGAGCTTTCTTGAATGACCTGCAAAGCTTTAGCAGTTTTGTTAGATTTTAAAGCTATGGATTTACCTTTATCTTTCTTCTGGGGTTCATCTTCCTCCAGCTCAATTTCATGGCTTCTCAAAGAACTGATAAGTTCTTCTAAAGAGATCTTGTTCAGATCTTTTGCCATCTTCAATGCAGTCACCATTGGTCTCCATCTGGTGGGAAGACTTCTGATGATTTTCTTGACATGATCTGACGTTGAGTAGCCCTTGTCCAGAACTTTCAGACCAGCTGTAAGAATCTGAAATCTAGAAAACATAGTTTCTACATTTTCAGAATCTTCCATTTTGAATGCCTCATACTTCTGTATGAGCGCCAGAGCCTTGGTCTCTTTAACCTGAGAATTTCCCTCATGAGTCATTTTGAGTGACTCAAACATGTCATGAGCAGTATCTCTGTTAGTAATCTTCTCATACTCAGTATGAGAGATTGCATTAAGCAATATAGTTCTGGCTTTGTGGTGATTCTTGAAATCTCTTTTCTGCACTTCAGTCATTGATTTTCTATCAATCTTTTTGCCATCCTCATCAGTAGGATGTTCATATCCATCAATGACCAAATCCCACAGATCAGCATCATACCCAAGAAAAAAACTTTCTATTCTATCTTTCCAATAGTCAAATTTTTCTCCATCAAACATTGGAGGTTTGGCGCTGATCCTATCCCTCTCTTCATATTTATTGTTAATATTTGACATTGAATTATCAGCCATGATAACAAATAAATATATTGATCAAAGTATATCTCTCTGGATCTTTACTGACACTGTTAAGTGATAGCACACTCAGAACCGGAGCTCTGATACCAACTGAAGGTGAGATAATACTTAGAAGGGGGGTTGAATAAGTATGGAAAATTAATACTTGAAAATAATCACACAATTATTTTTATCCTGGTTCGTTAAACAACTACTCCAGTCCACCCTTCCAGAGTGATTTGCCTTTCTCAACAAGGACTTAATCCACTATTAAATCAAACTGATTACAATAGTATCACCTAAGAACAACAGTTCTTAGTCTTCTCAAGAGCTACTGATTCTCACTGAATCCTCTTAAGGAATATCCTTTACAATCAATGTAAATTAAATACAAGAGTTTTTAATGCTTCTATAAAGCTATAATCACAACAGTGATTTTTCTCTTAAGTTTAAGTACAGTGAGATTCTATGAAGAATAAGAATGAGAGCTTTTAGAATATTATAATTTCTTTTCAGCAAGTGTGTAGCACTTAAGAATGAGGTGAAGATCTCCTTTTATAGGCAGCTGAATCATGCAAGCTGAACATTGAAAATAGAGTCCAAAAGGTCTGAGCCTTTTTGTCTTCACATGCACTGACTTTTCCTTGAATTAGATGGCACAGAAAAATCCTTTTTGTCTGTGTAAGTGTGTTTAGCACAAATAAGGAAAGAGACGTTGAATAGATCCCACGGATATATTCTTGAAAGTACTTCTTCAGTTTCAGCAAGTTCTTCAGAGTTTGAATGAATCAGAGTCTTCTAATGAGATTCAGAACTATGCTGTATCAGAGTCTTCTGCAGCGTGTGCTTCTAGCGTGTTGAACATCAGAGCATTTTGACACAGAACTTCAGTACTTGGCAGCGTAGGTACTTTCAGAAACTTCTGTAGACTAATGCTTTGAGAAGCTCTTCAATCAATATTCTTCTATACTTCTGATGCTTCAGCTTCAGATGCTTCTGACTATCTTCAGATGCTTCTGATGAACTTCAGATGCTTCTGATTCAGAATGTTCTGGAGCTTCTTGCTTCAGATCCTTCTGGAGACTACGCTCAGGATCTTCTGTAAGGAGCAAACAGATTCTTCTGTAAGGTGCATCTGGCGCTTCAGAGTCAGAATAGCTTCTTGTATTCAAGGCAGATTTGCTTCTAGAGAGTTAATATACTTTCAATCTGTAATAAAACTCTCAAACAAATTTTAGAGTATATAATTCTTAAATATAAATTTCCTAACAGTTATCATCAAAACAAAGAGTAATTATTAAGAACCAATATGTGTTCTAACAAGGATTCCCTATCTCGACCAGAGTGGTTTAGCCTCAGAAGACTAATAGTTCCAAACTTGTGAGCTGTACTCAGACAGTCTACTCTCCCCAGCAGAGATTCCCTTCCCAGTAGGGTCATTTATTCTCCCCAACAGAGTCAGTTTATTTTCCCCAAGAGAGTCGTTTTGTCCTCAGCGGAGTTCTCTCTTTTCAGCAAGTGTTCTCTTTCCTCCCAGTGGAACTCGAAGGTTAAAACTCTTCCCGATAGAGTTGGTTGTGTGTCCTGGCATTTATTTTGCCGGAATACGTTGTGGTACCCGTTCACTCCCCAACAGGGTGATATTTGTCCTCGACGGCAGATTTGATGAAGCAAGCTTGTTAGATCTATCCCAGCAGTTCGAGCCTGCATTTGCATCGGCATATAGTGTCATATTTGCATCCACCAAACAACAACGCGTAGCATTTCCATGTTGTATGGAGCATTACGCCATTATCAAACATACGCATTATGAAACATAGATCAGGTTGGTTAACCTTTCGCTTTCAGGTGTGCTTTCTCCATAGGAGTATGGAGTTCTAAAGCTCAGATATTACCAGACAATCGAGGTCTCGCCGGGAGGCATGTGATGATGTGATTCAGTTTATTATTTTCCCACAGAGTTGCCAATTGAGGCGTTATTGTATCCGGCCAGCGGAATGTTTTCCTTAAGATTTGTTGTTGCGGCAGCGTTTCAGGTATTAATAGAATCAAAGTTCAGAAGTAGCCACTTGCTATCAAGACGAGCGTTTGACAGTTATTTTCGGAATATCCCCAGTGGAGTTAGTTAATGCAAAGAATAGGCAAAGAAGCTATGTCCGAGAAAATTTTCCTGTGTGATGGGCAGAAGAATAATTTTCCTGTGTGATGGGCAGAAGAATAATTTTCCTGTGTGATGGGCAGAAGAATAATTTTCCTGTGTGATGGGCAGAAGAATAATTTTCCTGTGTGATGGGCAGAAGAATAATTTTCCTGTGTGATGGACAGAAGAATAATTTTCCTGTGTGATGGGCAGAAGAATAATTTTCCTGTGTGATGGGCAGAAGAATAATTTTCCTGCGTGATGGGCAGAAGAATAATTTTCCTGTGTGATGGGCAGAAGAATAATTTTCCTGTGTGATGGGCAGAAGAATAATTTTCCTGCGTGATGGGCAGAAGTAGATTTCCTGTGTGATGGGCAGAAGTGTATTTTTCTGTGTGATGGGCAGAAGAATAATTTTCCTGTGTGATGGGCAGAAGAATAATTTTGCTGCGTGATGGGCAGAAGTGTATTTTCCTGTGTAATGGGTAGAAGTGTAATTTTCCTGTGTGATGGGCAGAAGTGTATTTTCCTGTGTGATGGGCAGAAGAAAATTTTCCTGTGAGATGGGCAGAAGCGCATTCCCGTATTGGATAGGAGGACGAAGATTTCCTGTGATATAGACAGAATAGTGTTCCCGTATTGGATAGGCGGATGAAGTGTTACTAGATCCATGTTTCCCGTGAGAGATAGGCAGATGAACTCCTCAGTATCTAGACGAAGGATTTCCCCGTAAGGAACATAGTATGTGTCCCATGACAAGACAGAATTGCATTCTTATATACGACAAAAGTACTTCTCCCAGTGAAGTCAATAAGTTTATTCTGATATTGACAAGATAGTGTTGAAATCAGATTTGTAGATAGTGTTCCCCAAGTAGTGGTGCAGTTTATTTCGCAATTTATTTTTGCAGTTGGCAAATTTCCGGGTTTATTGGTATTCAACCGTCTCGTACCTCGATTGTCTGAAGGCTCTGGGCGTTTCACCCAGTCGGGTCCAAGCCGTTTGAATAGGGGCAGCTGTTGCACACTAAAATTTGACCAACTTGTTTTATCTGATTTGTGTTTTCATAGCTTTATCATTTGCATAGTAGATCATATACATAGTTCATTCATTTGGCATATCATAGCATGGGCAAGCCATCCAACAAGGGATCAAGTGCTATTTTCATCTCAAGAAGCATATCCAAAAGGTTTTTATCAAGATTCAAGCCTATTCAAGTCACCAAGAAAGGAGGTAAAGCTTTGAGAAGTTAATATATCAAGCAACAGATCTATAGCCTATCTGGGGAGTAGTTGAAGATCATCATAGAGGTTGTGAGCTATGGACTGAGGCATGGAATGTGTGTAGACATCATGGAAGGCCTAGAGGGTCATTTTGAAAGTAAGACAAGTTATTGGTGTGGTTGCAAGAGCTACAGCTGAAGACAGTCAACTAGGGCTTCACCTAGGTCAACCCTAGGTCAACCCTAGGTTTGATGCTTGATTGAAGGGCATCAAGGCCCATTTAAAGGGTATGGGATTCATCATTTGAGATGTGGATATGGATATGGTGTTGTGACAAGGAGAAATCAAAAGAAATCAAGAAGAAGAGAAGTTTCTAAATTAGGGTTTCTGAGTAAAATCCCCTAGTTTAGGTCAAACTTCCAAGCAAAATAATTCAAAATTCAAGTCCCAAATGGATCCTTGGCCAACATAAAACTTTTAGAGCATCTCAAGACCTTTAATTTGAGTGGTGGAAGGCATCAAGGAGGTTTATAGAACTCAAGTTATGGTTCTTGCAAGTTACAGGTCATCTGAGGACACTGAAATTTATCTGTGAAAGTTACTTGACTTCCAAGCAACGTTTACCCCATGAGGAATTTTAAAATGGATTTTTGGCCAACATGAAAGTTGTTCCTCATGATCTTAGCTTTCTAGAAAGGTATGGTATGCCTCAATATGATTTGTGGAGCTCTACTTATGATCTTGACAAGTCAGGGGTATTTTGGGAAAGTAAGATTATAGGTCATTTCAAGCATATGCCTAAAACTCCTACTTGCAAGCTTCAAATGGAAAAATGTTCAACATTAAACTTGCTCGAAATGATGTTTTGAGTCTAGGAAAGAGGTCATGATGGTTTGGAAATGCATGGAACTCAAAATGATAAAATTGACCAAATATGGAAGGTAAAAGTCCATTTTCAAGTGACCAAATTTGGGATTTTTTGATCCAAAGCTAAAATACATCATGTGATATACCAAATTTAAGGGAAAACATGTTTTGAGATCATTGACACCATTGGATTTTTAATTTGAGGTCAAGAACTTGGACTTACCATTGGTTACTTATATAAGAAGCTACACTTGCCAAACCAAGCTAGGAGTGAATTGCAAGGCAAAGAACCACTCTAACACACTCTAATTCTCATTTGGGGAGATATTCAAGTCACATTTGAATGCTGAAACAAGGCAAGCTATAACTGATATGTTGATCTCATTAAAGGAAAAACTCATGACATGAGATTATCATTTTTTCATAGGATCCTTCCAGCACTTTCTAGATCCTTCCTACATCACCTATAAAGCCATTTGAATTGATCTAAATCAGTTTTTTGGGTGTCATTTGGTGCAGAGAAGCAATATTAAGTTTCAATTCCCTCCATTGCAATTCATCATCGAGTTCTTCATTTTCCTCAGAATCAATCCAATTTCTTGATTGAATTCAATTCAATAATCATCACTGAGTGTGTAGAGATCAAAACCAGAGTGAATCCGTGGTTGAATCGAGTTCTTGAAGTTGAACTTTCACACCTGCAATTGAAATTCTGTTTCAACAATCCAAGCTGTTAGAGGAGGATCTAGTGCATACAGAAGCAAGCAAGCATCATACTGAAGGAATTTGGAGCAGGACAAGCATTGATTTGGAGGTTTTCACGATCTGTTTCCCTCATTTTATCAGGTTAGTAAGTTTCGAATTATGGCTCGATTTAGGCATAATTAGGTTGATTTGTTAAGTTAGAATATTAGTATGTGGTTAGGAGAAACTTTCTGGAGAGTTTGAGAAGAATTGGTGATGATTCACATGTGCATACAAATTCTGTTTGGACCTAGAGCTCCTTGGATATGCAAGTAGAACCTTAGGTTTTTAGTTGTAATTGACCAGAGATGAACAAGGAAGAGATTGAGACACTTAATTTGAGGATTGGTGATGATTGATTTTCTGATTAATTTTGGAGATGAAATCGTGTTTGCTGTTAGAGATGATATCAATTGAATTCAAGGCCATAGATGAAATCAGGGTGAGAAATAGAGCATGTTAGGGTTTTATTTTATGATTTTTGATCAAGATTTGATGAGGTTCGATTGGCTGCATTCTGAGTGTTCTTGGAAGTTCATCCATGGAGTTTTGGCTCCACTTTGATTCAAATGGAAAAGACAAGCGCTGCACCGTTGGATCTCACTTTTGACTTTGACCCCAAGAGGATCGTGTGGCTCTGATTGTGTTTCAATTTGTGAAGGGGCTTGCTGATGCTGAAACGCATCGTTTCATTTAAGTGGAGCATTGGGCTTAATTTGGATTGTGTTATCCCCACCCCACTCACGGGCCCATTTGAATATTGCCTTGAATTCGTTTACTTCCTGCACCGTCTTATTTTCCTTTTTCTTTGATTTTTCTGACATATATTTGGGCCCAAGGCGCTTTGATACGCGCACCCCCCAGTTGGGCCCAGTTAGTTCACATGTTTTAATTCCTTGCTATCTGCACCAGTATTTTTCTTTTTTTAATTAATTTAATTCATTTTTCTTTACAATTTTGAAAAATCATAAAAAATTGAAAAAGAAATATTTTGACATGGGAGTTTTTGCAACACTTTAATAATGGTTTCAAGAAAATTGTGAATAAATAAAAATGTTAGTTTAGGTATTTTCTTTATTTTTTGTGAATATCTTACTTTTAATTGTTTTTTATTGAATATAGTTGGTACATAATTTTGTAGATTTTTGTTTAGCTAGCTCCCTTTATATTTTAGTGCTATTCTTTTTATGGTAGTTAGATATAAACTTGAGCTTCCCCCTGGATTTATTTCATGATTTTATAATTAGGGTTTGGATTAGTTTGATTAGATGATATTAGGATGGTTAGATTAGGGTTTATACACAACATAGGTGTACTTTACCATTTTATTTTTGGGTTTTTAGCATGAATTAGGTTATGGGATATATAGGGTATGTAGGGTAGATATAGAAATCCCCTTATAATAAATCTTAGAATTTTTAATACTATTTTACTATTTTTAGTATATTTTGCAAATTGTGTGATTGTTGGGTGTTCCCATTTGGGGTTTTTGTTTGTCTGCTTGGGCTTGTGGGTTTTTATTTGGGGTATGGGCTTGGTTTGGGCTTGTGGAAGCATGAAGACATCAAAGGAGAAGATTGAGGATAATAATCAAATGTTGAAGCTTGAAGATGGCTTGAGCTTGGGGCTGATTGAAGACATGGGATAATAGGAGCAAATAGGCAGAGCCTTAGAATAGACCAAATTTTTTTCACAAACATGGATAGCTTCCTGTGCTTCCATTCCTCTCTATGACATAAAGTCCCTCTGTGGTATTCACCTCCCTCCTCTGGAGGGATAAGTGGTTGTATCTAAGAGGTGGAACTTTGAGGGAAACAGTCTGTTACAATGTCAACCGTTTATAGGCTTCCTTTGGTTGTCAATGAACCGTTTGACATGCAATTTATTCTGATAAATCAATTCTCATCTAGGAGAGCTTGTCTTGAAGAAAGAATCCATTGAAGATAGAGATGAAGATCAAAGATTGACAAAGATGAAGATTGTTCATGTCAAAGCTGTGCAACTATTAAAGCTAGGGTTTACTGCTATTCAGAGCTATCTGCTGTCTGATACTGTCGACTGGTTAAGATTTTGTGCTTGCTTGAGCAGGGTGATTTCTTGGAGATAGAAGCTTGTTGTAGCTTGGGTCTCATGGGAGCTTGACTTTGGGGTTCATTGGGAGATTGTTGTTTATCAACTGTCAGAGTTGGGTGAGCTGTCAGAGCTGGGTTTTTGGGGTTTATTTTCTTTGCTGTATTGTTTGTTAATTCTTCCCCTTGAGGTTGAGGTGAAGCTGTTTCACTTTGCTCATTGTTTTCTAGGTTCGAGGTTGAGTGGGACTCCCTTGCCTCGCTTGTACTGCTGCATTCATGCATTTTACTGCTTTACTGTATATATGTTGTTGCTTTTCCGTTTATCCCCTAGGATCTCTGTTTCTCTCTGCGCAAGAGAGAAATATGACAGACATTTGATGCTAACCCATGCATGACAACATTAGGGTAGATTTTGATTCCCATTTTAACCATAGGTTTTGGAGTTGTTGTTTCTCTTCTATCTCAAAACCATCAGAAAAATACAATAAAAGGATAAACATCAATAAAAAACAGTTCTTGCATAAAAGACTGTAAACCAACCAAAGAGTCATTTTTGTCCGCTTGGACGAGTAATCATGAAAAAACCTTTTTCAGAAGGATAAAAAAAACAATCAAGACAGACTTGTGTCATACGTGGCCCGAACTACGTTTGCTCTGATCTTTCATGATGTATGAAAGTACGTAGGCATAGGATGCGATATCCTAGCGAGCAACCTTCCCCTCCTTTCCCATAGGTAGGCGAACTAAGTTGACTCTGATTTCTCGTTCCAGACGGGAATACGTAGGCATAAAGTGCGATACTTTGCCGAGTCATTTTCTTTTCTTTTAACCCTTGACCTGTAGAATAGATAGAATAACAATCCGTACCAGAAAACAAGCGTGGATCCCGTCGAGTACGACGAACGTGAGGGGTGCTAATACCTTCCCCTTGCGTAACCGACTCCCGAATCTAGGATTTGGTTGCGATGACCATTCCTTTCCCGTCTTTGTGGTAGGTTTACTTCGAGCGTTTCCTTTCCTTCTGTTGGGATAAATAACACACGGTGGCGACTCTTCTGTTCAGTCGGCGCCGATTTTCGCAGTAGCGACAAGCAGAAACTCCGAAGAACTAGACCGGACATGGCTGTGAAGATTAAGGAGGAGGTTCAAAAGCAGTGGGATGCTGGTTTCCTAGCTGTTACAAAATATCCCTCATGGGTCGCTAATATTGTGCCAGTGCCAAAGAAAGACGGTAAAGTGAGAATGTGCGTAGATTACCGTGATTTGAACAAAGCGAGCGCGAAAGATGATTTTCCACTTCCTCACATCGATGTGTTGGTCAATAACACCGCTCAATTCTCCGTATTCTCCTTCATGGATGAATTCTCGGGCTATAATCAGATTAAAATGGCGCCAGAAGACATGGAGAAGACTACCTTCATTACGCCCTGGGGAACATTTTGTTACAAAGTGATGCCCTTCGGATTGAAGAATGCTAGGGCAAAGTATCAGCGTGCAATGACGACTATCTTTCATGACATGATGCATAAAGAGATCGAGGTTTATGTTGATGATATGATTGTCAAATCCCAGACGGAGGAAGAACATTTGGTGAATCTGCTGAAACTGTTCAAGAGGCTTAGGAAGTTCAGGCTGAGATTGAACCCTAACAAGTGCACCTTCGGGGTGAGATCAGGTAAACTGCTGGGGTTTATCGTGAGCGAAAAAGGAATAGAGGTTGATCCTGCTAAAATAAAAGCAATACAAGAAATGTCGACGCCTAAAACAGAAAAAGAGGTACGCGGGTTTTTAGGGAGATTGAATTACATCGCTCGGTTCATATCTCACCTAACAGCTACGTGTGAGCCATTATTCAAGCTGTTGAAAAATGACCATGCTGTAACATGGAATGAAAATTGTCAAAAGGCGTTCGATAAAATGAAACAATATTTGCAGGAACCTCCTATTTTGATACCTCCAGTGGCAGGGAGACCCTTGATTATGTATTTGACGGTTCTTGAGGGGAGTATGGGTTGTGTTCTCGGTCAACATGATGAGACAGGGCGTAAAGAGCATGTGATATACTACCTGAGTAAGAAGTTTACTGACTGTGAGTCTCGATACTCAATGCTCGAAAAAACTTGTTGTGCGCTAGCCTGGGCCGCCAAGCGTTTAAGACAGTACATGCTAAATCATACAACCATGCTCATTTCGAAGATGGATCCTATCAAATACGTATTTGAAAAGCAGGCACTATCTAGGAGAATTGCCCGTTGGCAGATGGTTTTGACCGAATATGACATCCAATATGTTTCACAGAAGGCTATAAAAGGGAGTGTGTTATCGAAGTATCTTGCTGAGCAGCCTATTGAGGACTACCAATCGATGAGGTTTGATTTTCCTGACGAGGATATCATGTACCTGAAGATGAAAGATTGGGAAGAACCGTTGCCGGATGAAGGACCAAGGACGGATTCCAAGTGGCAGTTGATCTTTGACGGAGCTGTAAACTCCTATGGTAGCGGAATAGGGGCAATCATCACTACTTCACATGGGTCGCACATCCCATTTACTGCCCGATTGACCTTTCCAGTTACCAATAATGAAGCCGAATACGAAGCTTGTATTATGGGGCTTGAAGAAGCCATTGATCTGCGAATCAAAAATCTGGATGTATAAGGAGATTCAGCTCTGGTGGTGAATCAAATAAAAGGAGAATGGGAGACACGTCAGCCCAATTTGATATCGTACATGAATTATGCAAGAAGATTGTTGCCTTTCTTTGACAAGGTTGAATTGCATCATGTGCCACGAGCAGAAAATCAAATGGCTGACGCCCTGGCTACATTGGCTTCCATGTATAAAGTTAACTTCTGGAACGAGGCTCCCAGGATTGTTATCTCTCGGCTTGACCGGCCCGCCTTCATATTTGCTATTGACGAAGCATCCGATGATAAGCCTTGGTATTTTGACATCCAGAATTTCCTGAAGAACAAGGAGTATCCGGCTGGGGCATCCAGTCGCGATCAGAAGACTCTCAGGAGATTGGCTGGTAATTTCTATCTAAATCCGGACGGTGTCCTGTACAAAAGAAATCATGACTTGGTGTTGCTACGCTGCGTAGACGAGAAAGAGGTGAAGTTGCTTATGGAGGAAATACATGAGGGTACGTTTGGTACACATGCTGGTGGGCATGCTATGACCAGAAAGCTGCTGCGGGCAGGTTATTACTGGCTAACTATGGAAACTAACTGTTTCAAGTTTGCGAAGAGGTGTCATAAGTGCCAGATCTATGCGGATAAGATCCATGTGCCTCCGAGTCCTCTGAACGTGATGTCATCACCGTGGCCATTCTCGATGTGGGGAATTGATATGATTGGAAAGATTGAGCCGGCGGCATCTAACGGACACCGGTTCATTTTGGTAGCAATTGATTATTTTACCAAATGGGTGGAAGCGGCATCATATGCTAATGTGACCAAACAGGTGGTGGCCAGGTTTATCAAACGAGATATTATTTGCAGATATGGAATCCCTGAGCGGATTATTACCGACAACGGTTCGAACTTAAATAACAAGATGATGAAGGAGCTGTGTCAGAATTTTAAGATTGAACATCACAACTCTTCTCCTTACCGACCCAAGATGAATGGCGCTGTCGAAGCGGCCAATAAGAACATAAAGAAGATTGTTCAAAAGATGGTGGTGACCTATAAGGATTGGCACGAGATGCTACCTTTCGCTTTGCACGGTTATCATACGATGGTACGCACATCAACCAGGGCAACCCCGTTCTCGTTGGTATACAGAATGGAAGCGGTGTTACCATTGGAAGTTGAGATTCCTTCCCTGAGGGTATTACGAGATGTCCAACTTGACGAGGCGGAATGGGTGAAAGACAGGCTGAATCAACTGAGTTTAATGGATGAGAAGAGGCTAACTTCTCTAGCATACGGTCAGTTGTACTAGAGCCGGATGAAGAAAGCGTATGATAAGAAGATACACCCTCGGAGATTTCAGACGGGCGACCTTGTGCTGAAGAGGATTCTCCCGCCACAAACTGATCACAGGGGCAAGTGGACCCCTAATTACGAAGGGCCATACGTTGTCAGAAAAGTCTTTTTAGGAGGAGCTTTGTTGCTGTCCACCATGGACGATGAAGACTTTACGTCGCCTGTGAATTCGGACGCAGTTAAAAAATACTTTGCTTAAAATTGACCCGCTGGACAAAAAAAAAAGAGTCCAGGCAAAAATGGGGCATCCTGGTGATCCAAAAACAGAATAAAAGGTTCGGGCAAAAGTTAGGGATAAAAATTGAAAAAAGATGTACACCCGCGAAGTCGAAAACCTACACTGGGCGGCTTCGGCAAAAAAGGGTATCCCGGTGAACTGAAAACCCGCAAAGGGAGGTTCACGCAAAAGTTAGGGATTTAAAAAGAAAATGACTGCGGTCCGAATTTGATGCTGCATTGCGTGGTGGGGGTTCGTTTATTAGATACAATCTCTTCAGAAATTTGAATACCGGGAAAGCGCCAGAGTTAGGCGAGTCATAGGAGGATCAGCTCATGATGTTTGTCTGCACCACGTTGCCGACATATGCGCAAATTTGATTTGTCATTGTATTTGTGCTTCCTGTTCATACTTGTATATTTGTTGTGCGTTACTTCCTCTTTTCAGGAGTTACATCCAGTGTACAAAACTCTGCCTATTCAGAGGCCTAATCAATAAAACATGTTGTTCAGTATTTGATGCTTGTTCTTTACTGTTTTGTATGTGAAAAACGCCAATGTTTTGATAAAACTAGCAGTTGCATAATGTTGCTGGCCCTTGCCAATAATTGCTAAAACTTCGAATTGGCTGAAAATGATGTCACTAACGCTAACTTGAATAGATTTGATTGTATAGACTTGTTTTGTCTCGTTTATGGTGTTGCAGGGTTCTCGCCCGTGTGAAGTGGACGATCAGAAAATTGTAGTCCTAACCAGAGACTCGTGACGAAAAGACTTGATCATTATGTGAAGTGAATCCCCACGCGGGTCGCGCTTCATTTCCCGAAGTTGAGATGACACTGTTCCTTACTGAAGAAGGCTCAATTTCCCCAGCTAGTCGCAGCTTATCCCCAAAGGATATTCTCCAGAAGGTCAAGATTAATGCTCCCTACAGGATGTCTATCCTCAGTCCCGAGTGTGTAAACTGTATCCAGATGGTTTACTTTCCCCAGCAGGGTCGTTTACCCTTAGCAGAGTTTGATAATTTTAAAGACTGCAAGTTGTACTCAGACAGTGGCGTTTCTCCAAAAGGATTCCTTATCCTCAGCGGAGTTGTTTAGTTTTCATCGGATTGATAATTCCAGGGTTGTAAACTGTGCCCAGACAATTATTATCCCCAGCAAGGGGGCCCTATCCCCAGTAGGGTTGTTTATTCTCCCCCAGCGGAGTCACTCCCTGTTTCCAGCGGAGCTGGTTAATATTCCCCGAGAGAGTCGTTTCTTCCCCAGTGGAGTCTTCTCTCCCCGGCAGATGTCTTTCTTCCTCCTCTTGGAAATTGAAGGTTTGAAGCTCTCCCCGACAGAGTTGGTTGTATGTCCCAGCATACTTTGAGATACTCGTTCATTCCCTCAGCAGGGTGGTATTTGTCCTCAACGGCCGTGTTGAAGCCAGCTTACCAGAGTTCCCCGGCAGCCTGAACCTGCATTTGCATTTGCATGCATTATCATATTTGCATCTACCCAAAACGCGTAGCACTCCCATGCTGTATGGAGCATTACGCCATTGTCAAACATACGCATTTTGAAACATAAGTCAGGTTGGTTAACCTTTTGCTTTCAGGTGTGTTTCTCAACAGGAGTAGGGAGTTCTAAAGCCCAGATGTCTTTTCAGACAATCAAGGTCTTGCCGTGAGACGTATGATGATGTGATTCAGTTTATTATCATCCCCACAGAGTTACTGATTGAGGTTTTCTCGTATCCGATCAGCGGACTGTTTTGTCAAGTTTGTTGCTGCAGTAGCATCTCAGGGTTCCATGAATCAAAATTTCAGAAGTGGTCACTTGTTGTCAGAACGGGTGTCGGTCATTGGTTTTCAGAATATCCCCAGCTATGTTGACAGGATGTATTCGTGTTGACGAACTGCTTCCTCCGTGTTGACGGAATGGGCATCCTGATGAGGACAATTTATGCCTATGCTGATAGGATTTCTTCGTGTTGACGAATCGATTTCCCCGTGTTGACGGAATATGGAGTCCTGTTGAGGACGGAGTTTTATTTCTCCGTGTTGACGGAATATGGGGTCTTGACGAGGACAAGTTTTATTTCTCCGTGTTGACGGAATATGGAGTCCTGATGAGGACAAGTTTTATTCCTCCGTGTTGACGGAATGTGCGTCCTGATGAGGACAATGTATGCCTATGTTGATAGGATTTCTTCGTGTTGACGAATCGATTTCCCCGTGTTGACGGAATATGGGGTCCTGATGAGGACAAGTTTTATTTATCCGTGTTGACGGAATATGGGGTCCTGATGAGGACAAGTTTTATTTCTCCGTGTTGACGGAATATGGAGTCCTGATGAGGACAAGTTTTATTCCTCCGTGTTGACGGAATGTGCGTCCTGATGAGGACAAGTTATGCCTGTGTTGATAAGATTTATTCGTGTTGACGGAATATGCGTCCTGATGAGGACAATTTATGCTTATGTGGATAGGATTTCTTCGTGTTGACGAAATGTGAGATCAGATATGTACAAGAATGGTATTCCTATGATGATAGAATTTATTCGTATTGATGAATCTATTTTTCCTCGTGTTGACGAGACGTGAGTCCCGAACTGGACAATTTATTCCTATGTTGATAGGAGTTCCTTGTGGTGATAAGACGCAAATAAGATGTCATTGCCTATGCTGGTAGGATCTTCTTGTGTTGACGAGATGCGGACAACTCATCCCCAACGAAGTTGCCGGGATTTCTCCGTGTTGACGGAATGAGGAGTCCTGATGAGGGCCAGTTTTATTCCTATGATGATAGGATTTCTTCGTGATGACAAATTTATGGCTTTTCGTGGTGACGAAATTTGAGGACAATCGTGGATAAGTTTTTTCCTGTGATGATGGGATCTTTACTAGTGCTAACGAATTTGTTTCTCTTCTGGTGTTGACAAGGTTAGTCCAGTTGTGGACATAGGTGCTTTTGCAAAGATAGTTTAGTACCTGTGGTGTTACATGGGTGGTGGAAGTCAAAATTAGAGTTATTCTCTAACGAATGATCGGTTGTTACCATAACAATCAGGTTCACTTGACAAATGTCGTTCCCCAAGCAGTGGTGCAGTTTATTTCTGCGGTTGGCAAATTTTAGGGGTTTCTTTGGTATTCAACCGTCTCGTACCTCGAATGTTTGAAGGTCGTTCGCTCTTCACCCAGTCGTGTCCAAGCCGCTTGAATAGGGGCATCTGTTGCACCCCGAAATTTGACCAACCGGTTCCTATATCTGGTTTATGTTTCGACGCATTTTGCATTCGCATTCGCACACTGCATGCATTGCAATTTTCTCAGTCAGGTTGATTTTATCGGAATTGCAGCCCCTGGCGTTTCAGGCAGTTCAGGCCGGTTTGATTAAATGTATTTTAAGAATTGGTGCTCGTTCCCTGTGGTTTTCAAGCCATCTCGGTGCCCGGGTTTCGTTATGGTTGCACAACCGTTCGCTAATCGATTTAATCGGCTTCCTGGCATTTTTAGTTTTTTTTTCTTCTTTTATTTTCTCTATTTTTAATGCATTTAATAGATTTTTAATAGGGTTATTTGCTTTTTAGATAGTAAATAGGTTAGTATTTTGTTTTTAGAATTTAGTAGATATTGTTTTAATAGTTTTTTAGATTTTTAAATAGATATTCTTTTTTTTTAAGAGATTTAATAGATTTTTAATTTTTTAAATATTAGTTTTATCCTTAAATAGAATAGTTTTTAAATAGATATAACTAGATATTACTTTTCTTAAATAAGAATAGATTTTTTAAAATAGATATTAATGTTTTTAGATTTTATTAGATTTTAATTGATTTTTCAAATTTAATAAAATAGATTTTTAAATAGGATTAAATGTTTTTTAGATTTTATTAGATTTTAATTGATTTTTCATATTTAATTGGAATTTTTAAAATAGATATAGATATTAAATAAATCTTTTCTGTTTTTTTAATAGATTAATTAGGGTTTTATTATTAATTTTCGTTTATGCTTTAATTGGGATTAATTAGAGGTCTTAATTAGGTTTTTTATTATTAATTTCGTTTTATTTTTTTTAGGGTTAATTACGTCTTAGAGTTTAATTCAGGTAATCAGGTTTAATGCATTAATCAGGTCATTAGTCCTCATAGTGGGCCACTATCCATTATCCAAATCAGAAAAGCCCAAAATCCTGCCACTTGGCATATAAATAGAGTGCCACGCGTGGGTCCACTCTTTCAGCCACTTCATCCACTCACTACCAGCGCACAGATCCACTACCCTCTCTCCCCTCACACGTGTTGCCCTCTCGCTCCCTCTCAGCGCCACACGTCCTCCTCAGAACCCACCACCACAACCCCTCACTGCATGCACCCCACGTGTAACCCACTACCTCCTACTGGCCGGAGTCCATGCAATAGCCGCCGGACAACCGCACCGCCGCCGTAACCTCTCGCCGGTAACTGCAAACTTCACAGGAAACTGCAATTTTCGCTGATCTTCACTGTTCTCCATCAACATCAACAACGTGTTCTCGCCGGTAACTGCAAGATCCACCGGAAACTTGCAACCTTCATCGGAAACTCTTCGCGTTCTTCATCTTTCTCCATCAGATTCGCCCAGAAATTGGTGGTGTTCATCAATCTTCGAGTGTATTCTTCATCCAATTCCAGGAAGGTTCAAGCGACCAAGATCCATCTTCTTCGTTCGTCAACATTTCCAGAAATCTTCAACGATCAAACAACATTTATCTTCCTCCTCTCCAGATTTTCCAGAAACACAGTGCCTTCATCAATTCCTTCAGAAGCGTGTCCTCGATCCAAGAACGTCACCGTGTGCTTTCTTCAGTGAGCTCTCTTGCGGATCTTCTTCAAGACTCTCGTTAGAAGCTCCAGATCTTCGTCAGCCGCAGATCTTCTCAGCGTCATCATCCAGGTTTTCGTCTTTTCTCTTCCATTTCCTTGCATGTTCATAGGTAGCTGGAGATTTAGGTGTGAATCTGAGAATCTGTAGGTTAAGATATTCTGTTTAGGTTGAATAGTGAGGGTTAGTGAGAGGGTTTAAGTTGGAGAATTTGTTCTGAGAGTTTAGTGTTTAGTTCATGGTGATTTGGATTGATGAACTCCCTCATGACGAAGGATTTATAGTGAAATTTGTTGAGGAGGTTTTGCTTCAGAGTTTGTTTCAGGAAGTTGAGGTGGGGAGAGAGGCGCCGTTTAGGGTTTCTTGGTTAGGGACGATGAACAGTGTGAGGGAATGGTAGTAGGATTAGGGTTAGTTGTTACTAATGCTGAGTGTGAATGGGATCTGGGCCTTAGGCCCATTGTGGTGGACGTGTGCTGATCCTACTCCCCGTTTCCTGTTCGCACCCCCTCTCCCCTTGTGTTTTTGCTTGGGCCTTAGGCCATTTCGCTATCCACACCCCCGCTTGGGCCCCAAGCATGAATAACAAGGCGAAAGAATGCTATTTGCCACCCCCCAGCTTTTATGGTTTTTTTTTGTATTGTTTTTTCTGGATTAATACTGGGCCTAGCGCTTTGATGTTGGCACCCCCCTCCTGGGCCCAATCAGTTTCTGAACTGTAGAAATTACTATCTGCCACGCGTTATTTTCCATTTTTATTGATTTTCATTTTATTTCATGGTTGCATATAGTCTACTAAAAAAATCATAATAACTTCAAAAATAGTCATTTTTACATGGGATTTTTTTTTCTCATTCTCATTAATGTCTCAAGAAAATTATCAAAAAATAAAATTAGTATTTTAATCATTTTTCTATTTTTGGTGAATTTCTACATTTAGTTGCTTTTATTGCATTTTAGTTTGTATATCCATCCTGTTGAATTTTGTTTAGCCATTTCCTTTCATATTTTGATGTGATTCTTTGGTTAGATTAGAGTATTAGGTTCCCTTAGAGATTTATCTCACATTTTTGTGATTTAATCTTATTTAGCTTTGAATAAAGAACATTAGGGTGGCTATAATTAGGGTTAAACTCGACATAGGTGCATCATAACACTTAGATTTTGGGTTTTTAGCTTGAATTAGGAGCTGGGAAATATAGGGTATGTAGGGTAGATGTATAAATCCCCTTAGAAGTAATTTTAGGATTTTTAATAATATACTACTATTTTACTTGATTTTGGTAAGTAGTGTGATTGTTTGGTGTGGCCATTATAGGCTTTTGCATTGTTTTCCTGGGGCTGGGCTTTGTTATGGGGTATGGGGCTTGGATTGGGCTTGTGGAGCATGAAGGAGCATAAGAGAAGATTGAAGATGGAGATCAAAGTTGGATGCATGAACATTCTTGTGCTTGAAGATGTTTTTGAAGACGTAGGAAATAGGAATAAGTAGAGCCTTAAAATAGACTAAATTCTTTGTACAAGCACGGATAGCTTCTTGTGCTTCCATTCCTCTCTATGACATAAAGTCCCTCTAGGGTATTTACCTCCCTCCTTTGGAGGGATAAATGGCCTTACCTTATAGGTAGAACTTTGAGGGAACCAGTCTTTCATGATGATAAACACTTATAGGCTTCCTTTGGTTGTCAATAAGCTGTTTTATCATTCCAACTTATTCTGTTAAGTGATTCTCTTCTGGAATGCTTGCCTGGAAGATGGAGCTTATCTAAAGCTTGGAGGCCATTGAAGTTTGATCTTGGGGTTCACTTGAAGATGTTGCTATTTTGCTGTTAATCAACTGTCAGAGTTTGATGTTTCT
The DNA here is from genome assembly GCA_963859935.3 of Lathyrus sativus. Taxonomy (NCBI): domain Eukaryota; kingdom Viridiplantae; phylum Streptophyta; class Magnoliopsida; order Fabales; family Fabaceae; genus Lathyrus; species Lathyrus sativus. The sequence goes on along the minus strand of OZ012739.1, from coordinate 67,569,660 downwards.
CAGAGCTGCTGCTGTAGGGGCTGGTGTGCTGTCAGAGCTGGTTTTAGGGTTTTATTTTCTTTGTTGTATTTGTTTGTTAATTTTCCCATAGGTTTGAAGTGAAGCTGTTTCACTTTGCCTATTGTTTTCTCAAGTTCGAGGTTGAGTGGGACTCCCTTGCCTCGCTTGTATTGCTGCATCTCATGCATTTTACTGCTTTACTGTATATATGTTATTTCTTTTCCGTTTATCCCCTAGGATCTCTGTTTCTCTCTGCGCAAGAGAGAAATATGACAGACATTAGGTGTTAATCCATGCATGACAACATTAGGGTAGTTTTGATTCCCATTTTCAAACCCTAGGATTTTAGAGCGTCATTCTCTTCTCATCTCAAAACAATCAAAAATACAATAAGAGGTCAAACATCATAAAAAACAGTTCTTGCGTAAAAAGACTGAAAACCAATCAAAGTGTCATTTTTGTCCGCTTGGACCCGTAATCAGAAGAAAACCTTTTTCAGAAGGATAAAAGATAAACAGACAAATCTGTGTCTTCCGTAGTCCGAACTACGTTTGCTCTGATCTTTCATGCTGTATGAAAGTACGTAGGCATAGGATGCGATATCCTAGCGAGCAACCTTCCCCTCCTTTCCCGTAGGTAGGCGAACTACGTTGACTCTGATTTCTCGTTCCAGACGGGAATACGTAGGCATAAAGTGTGATACTTTGCCGAGTCATTTTATTTTAACCCTTGACCTGTAGAATAGATAGAATAACAATCCGTACTAGAAAACAAGCGTGGATCCCGTCGAGTACGACGGACGTGAGGGGTGCTAATACCTTCCCCTTGCGTAATCGACTCCCGAATCCAGGATTTGGTTGCGATGGCCATTCCTTTCCCGTCTTTGCGGTAGGTTTACTTCGAGCGTTTCCTTTCCCTCCGTTGGGATAAATAACGCACGGTGGCGACTCTTCTGTTCAGCCGGCGCCGATTTTCGCAGTAGCGACTGTTGCACCCTAAAATTTGCTCAACCTATTTCACTTGGTTTATGTTTCAATTGCATTAGCATTTGCATATAGAGTCATGTACATAGTCTAATCATCTGCATAGCATAGCATAGCAAGTCATCCAACAAGGGACCAAGTACCATTCTCATCCCTATGAGCCTATCAAGAGGTTATTGTTCAAATTCAATCTTATCCAAGTCATCAGAAAGAATTGGAAAGCTAAAGAAGTCAGTGGATCAATCAGTGAATCTATCTCCTATCTGAGGGTATCTGAAGATCACCAAAGAAGTTGTGAGTTGTGGATTGAGCATGGAGAGTATGTAGACATCATGGTAGACTTAGAAAGTCATTTGGAGAAGGAGGCAAGTCATTGATATGATCACAAGAGTTGCAGTTGAAGACAGTCAACTAGGGTTTCATCTGGGTCAACCTTGGGTCAACTCTAGGTCAATTGATTGATTGAAAGGCATTAAGGGCTATTGGAGAGATGTGGGTTTCATAATTTGACATGTAGATAAGGATGTGGTTTTGTGCCAAGAAGAAATCAAGAGAAATCAAGGAGAAGAGGAGTTTCTAAATTAGGGTTTCTGTGTAAAATCCCCTGATTTAGGTCAAATTTCCAAGCAAGATAAGTCAAAATTAAAGCTTCAAATGGATCCTTGGCCAACATGAAACTTGTATAGGATCTCAAGACCTTTAATTTGAGTGGTGGAAGACATCAAGGAGATTTATAGAACTCAAGTTATGGTCCTTGCAAGTTACAGGTCATCTGAGGTATCTGAAATTTTGTCTGTGAAAGTTACTTGTCTTCCAAGCAACTTTTACCCCTCAAGGCGATTTCAAATGAATTTATGGTCAACATAAGAGTTGTTCCTTATTGTCTTAGATTTCTAGAATGGTATGGTATGCCTTCATATGATTTGTGGAACTCTACTTATGGTCTTGGCAAGAAAAGGGTATTTTGGTCATCTGAGAATTACAGGTCATTTCAAGCCTATGCCCAAAACTCATACAAGGAAGCTTCAAATGGAAAACTTCACAACATAAAACTTGCTCCAAATGACATTTTGAGTCTAGAAAAGTGACCATGAAAGATTGGAAAGGCTCATAGCTCAAGGTTTCAAAATTGGTGGATTTAATGAATAAAAAATGACCTAAATTTGAGATTTTTCATAATTTGGCCAAATGGGATGAAATTATAGGTCATTTTGATTGGAAAAAATGTTTTAAGAACATTGGAAAAAGTGGATTTTTGAGTTTGGTTCAAGATTTGAGAGTTATGTTTGGTTACTTACAAAGGAAGTTACATAATCCAAATCCAAGGGAAAGTGTGCATGGGAAGTTTCTCCAAGGTTCTAGGACTTTCTAATTCCATCTATATATTGAATTGAATAGCTTCATGCCATGGTTGGTGATTCATTATGCTCATAATACCAAGTTACACTTCAATCTTTCATTTTGCAAAAGCATCTCAAACTTCATCAAATCTCCATCAATTTCCACATTTCTTGATTTGATCATCATCAACATCTTTCATAGATCAGAATTCACATCAAAATTGGGTTGAATTGAAGAGGAATCGTGCCATACAACTTCATCGTCCAAGGAGCAAGAATTTGGTGATTGCAAGATTCAAGAACTTGGAGTAAGATCTTTTGCATACAGAACTCAAGAGCAAGCTTATTGATCAATTTCCAATCATTGCAAGCATCAGATCCAAGGGTTTCTATACCTGTTTTCATCATTTACACCAGGTTAGTTTTCTCTTCGAATTGCTTGAATTAGTTAGTATGTTAGAGAATTCTAGGGTTAGAACTGTTAGGTTAGGTTAGATGATGGATTTCACAAAGTTTGAGAAGGTTTCATGAGGTTTGCCATTGGTGTACCAAAGTTGTTAGGGTTTAGAGCTCATGGAATATGGCACTGTAATCTTAGGTTTGTAGCTTAATTTGATCAGCATGAAGTGTAGATCATGTTAGGGTAAAGATTGGAAGAATTTGGAATGGTTGATAATAGGTGAAAATGGTGGAATCAGTGCTTTATACCTATCGGGTTTGTTTCTTGGTTGAGTTTTAGAGGAACCTATGGCCATGGTTGTGTAGAGGGAAGAGAATGGAGTGTTTTTGGTTTTTACATCGTGAGCTGTCATGGAGAATTGAGGGAGAACAGGGAAGTGGAAAGTTCATGCACGAAGGTGAAATTTCAGAAACCCTAGGGTTCCAAGGTTGAAGACGAACCCTGGGCTGTTGGATCTATCGTTTGACCATGACTCTGAGACCAATCCTATGGCTAGTATTCAATTGGAAAACAGAGGGAGATTTGAAAGCTAAACGCACCGTTTCATTTTTTCTTTCTGACTGGGCTTTGGTTTCACTTGCTAATGCCACCCCCATTCGCAGGCCCAAAACCAATTTCAACTAAAAATCTTACTTAATGCACCGTTTTCTTGTTTTTTTTTTTGATGAGTTTTCTGAGTCATTGGGCCCAGACGCGCATTGCTAGGCGCGCCCCCCAGTCTGGGCCCATCCTTTTATTTTAACTGAATAATATACTTGTTGCACCCCTCATCTCAATATTAATTCCATATTATTTTCTCTCATATTTTTAATTCTTTGAAAATTCATAACAAATTGGAAATTGCTCATTTTTAATTGGTTGTTTTTGCATATTGTTCATAATTTTGTTAAGAAAATTATCATATAAAAAAGTTAGCATTTCATTTTATTTTCATATTTTTAGCATATTTTTCTTTTAAATGGGATTAAATAATGTTTAGTTTCATGCATGAATTTGTTGATTTTAGTTTGATTAGATGCTTTAATATTTTTGACCCATTCTTTTTAGGTTGATTAGCTTAGACCTTTAGCTTGTATATAAAATTTAATTCATAATTTTAGGATTAATTTTTAGGTGATTTGTTTAGGTGTGATTAGTGTGATCAAAACTAGGGTTTAGGAGATAACATAGGTGAATTAAATCATTTCCCTTAGGAGTTGTAGATTGAATCTTTGGGGTATGGGACTATAGGGATTATGGGTAGCTAATAGATCCCTTAGAAATTACTAGGTTTCCCCTGTTCTACTATTACTATCAGTATACTGCTTGTATTTGATTGACTGTGTGGTATGCCCTCTCTAGGGTTATTATTTTGTTTGTGTGGGGTATTGGGTTTGCTTGGGGATTGGGAGAGCTGAAGACCTGTGATGATGAAGTCCATTGGAGATCAAATGATTGGAGACCAACTTCCAGAGTTGATGAGGAGTATCCTTTGCTGGCAGTTGTTGAGGAGTATAGGGTTTAGGAGCTAGGCAAAGCTCTAGAGTAGAAGACTTGATTCACAAACATGGAAGGCCTTGTCTGCCTCCATCCTTTCTCTATGATTCAAAGTCTCTTTCAAATATCCACCTCCTTCCATTGGAAAGATTAGTGAATGTATTTGAAAGATAGAACTTTTGAGAGAAAATTGTCTGTATCATGTTAACAGTTAATGAGCCACCCTTGGTAGGCAGTTTACTGTTTAACATTCATTCCATATTGTTGACTGATATTCATCCTGAAGATTGAGACTTGAAGAAAAGCCATTGCAGATGGAAGACTGATGACTAAGACCTTGCCTGGAGGCTGTGGAGATGGAGATTGATGCTTGCTTGAAGCCTGTAGCTGTTTGATGATGACTTGAAGACAGATGTTGATGCAAAGTTGCTGTGGCTGTTTTTTTTTTTTTTGCTGTTTTGTTTCTTGATGTATTGATTGGTTTTCCCTGACTGTATTGTTTGCTGTTTGCCCTGCTGGGTTAGAAGTGAATTCTGTTCACTTTTTCCTATTGTTTTTTAGGTTCGAGGTTGAGTGGGACTCCCTTGCCTCGCTTGTATTGTTGCATCCATGCATTTTACTGCTTTATTGTATATATGCTATTGTTTCTGTTTCCGTTTATCCCTTAGGATCTCTGTTTCTCTCTGCGCAAGAGAGGAGCATGATAGACATTAGGTCTTAACCCATGCATGATAACATTAGGTTAGTTTGATTCCCTTTTCAACCGTAGGTTAGAGTTCTGTCTCTTTTTTCTCAAAACAAACAGAAAAATACAATATGATTTCAAACACAATAAAAGACACTTCTTCCGTAAAAGAATGTGAACTCATCAAAACGTTATTTTTGTCCGCTTGGACTGTTAATCAGAAAAACCCTTTTTCAAAAGGAATAAAAATCAATCAAGACAGACTTGTGTCATACGTGGCCCGAACTACGTTTGCTCTGATCTTTCATGCTGTATGAAAGTACGTAGGCATAGGATGCGATATCCTAGCGAGCAACCTTCCCCTCCTTTCCCGTAGGTAGGCGAACTACGTTGACTCTGATTTCTCGTTCCAGACGGGAATACGTAGGCATAAAGTGCGATACTTTACCGAGTCATTTTCTTTTCTTTTAACCCTTAACCCTTAGTTTAGATAGAATAACAATCCATACCCGAAAACAAGCGTGGATCCCGTCGAGTACGACGGACGTGAGGGGTGCTAATACCTTCCCCTTGCGTAACCGACTCCCGAATCCAGGTTTTGGTTGCGATGACCATACCTTTCCCGTCTTTGCGGTAGGTTTACTCGGAGCGTTTCCTTTCCCTCCTGTGGGATAAATAACGCACGGTGGCGACTCTTCGGTTCAGCCGGCGCCGATTTTCGCAGTAGCGACAGCTGGGGACCTCAGTGATATCAATACACAATTACAAAAGAGATATGAAGACTCACTTCAACCACACCTTGATTTTGTTTCACAGCTTTGATCAAGTGACACACACTCTTACTTAACAGCTTTGAGTGACACAATGAACACACTTGTTCATACACAATAACCAAAGCAATTATACAGCATATAATTGTTTGGTACACAAGGCATCCTAAGACTCATAGACACACATGAAGAGCAAACCTCTTCACTCACAAAATACACTACTTTATCTCTTTGCTGGCTCTCCCCTTTATTAAGGTTCATACTCTTGTTATTTATAGCAGCAGATATCCTTTGGGCCTTTGTGTAGAATTTAGGTTTACCCAAACCTCTCTTCACGAATCTGCATCCTTACCAGTTAGGTCATGGACATTTTATTTCGCCAGGGCTTCTAAAATGTTTCCTGACTTCCAGCTTGAGCTTCTAAAATATTTCCTGTATTCTAGCCTGAGTTTCCTCATTCTAAATACCAGAAAAATAAAATTGCGCACCTGATGTCATACGATCAATGTTACAGCATCCAGTCATGACATCCAACTTCACTTACCCTGCAGAATACTCTTAGTGTATGTCATAACATCAGTTATGACATTCATATACTCTCCAATGTTTTGCCACAAAATGCAGCCAATCAAAAGCATCTACAAAGTCTCCCTTTGGCAAATTTTTGGCTAAAACACCATGTTAACATATCAGAGTTTACAAGCAGTAGAAGTCTAACATATAACTTATCATGCAGGAAAGTTACTAGCTAAGCACTATAAGATTTGTCTACACAGTTAGCTCTCAACTTCTCAGGATCAACCTGTTCACACAAAATCATCTGTTAGTCAGCACTACAGATGTCACAATGTTTTGAGTAACATTATGGGTTACTCCCCCTTAACTGATGCATACTACATCAGTTGGGCACAACCTGCACAGCTTGCAGTAACACATAAATTATCCAGGCTTTTCTGGATGTTATGACATTCAGGATGACATCCTGATTCACATCACTTCCATTGGCTAAAACATTCTATCACCTGTTAGCCTAGACTACAGATGTTACATTCTCTGTTGACCATCCTGTGCTACTCCCCCTGAAGAGATGCACAGCACTTACATTCTACCAATCATTTTGCAGACACACACAATACTAGTAGCTTAAGCAACTAGGTTCCATCAAGGAACACACACATATCTAACAAACATTCCTATACTCATTAGGAACTCACACATCACTAACAGCATCAACTGTTATCACACCTTCACATTAGCACAATAGGTTCTTCAACCATGCACATTTGCGGCAGCACCTGTAACACACCTGTAACACACTTGTAGAAGCAATTGGTTATTCAACCAAGTCTTCCACCTGTATCATCTCTAACCTGTTGTTATCTAACACTCTCTCCCCCTTTTTAGCCACAAATTAAGATCAAACTAATAACATAGTGTAGATCATAATGAGTAACATTACATATATTTGGGGTCATTACAAACAAAAACTGCTCATGGAGAGCATCACACAATCAAGTTGTTACAAAAGTCAAAACAAAAACAATGAAATACTCAAACCAGCAGCACATGTCATTAGCTCAGCAACCAGCAGACTGAGCCCCACAGCAGTCTATTAGCCCACATTACTCATCTTCCTCAGAGGAACTGGAATCATTGTCATCTGAATCTGACAATGAGATTTCCTTATTGATGTCATCAGGATCGTCCTCTGGCATATCAAAATTGTGAGGTGGATCCCTACGTGCCAGGGGAATGGTGATGCCCCGAAAGGGCAGTCCTTTCTTGAGTATATCATCGACAATTTCCCCAATGGATTTGTCCACGTATGTTGAGCCTTCCGTGTTTCTGATTCGCCTAAGTTCTTCAGCAGTGGGAGGAGGATACTTGCTCTTATGTTCTTCAACAACGGGAGGGGCATCTTTTGAGGATTTGGGAGGGGTCATGGATGAAAAGGCATCATGATGGAAAGACATCTTGTTGCGGAGTACAGACTCAGAATTTTGTAGAGTGGAGGAGGCGGAGAAAACTGTATATATAGTTATGTAGCACGTTTGCATGGAATGGAAAGTTTTTGTGGTCAAGGCCATGGAATGCATTGGAGTTTTAAAACTCACGTGCCAGTAATTGCTATGAGTCCTCATACATGCAAATACCCAATTTTCCTCTTAGATTCTCAAATTGAGCAACATCTAGAGCCTTTCTAAAGATGTCAGCTAGCTGTAGTTCAGTGGATACATGTTCCAAGGAAATCACTTTGTCTTCCACAAGGTCTATTATGAAGTGATGTCTTATATCTATGTGCTTAGTTCTGCTATGTTGTATTGTGTTCTTGGAAATATTGATAGCACTGAGATTGTCACAGTATAATGTCATGACATCCTGAGTGACATTGTATTCAGTTAACATTTGTTTCATCCAGACCAGCTGAGAACAAATACTACCAGCTGCTATGTATTCAGCTTCAGCAATGGATAATGAGACACAATTTTGCTTTTTGCTGAACCAAGATATGAGGTTGTTCCCTAAGAAGAAGCATCCACCAGAGGTTCTCTTTCTATCATCAGCACTTCTAGCCCAGTCAGCATCACAATATCCAGATAATGTAGGGTCACACCCATGAGAGTAAAGTATACCATAATCACAGGTTCCATTCACATATTTGAGAATCCTTTTAACTTGATTTATGTGACTTACCTTAGGATTTGCTTGATATCTGACACATACACCAACTGCAAATACAATATCAGGTCTGCTGGCTGTTAGATACAACAAGCTTCCAATCATGCTTCTGTACAGGCTTTGATCCATACTAGTACCACTTTCATCTTTTGATAACTTTAGATGAGTAGGTACTGGTGTTCTTTTGTGACCAGCATTGTCCAAGCCAAACCTTTTGACTATGCTTTTGGTATACTTACTTTGGGAGAGAAATATAGACTCCTCCATTTGCTTGACTTGCAGCCCGAGAAAGTAAGTTAGTTCTCCACACAAACTCATCTCAAACTCAGATTCCATCTGATTAACAAATTGTTTAACCAATTTTCAAACATTCCACCAAAGACTATATCATCCACATAGATTTGAGCAATCATGAGTTTTCCATCCTCATTTTTCACAAAGAGGGTCTTGTCTATTCCTCCCTTTCTGTATCCATGGGCGGTAAGAAACTCAGTCAATCTTTCATACCAAGCCCTAGGAGCTTGCTTCAATCCATCCCTAGGAGCTTGCTTCAATCCATAAAGAGCTTTCTTCAACTTGTACACATGGTTTGGTAGATTAGGTTCATCAAATCCCTTGGGTTGTTCTACATACACTTCCTCATTTAGGTATCCATTTAGGAAGGCACTTTTTACATCCATCTGGAATAGTTTGAACTTCAGAATGCAGGCAATACCTAACAAAAGCCTGGTCGATTCTAGCCTTGCAACAGGTGCAAAAGTTTCATCAAAATCAATTCCTTCTACTTGAGTGTAGCCCTGTGCCACCAATCTAGCCTTATTTCTGATCACAACTCCTTGTTCATTTGACTTGTTCTTATAGATCCACTTGGATCCAATGATGTTATTTCCTTCTGGTCTTGGAACCAATTCCCATACTTTACGCCTTTCAAACTATTCCAACTCATCTTGCATAGCCTTAATCCAATATTCATCAGTTAAGGCCTCCTTTACATTTTTGGGTTTAATTTTGGATACAAAGCATGAATTTGAGATGATTTCTCTAGCTCGGGTCCTTACACCACAGGTGGGGTCTCCAATGATAAGATCTTTGGGATGATCTTTCAGAATCTTGATAGAGGGATCTTTGTTGGGAGTTTCTGATTCAGAATCTAGCTGACCATTTTGAACCTGTTCAGTATTGACCATGTCCTCAGCAGGTGTTTCAAGGAATGTTTTAACATCCTCAATGACATTGGTTTCTTCATGCTGATCATCAATGATAACATTAATGGATTCCATCAAGACTTTTGTTCTGGTGTTATATACTCTATAAGCTCTGTTGTTGATAGAGTATCCTAGGAAAATGCCTTCATCACTTTTGGGATCCATTTTCCTCCTTTGTTCTCGATCTGTCAAGATGTAACACTTGCTCCCAAAAACATGAAAATACTTCACTATTGGCTTCCTTCCTTTCTACATTTCATACAAGGTGGAAGCAATTCCTTTTCTTAAGGTCACTCTGTTGTGAACATAGCAGGTTGTGTTCATAGCCTCAGCCTAAAAATGCATAGGTAATTTCTTTGCATGAATCATGGCCCTAGCAGATTCTTGGATAGTCCTATTTTCCTTTCCACTACTCCATTTTGATGAGGAGTAATAGGGGAGGAGAACTCATGACCGATCCCTTCAGATGAGCAGAAATCAACAAATTTAGAGTTTTCAAACTCCTTACCATGATCACTTCTGATCCTGACCACACCACATTCCTTTTCTCTTTGAAGTATGATACACAGCTCTTTAAATACTTCAAATACATCTGATTTTTCTCTGATGAAGCTTATCCAGGAGTATCTGGAGTAGTCATCAACAACTACATAGGTATCCCTTTTACCACCAAGACTTTCTACTTGCATTGGTCTCATCAAGTCCATGTGCAATAGTTCCAGAACTCTGTAGGTAGTTAGGTGTCCAACCCTTGGATGAGATGTCTTGGTTTGCTTGCCTACTTGACATTCTCCACATACCTTTCCTTCATCAATAGTTAGTTTTAGAATTCCTCTCACAACCTCCTTGGAGATGATCTTCTTCATTCCTCTTAGATGAAGGTGCCCAAGTATTTGATGCCACAACTTTACCTCCTTTTCTTCTCTGGCCATAGAGCATGTTGTGGATCTACTAGAGTCCTTAGGCTCCCATAAGTAACAGTTGTCTTTAGATCTAGACCCCTTCATTACTTCTTCATTATCACCATTTGTGACCACACATTCTTCTTCAGTGAATTTCACACTTAGTCCTTAATCACAGAGCTGACTAATGTTGATCAAGTTGGTCGTCAGTCCTTTCACTAGAAATACATTGTCCAAGTTAGGTACTCCAGGGCAGTCTAGTTTCCCAACACCTTTAATCTCTCCTTTTGCTCCATCACCAAAAGTCACATAACTAGTGGAATGAGGTTTGATGTCCACCAATAAATTCTTTATTCCAGTCATGTGCTTAGAACAACCACTATCAAAGTACCAGTCTTCTTTAGCTGACACTCTTAGAGAGGTGTGAGCTATCAGACCAACCTCCTTTTCCATCCATTGTTGCTTCTTGTCAGGAGCACTTTGATGAGTGTGGCTAGGATATCCATGCAGTTTGAAGCAAAAAGGTTTTAGGTGACCAAATTTTCCACAGTAATGACACCTCCACCTTTGGAACTTTCTTCTTGTCTGCTTCATGTTCTTGTTCCTCTGATGTTGTGACATTGGTCATGACATCTGGTTTGACCTCTGATTTTCAGACTCTGGTCTCTTGAACCCCAAGATGGGTTTCTGTTCACCAACAAATCCCAGTCCAGACATGTCTCCTACTATCTGACCACTCGGTAGAATTTTTTCAAGAGTGTCAGTCCCAGGGTTTAGCATCCTGATTGATTTTGACATATGCTCAAGTTTACAATTCAACAGGCTGACCTCACTGTTAAGTGAGTCTATTGTTGCAAGATGTTCCTTCTTCTCAGCCTCCAACTTCTTAATGATCCCTTTTTGATTTTCTCCTTGTTGACATACCTCTGCACTTCTGAAACACAACTGTTTGTATGAAGCTGCAAGCTCATCAAAAGTCAGCTCATCCTCACTTGATTTATCATCAGATGTGCATACACTGTTTAGAATAGTGACATGCCTGGCAGACTCCTTTTCTGATCCACTTTCAGAGTCTCCATCAGACCAGGTTACATTTAGGCCTCTCTTTTGTTTCTTTAGATAGGTGGGGCATTCAGTTCTAATATGTCCATATCCCTCACATTCAAGGCATTGACCTCCTTTGCCTTGATTGAGTTTTTCTGCAGGCTTAGCTCTTCTGCTAATGTCAGATGGGATGAACTTGTCACTAGCTTTACCCTTCTTATATACCCTTTTCATGAGTCTGTTGAATTGTCTCCCAAGCATAGCTACAGCTTATGAGAGATTCTCCTTGCTTCCATCATTGTCTTCATCTGAGACCTCTGTAGTATTTGATACAAGAGCTATGCTTTTGTTCTTTTTCTCCACATCTTGATCACATATTCCCATTTCAAAAGTTTGGAGAGACTTAATGAGTTCATCCACCTTCATATTGCATATGTCTTGAGCTTTTTCAATGGCAATGACTTTCATGGCAAACCTTTTAGGTAAAGACCTGAGTATTTTCCTCACAAGCTTTTCTTCAGACATTTTTATCCCAAAGCTCCTGAGGTGTTTGCAATTTCAAGAATATTCATGTAGAATTCATGAATAGTCTCATCCTCCTTCATCCTCAGACTTTCAAACTTGGTGGTCAGCATTTGAAGTCTTGACATCTTGACTTTAGAGGTTCCCTCATGAGTTGTTTTGAGAGTATTCCAAACCTCTTTAGCCAGCTCACAATGATGCACCATTCTGAAAATGTTCTTGTCTATACCATTGAATAATGCATTAAAAGCTTTAGAATTCCCAAGAGCCAAGGCTTCTTGCTCTTTGGTCCATTCTTCTTCAGGTATAAGCACAAACAATCCATCTTTATCAGTCTTCACTGGATTTTCCCAGCCAGAGTTTGAAGCTCTCCACGCCTTGCTGTCTAAAGACTTTAAGAAGGCAATCATCCTAGGTTTCCAATAGTCATAATTAGAGCCATCCAGAATTGGTGGTCTATTTGTGAATCCTATGTCTTTATCCATAGTACCAGAATTTATCTTCCCTAGATCTCACCTAGAAAATAATAGGCAGGGTGCCTGCTCTAATGCCAATTGTAATTCTGGCAAGCACACAATGGATGTTATCACAGATGTTATGACATCCAATGTAACACAGACTACTGCACTTAATAATAAGCTGTAAATGGAAAGCAGTAAATAAAATAAGTAATTGTTCACCCAGTTTAGTGTCAACCACACTTACATCTGGGGGCTACCAAGCCAGGGAGGAAATTCACTATTAGTAGAATTAATTCAGAGTCAAACAACCTGTTTGCACTCTTCACTTAAGACCTGCCCAATGACACTTTTGCCTAGAATCCACTAAACAAGAATATACCCACTCACTCCCCCTCAATCACCTCAGTGATATCATTACACAATTACAAAAGAGATATGAAGACTCACTTCAACCACACCTTGATCTTGCTTCACAGCTTTGATCAAGTGACACACACTCTTGCTTAACAGCTTTGAGTGACACAATGAACACACCTGTTCATACACAATAACTAAAGCAATTATACAATATATAATTGCTTGGTACACAAGGCATCCTAAGACTCTTAAACACACGTGAAGAGCAAACCTCTTCACTCACAAAATACACTACTTTATCTCTCTGTTGGCTCTCCCCTTTATTAAGGTTTATCCTCTTGTTATTTATAGCAGCAGATATTCTTTGGGCCTTTGTGCAGAATTTAGGTTTACCCAAACCTCTCTTCACGAATCTGCATCCTTACCAGTTAGGTCAGGGACATTTTATTTCGCCAGGGCTTCTAAAATGTTTCCTAACTTCCAGCTTGAGCTTCTAAATTATTTCTTGTATTCTAGCCTGAGTTTCCTCATTCTAAATACAGAAAACTAAAACTGCGCGCCTGATGTCATACGATCAATGTTACAGCATCCAGTCATGACATCCAACTTCACTTACCCTGCAGAATACTCTTAGTGTATGTCATAACATCAATCATGACATTCATATACACTCCAATGTTTTGCCACAAAATGCAGCCAATCAAAAGCATCTATAAAACTAATTAAGGGGAGCTATTACACGTCCAAGGCACATGATTATGAACATCACTTTCTTTCCTAAACCGTATTCGACAGCATTTGACACAATCTCACACATTCAATTCCCAGAGTAATGGCTTTAATCTCATTTAAACCTATATAAAGCTACCTCATTCGCAACAAAGAAAAAAAGGTAGGAAACACCACAAACACAGGAGAGGTGCATCACATTTTGTCAACAACATAACAGCGAAGCAGAGATATAGCAATGACGCGCAAGAACAGAAGAAAGGAACAGAAAAAGCTCATCTTTCCTCCAGATTCGTGCTACGCCGAAAACTACCACGAAGCCCGTGGAAAATTGCCGCCGGTACCGGTTACGAACCCTCCGTCCGATCGCGTCTCATCATTGGTAAAATATTCCTTTAAGTATCACTGTGATTCACATGTATTGTTTTGTTTTACTTTGAATGCTTGTTATTTCTGTTTAATGATTTTGTGATGGATGAAGAAGGGAGGAACATCGAGGAAGAAGGTGGAATTAGGGATTTGGGATTTTTCCCTTAAACACTCATTTCTTATGTTATGGATAGATCTTGTGTATGCACCCCCTCTTTACTTTACCATGCACCCTCATAATTGGACCGCAGATCAATGATCACCCATACTTATCCCAATCGAACGTCTGTGATGGGGGATGGTCGAGGACTCCATCATAGACCTGCAACACACATCTCCTCCTTTGTGGCTCTTTAATTTCTTTTCTTTTTTTTATATTTTTCTTATCTAATTATAATAGGGTTTTTTTAGATAATACCTTTCTAATGTTTATTTTATTAAATAATATTTATAATGCATTTTATTAATCAAATGTTTTTGTTTTCTTTTTTAGAAAATATTTCCTAACCTTAATTACATCTAGATTTTCCTCTTATAATTACTTTATAAATTTTTTTAAACACGCTTATAATCATCTATTCGTCCCCGTTCTTGACGGTTTTATTGTTTTTAATTAAATCAAATATTCCATGTCATGGCTGTTTATATCATTTTTTTCTAAGTATTTAGAGAGCCTTATTCATGAATTATATCGAGCTCTCCCTCATCTTGGTGTGTTGGGAAACCCTTAGTTCTTGTCTGTGCTTGGATTGATATCTTATATTATCTCGTTTTACGAATTAATCATATTGCGTATCTCATATGTTGAGCTTTCAAAATCGTGGCTCTTAATGCTCCATTTTGTTCCTCTTTTATAAATGTATTATGCACATGTTTATGTCCAAGGGAAGAACCTGTGCATGACTTGTTAAGTTATACGCACTACATTATGCATCTGCATCATTTGCCCGCTTGATCCCTGACTTTTCAGGTTGATCAACCTAGGTCATCCTTATATTCTCAAATAAGTTTCCCCTAAGTTTGCAACTTTAGACAACTTATCAAATTAAAATCATATTCTCCCACAAGAGAATTAGACATGATTCATCTGTGTAGTCGAGATAATTCTCCTACCCCATAACATAATTGAGAAATATGTATAATTTTCTCCGTTTGAGAGAAGTATGTGGCATACTCGTTGATCAAATTCGAGTTGGAGCCCTTCTTTCAATGCGATGCAAAGATCGTCTTCTATACGTTTGTGGTGGTTATGTCGAGTATTCTCTCTAAGATGACGACTCGTCTCTTCTCCTAGAATGAATCAAAACTTCTCCCCCTGAAACCTTGGCCATAGTCAAGAGTTCCTCGTCCCTTTAGGGGAACTGCAGATGCTCTGATTCCATTCTCGTCAGGATACGTAGGCACAAGATGCGATTTCTTGGCGAGCATACTTAGAAATAAACCCCTAGGTCTTTTACCCTTAGCAAACAACAATAACACAATAAAACAAGAGGTTCCTATAGAGTACTACAGATGCTTAGGATGCTAACACCTTCCCTAGGTATAACCAACCCTCGAACCTTAGACTCTCTAGCTTTCAATGCATTGCATACTCATGGGTTATTTTGATCTTTTTCCCTTCCCTTGGAAAAATTAAAGACCGGTGGTGAATCATGATTTGTGATTCAAGTTAATCAATAGCTTGATATCCAATTCTCACCGCGACAGAGGGCCAAACCATAGATGAGCAATGCAAGGATTGCTTCAAAAGCATCTAGGCTATTTTCTTTGCCAAAGAGAGCAGCTTTTCTTATCATAAATTCAGCAGGTAGACCTCTGAGTCCATACCTGGAGGCGATATTGGATTTGACTTTGGAAGCTTCTAGGTGGATGGTATTTGCAATGTCTTTTGGCGAAGGAAACTTCTCCAAACCACTGAACGGTTTCTTATCCAATACTGGCAGACCAATGTGATACGAGTACTCTTCCAAGGTCGGGACGAGCTGATAATCGGTAAAGGTGAAATAGTGATATAGGGGGTCATAAAATTGCACATGAGTGTTGAGAACTCCTTCTTGCATCTTGATCTTGACAAGTCCTAATAATCTTCCATATCTCTTTCTGAAATCTTCAGGACAAGACACTAAGGCCGTCAATTTCTTTAATTCTGTCAAATCTGGTTTCTTGAAGTTGTACTTCCTAGTGTTTCTTTTTCCAAAATCCATGACCTAAGTTTTTTTGCAATAAAGAAAACAACTAAGTTTCTCAAAACCAACTGCATGAATGCTTTATGATGGGATGATGAGATGATGATGTGCAAGCAACACATTCACAAGTATTCACATAATCACATATATAATGCATATGCAAACAAACAAGGGTCCTAGGTTTGGGTTACAAGCATTGAGCCATGGTATACCCTTCCTAATTGACATGTAATATAGTTTGTTTGTACCTACACAATGGGTTCTACGAGGTTCCTAGAGTCATGGATAAATCTTTCGGATATTATCAACCTACATGACTACTCATATGAGTCAAAAATATTCTCATGATAAACTCGTCCTAGTGTAGTATCGCGTATCAACCATTCGGGACTACTCCCTCACAGTCATCGCACTACGTCCTAAAAGGCCAAGTGGGGTAAGTGGTAACTAAAAGGTCCTCATTGTCACAGACTCCCAGGTCGGAAAAAGTAATTAATGTACGACTACTCATACACCATTAGTAATCCTAAAGGGGCCTCAACTGAGTGTGGTTACATCATATGTCAAACATGTTAAGATTATTCCCAACCGTCAACTATTGATCATACCACAATCCTATCATAGGTGTACACTCAAGCCCGGGCTAGGACTTATCTCACCTCTCAAGGTAATAACCCAATGCACATATGCAATACAACAAGTATAATATACATATATTCATAAATATACATGTATAAACGAAACAAACATGAACAAAACACAACTACAAATAAGGTGGGCTTAACCCTCTAAATCCAAATTTCAACGTCCCTAGTGAAGTCTCCATTTCTGTTGTGGTGAGAATCAGATATCAAGATATTAATTAACTTGAATCCAAAATCTTTAAATATTCACCACCGAGCTTTGATTTATCCAAAGGAAAGGGTAAAGATCGAAGAAAACCCTAAGTGCGCTACGTAACAACGAAGCTAAAAGATCGTGGGGTTCGGGGGTTGGTTATACTAAGGGAAGGTATTAGCACCTTAAGTATCTGTAGTACTCTACATGAGCCTCTTATTTGGTAGTTGTGTTTTTGTTAATGTGTGTTTGCTAATGGTTATGTGCTAAGGTAAAGACCTATGGGTATGTATACTAAGTATGCTCGCCAAGACATCACATCTCGTGCCTATGTATCCTAACAAGGATGGAATCAGAGCAACCGTAGTTCTCCTAACTAGGGATAGAACTCTTGACTATGGTCAACGTTCAAGGGGAATAAGCATCCATAACAATGATACTTATGTAGAGTTAACAAACTCTCTAAGTCTAAGTTGAAAGACTAACTAAGGATTGACTTTAACAAAAGCCAAGGGGAAAAGTGAGTACCTATAACAATGATACACACATAGAGTTAACAAACTCTAGACCTAAGCTCTAAGTTATAGGATTCTTAACAAGGTATGCTAAAGGTCTTGATTTGACAAAGTCAAAAGGTAGTAGGTTATAACTTAAGACTAAGCTGAAAGTCCTAATGACTCTAACAAGGTCAAAGGGAGATTAAAAGAAAGATGATTTATCTATGACATTGAGTCAATAGAAAGACTTTCCTTTGGAATTAGGAACACAAGGTAACTCTCAAGGATGAGAGCTAACAAGCTACATCGCTTGTGGGAAACTTAACAAAGTTTAAGCATACACATACATTCATTCAAACATGATGAAGATGTAATATCATGGTAACAACTAAGAAAGTGAAGCAAGCATGTAACAACATCAAGCAAAGATAATAACAAGGTTACAACCAAGTAAATCATCCATAGAATTTTAGAATTAAACCATATGGTTACAACCAAAGGTAAACATGGATGTTATAACATCTAAAAGGGGTTCATAAAGTGAGGTTCTTACAAGACCAAACATCACAAGCAAAGTGAATCATGAATAAGTCAAAATATTACTTATCACAAAATTCAAAAGATCAACATTAACATGCATAAATAATAACAATATTTAAGCATGGATACAAGTCAAGTGGAATCATGCATAAGTCAAGACATCTCTTATCATGGAAAAGTTAAGTAGGATCATGCATAAGTCAAAACATTACTTATGGCATGGAAAAGTTCAAAACTCAAGATCAACATATATAAACCATAACAATATTTAA
This sequence comes from Lathyrus sativus, assembly GCA_963859935.3. Taxonomy (NCBI): domain Eukaryota; kingdom Viridiplantae; phylum Streptophyta; class Magnoliopsida; order Fabales; family Fabaceae; genus Lathyrus; species Lathyrus sativus. Next base: position 67,551,346 of record OZ012739.1, on the reverse strand, counting down.
GTATGGATGTAAGTCAAGGTAGGTGTCATGTATAAGTCAAAACTTTACTTATAACAAAGTTCAAGATTAACATGCATAAATCATAACAATATTTAAGCATGTGTATAAACCAATTTAGGGTCATGTATAAGTCAAAACATTACTTAACACAAAGTTCAAGATTAACATGCATAAATCATAACAATATTTAAGCATGTATACAAATCAAGTAGGATCATGTATAATTTAAAAAATTACTTATAATGGATACAAATCAAGTAGAGGTAACAACCAAAACAACTTGGACAAAGGTGTGAGATGTGTGACAACAACATGTGGATTATGGTGAATCATATTAGACAAGTAGGTAGCAAACAAACATGTAAAAGAAGTTCAATCATTGAAGATGAGAAACATCTCAAAGGGGATTCATACCAACATGTTTTAAAGTAAAACAAAAAGTGTATGAGAACACTCAAGGTAAGGTAACAACCAAGGTTTTAATATATTCAAACATACATTCATGTGTGAAAATGAAACTTGAAAAAGTGATAACCATCATGTGACAACAAAAGGTATACAAATTCACATGTCAAGTGAGGTTTATGCAAAGTATATTAGGTGCATAGAAGCAAAGAGAATCAAAGGAATCAATCAAGAAGATCAAGAGAAAGCCTAAGAAACCCTAAAAAGTTCACCAACTTTGAACATGCACAAAGGCAAGAAAAATAAATATTTTTTGTAATTTTCTTGTAATGGATAAAAATACACATTTTCATGAGAATTTAGCAAAAAGAGTGGTATCAAAATGATAAAAATCAAAGAAGTTATGCTTAATTCAATTTGTGAAAGAAACCATAAAAAATAGGCACCAAAAATATGGAAATGCACTCAAAGGGGTTTGAACCCACGCCACTAGGGTTACTACCCAAAAATCTAACCATCTGACTTGTGAGCACATTGTGAATACTAAAGGCAATCATGGAGGGAGTTCTGATCAACTTCCTGCATAGGTGTTAGAAGAAAAAGTCGAAGTTCGCGCTTTATCCAAGGTGTAGCGTTGTGTTCGGCAAAAAAGCGGCCCAAACACATGGAGGGAGTTCGATTGGCGAAGGCCAGAAGAAATTGGAAGGACTCTGGTAGCCACCAAGTTTTTGACAAGAAAGGGCCATACAAGTGGAAGGATCAAGCGAATCAATGATTCTCGGGTGCCAAACCTACCACATTTAAACCAACTGTAGAGGCTTCCAGAGAAACATGGGCAAAGCCGGTCAAAAATAGAGAGCGAGGCCAACAAAGGTGGCATAACTTATAGGTCAATAGGGGTTCATCAATTGGGTACCGTAGGGAATTCCAAACTTCCAGGTAGTCAGCCTATATCTCTGAGAACTACAAAGGCAAGAATCTAATGACCAGATCTCAATGGAGGAGGGAACAAATGAGAAGTAAGGAAGAAAGGGAGGCTAGAGAGAATCAGAAATCTGAATCAAGCACCAATGTACCTATTGAAAAGGGTGAGAAAATTGAATTGAAACCCATCGAAAAGAAGCTTGCAGAGGAAAAGGTATTTCTCACTCAAGAAGACAAGGCTAAAAAAGAGCAGGATCGTTTGGTCGCTGAAGATGAGATGCTCACTGATGACTTTGATATGAATTCAGAAGCATCTTTGGACATCATGGTTAATATGGTATTTGTGCTGCCAAGGGAGTTTGACCAAGCTACTGAGGTCGAAGATTTGGAGGATAATACTGACATAGAGATGGCCACTCACAGGCCAGTTTGTTATCATGTTATGAACAACGGTTGTGTGGAAGAGCAAAATGTGTTCTTCAAGAGACCAGATGAGGCTATGAAAATTCACTTAAAGCCTCTATTTATCACGGGAAAAATTGAAGATGTACTAGTCAACAAGATCTTGGTGGATTGCGGCGCAATAGTAAACCTGATGCGACATTTCATGCTAAAGAAGATAGGGAAGTTCGACACTGACACGAAGCCTCACAATATGGTGTTATCCAACTATGAAGGAAAAATAGGCACTACATTAGGGGTGGTTCAAGTTGATTTGAAGGTAAGGACCATTACCAGACCAACCATGTTTATGGTTGTGGAGACTAAAGCTAACTACAATTTATTGTTAGGGCGTGAATGGATTCACAGCATAGGGGTTGTACCATCACCAATGCATCATAGAATTACCATATGGAAAATGGATGGTATTATGGAAAATATTGAAGTCGGCCAAAGTTATTTTATGGCTTCAGTTAATCATGTCAATAACCGCAGTCTCGACAAACATTTGGCTAATATTACTCCTTGCAATCCGACCAATTTCGCGTTTACTCTAGATGACAATGTATATTGGTCTTTTTATTTACACCCCACTAATGGTTTTTAGTGGGATCGAGAGGTTGTGGGCGAAAACGACCTTGCATACATAGGGACAATCTGGAATCGACCCAACAGGTTAGGGGAGCGAGTTTGGCGACGATGACTAAGTTGCCGACGCTCGAAATAATTTTGGCTTATATAGCCGAAAATAAATTGAAAGCGGCTTTGGAGGTCGAACAAAAAGTCATGGTTGTCAAAGCCAAGAATGAGTCATATCAAGAAAGTCCTGGCAAGGACTTTGACCCAGAACCACCTGATAAAGTTCGGGATGAAGTGCTAGGCCAGAAGCTCGACCCATTTACGATGACGAGCCTTTTGGGTTCGAGAAAGATCCGCTGGAAACCAACATCAAAATGCTAGCGCAAGATCCGCTCGAAGAGATTGACTTGGGAGACGGGACCACAAAAAGCCAACGTATATCAGTGTCAATATCAACCCTCAACTCAAAGTTGAAGTGATCCAATTTCTAAAGGAGTTCGAAGACTGCTTTGCATGAGATTATGACGAGATGCCTGGTTTGGATAGAGAGCTGGTCGAATTAAAATTGCCAATCAAACCTGGGAAGAAGCCCATCAAGCAGAACCCAAGGCGGTTTGCACCTGAGATTCTCTCAAAAATAAAAGAGGAGGTCGAAATACTTCTGCAATGCAAATTCATCCGTACGGCTAGGTATGTCGAATGAATTTCAAAGATCGTGCCAGTTATTAAGAAAAATGGTACTTTGAGGGTTTTCATAGATTTTAGAGATTTAAACGATGCAACCCCAAAGGATGAGTATTCGATGCATGTGGCAAAAATGCTAATCGATCATGCTGCGGGACACGAATACCTTAGTATGCTCAATGGATATTCAGGATACAATTATATATTCATTGTTGAAGAGGATGTTCCAAAAACAGCATTTTGATGTCCTGAAGCATTAGGTACTTATGAATGGGTGGTAATTCCTTTTGGTTTGAAAAATGATGGGGCAACATACCAAAGGGCAATGAATTCTATTTTTCATGATTTCATTGAGACTTTTATGCAGATTTATATTGATGATATTGTTGTAAATTCAATTTTTGGGAAAGGTCATATAGACCATCTTCGGCAATCCTTTGAAAGGATGAGGAGACATGGTTTGAAAATGAATCTTCTCAAATGTGCTTTTTATGCAAGCGGGGGATTTCTTAGGCTTTGTGGTTCACAAAAGGGGAATCAAAATAAACCAGAACAAAACCAAGGCTATAATGAAGGAGAAAGAGTCGTCAACAAAGAAGGAGTTGCAGTCATTGCTGGGAGAGATTAACTTCTTAAGAAGGTTTATCTCGAACCTCACCGGTAAAACTCAAGCCTTCTCACCTCTGCTTCAACTCGAGAAAGAAGGATTCAAATGAGGGCAAGCTCAACAAGAGGCTTTCGACAAAATCAAGGAGTACTTGAGTCACCCTCCAATTCTAATTCCTCCTTGTAGAAATAGGAGTATGAGGTTGTACATATCTGCGTCGGATAAGACTTTAGGGATCATGTTAGCTCAAGAAGATGAAGATGGTATTGAAAGAGCCATTTACTATCTTAGTAGGATCTTGAACGATGCAGAAACTAGGTATAGCACAATCGAAAAACTATGCTTGTGTTTGTATTTGTCATGTGTAAAACTTAAGAAGTATATAAAGCCTGTTGACGTTTTTGTTTCCTCACATTTTGATGTTATAAAGTATATTTTTTAGAAACCAATTTTGGTTTATCGAATTGGCAAGTGGGCACTAGCTTTAACCGAATATTCTTTAACTTATATGCCTTTAAAAACTGTTAAAGGACAAGTAGTGGCAGACTTTATAGTCAACCACTCTATAAATGAGGAATCTTCAAATTACCTTGAACTAGAACCTTGAAAGTTGTACTTCGATGGTTTGAGTCATAAAGATGGGACATGCGTGATAGTCTTGATTATTTCTCCCAATAAAATTCCAACAAAATTCAAGTACAAAGTCGAAGGGTTCTGTTTTAATAATGAAGCTGATTATGAGGCTCTTATAGCCGGACTTGAAATATTGTTGGAATTGGGGGCAACTAGAGTAGAAATAATGGGTGACTCAGAGTTGGTCATAAAAAAAATCACAAAGGAATACAAATGTGTGAAGGAAAATCTCATCATGTACTTCGTAATAGATAATCAACTCTTAAAACGATTTGAGTTAGTTAGCATTCTACACATTCCTCAAATGGAGAACTAAGTAGCTAATGATTTGGATCAAATTGCCTCTGGATATAAAATTTCAAAAGAAAGGTTGCAAGAAGCAATCGAAGTCAGAGGGAGGGTTGTGTCTGCCAGACTATCCACATCAGACCTAGAAACAACAAAGCTAGGATATGTTGATTAAGAAAACTTCGAGATACTAGCAATAGACAGCTTGGCAGACGAAGATTGGAGAAAACCAATAGTGGAATATTTGCAAAACCCAACGACGTCTACTGAATGAAAGATCAGGTATCGAGCTTTAAGTTACATTCTTTTGGGAAATGAATTATTTAAAAAGACTCCCGAGGGAGTTTTGCTTAAATGTCTTAGTGAATTAAAGGCGTATTTAGCCCTATCTAGTGTCTATAATGGGGCATGTAAGGCACATCAGGTGGGCCATAAGATGAAGTGGTTGTTATTTCGACAAGAAATGTATTGGCCCACCATGTTGAAAGATTATATTGAGTTTTCCAAAGGGTGTCAAGAATGCCAAGTACATGCAGGCATACAACATGTTCCTGCAAGCGAATTGCATTCTATAGTTAAACCACGGCCATTCAGAGGCTGGGCTTTAGATCTTGTTGGAGAAATTTGACCAGCATCATCTAGAAGCCAAAAGTACATCTTGGTCGGTATTGATTATTTTACAAAATGGATTGAAGTTGTACCACTGGTGAACATTGACCAAGGGGATGTGATCGAATTCATCAAGTGGCACATCATTTATAGGTTTGGAATTCCAAAAACGGTTACAACAGATCAAGGATCGGTGTTCACTAGTCAAAAGATGCGAGGATTTGTTAAGGAAATGGGTTTCAGACTGTTAATATCCACACCATATTATGCCTAGGCTAATGGACAAGTTGAGGCAGAAAATAAGGTGGTCATTGGTTTAATCAAGAAACATGTGGGAAAGAAGCCTAGAAACTGGCATATGACTTTAGACCAAGTCCTTTGGGCATGTCGAACATCCCCTAAGGAGGCCACTAATACGACTCCATTTCGATTGACATTTGGTCATGATGCAGTCTTACCGATGGAAATTTATTTACTATTGACAAGAACTCAAAGACATCATGAAATTCCATCAGTAACATATTGGAATATGATGTTGGACAAATTAGTCGATTTGGACGAAGAGAGACTCAATGCTTTGGAATTATTAAAAAGACAGAAAAGGAGAGTAGAAATGTCTTATAACAAGAAAGTTAAAGTTAAAACCTTCTCTCCTGAAGACTTGGTTTGGAAAGTAATCCTTCCTATGGATCGAAAAGATAGGACTATAGGAAAATGGTCCCATAAGTGGGAAGGTCCTTTTCAAGTAATTCAAGTATTCTCTAACGACATATGAGATCAAAGAGTTAAACAAAGATAAAAGGATCTTGAGAGTGAATGGAAAGTATTTGAAGAAATACAAGCCTACACTCCAAGAGATAAAAAATAGCAAAAGAATAATCACATATGAAATGGTCAAAGCCAACATGGTAGCTAAAGTTTTGCCATAATGGATAAATCTGTTACATCAAAAGAACCACGAAGGGCTCAAAATCATTACATAATAAATCCAGAGTTATGATAAATAAAAGAGGTCCAGGGCTAAAAGGGAAGACTAGCCTTCATCTTAAGATACTTCGCCCTCAGAAGTTCTAACCGCTTGTCACGGGCAGATTTAGTCGGCCTTAGTGTCTCTAACTCAGTTTCCAATTTTTGGGCTTCATCAACATATTTCAACCCAACATCAAGCTCTTCGATAACCTTAGAATTGTCGAATTTTAGAAGCTCAGTATTTTGTTTCTTGGCCTTAGAGATTTTGATTTGTAGCTCTTTTATCTGCTCCTTCCAAGAGGAAATATCTCGATTGTTACGTTTGATCTCAGCCTTATTTTGTTCTTGATATTTATCTAAATCCACCAACCGCTTAGTTGACTCAGAGGCGAAGTCCCATGCAGTTGTTGTAGAACCAACCTTACTCTCAATCTCTTTTGAAACGTCTGCTAGCTGTTGAAAATTAGAACTAGCCTATTCGACCAGGGCACCCAATTCAAAGACGACGTTCGCAACTTCAGGAGAAGCATTTAGAATATCAACCTTTCTAAGAAAAACTTTTGCAACAACCGAAAAGTGGAGTCGGATTCCAGAAGATGAAATAGGTCACCTTTAAAAATCATGTCCTTGATTTTGAGAGTACCTCATTTGTAGGATTATTTGAGGATTGGTCGCCTAACACTAAGGAAGAACTAAGACTCCTCTTAGATGAACTCCCTCTAGAGCTAATCCGGGTTTTCAGGTATTCGTGAGGGTTGTTCTTCTTTAAAGTATCCAGTTCTTCTGTGGAAAAGGCTATAATAGTTCTAGTCAAATCTTTTATATTCACCACAGTAGGATCAATGGTTGGTTGATTATTCAAGGTGGATTTTGCTCATGCTTATGATAATGTGTGTTGGGACTTCTTGAGGTACATGCTAATTAGAATGGGTTTTGGCAAGAAATGGATTGCTTGGATGGAAGAAGGTGTCTTTAATAGTAACATGTCAATCCTAATCAATGGAAGCCCAACCCATGACTTTGTTGCTTCAAGAGGATTGAGGCAATGTGATCCTCTTTCACCTTTCCTCTTTGCCATTATTGTTGAAGGGTTAGCAGGAATTACGAGGAAGGTCGTGGCCACTAATTTGTTTAAAGAATTCAAGGTGCAGACAAAATTGGGTAGAACTTCTTTTGGTCTTATACAGTTTTCAGATGACACAATCTTAATAGGTGATGGCTCTTGGAGCAATCTTTGGGCCATTAAGTCTATATTGAGAGCTTTTGAGTTAGTTTCTGGCCTGAGAGTTAACATGAATAAAAGCAAGCTTTATGGCATTGGTCTTTCATCTCATTTTTGTTGGCTGCCTCAAACTTTCTCTTCTGTAACATAGATCACATTCCTTTCAAATTTTTGGGGATCATTGTGGGCTCCAATCCAAGAAAAGTAGCAGCTTGGAAGCATATTATTTCTAACATGAAAAGTAAGCTATCTTACTGGAAGAGCAAATTTTCATCTACGGGAGGGAGAATTACTTTGTTAAGTTATGTTCTAAATAACTTACCTATCCATCATATCTCATTTTACAAGATGCGTGAGAAAGTAAGAAGATAAATCATCAGAATTCAAAGGCATTTTCTTTGGTTTGGTTTGAAGGAAGGCAAGGGTGTGAACTGGATAAATTGGTTGACTATGTGCAAAAGTAAGTCTGAGGGAGACCTTAGAGTTAAAGGAATTAGTATATTCATTGAGGCATTATTGTGCAAATGGGTTTGGAGGATATTGAATGACAAGGAATCCATATGGAGTGGTATTATTCAACTCAGATATGGAAACTTAAGTAGGAGCATGTGACTTGATGAAAATAAACATCACCCTTCTAAACAGTTCCTATGGTAGAGGGACCTTAATAACATTTGTTTGAACATGAAGAACTTTAGTAATGATAAGATTAGAATTAGGCACATTTCTAGATTAAAACTTGGAAATGGTGAATCAATTCCTTTTTGGAAAGAGATTTGGCTTGGTTCAAAATCTTTAGAAGAGGATTTTCTTCTTCTCTACACCCAAACTTCCAACACAAATGTCATGGTCAGTGAGTTAGGGGAATGGTCTCAAGGATCCTGACAGTGGAAGATTGAAGGGGATGTGACTGCCGGTGGTCCTTTAATTGCAGATGAACTTATTTCCTTAAACACAATCCTGGCATAATTATGCCCAATCAACATGGTGGGGGATCTAATTACTTGGGTGGTTGCCATTCTCAACATTTTTTGTCAAATGCTGCTATGAATCTTTAAGGGGTCGATGACTGTTTATGGATAGAGTCATCACCTTGAATTCTATGTGGAAGATGAAAGTTCAATCCAAAGTTAAGGCATTTTGTCGGGGAATGCTCCTCAATAGACTTTCAACTAGGTAAAAGCTTTTCAAGAGGAATATTATCCAAGATGTTTCATTCGCCAAATGTGTGTTTTGCAAGGTTGAAGAAGAAATAATTGATCATGTCATGCTTCATTGCATTTTCACTTAGCAGGTTTGGATACTCTTTTGGGATTGGATTGTGTTAGAACACAGATTGGTTCTTAATAATATCTCTATGTTTTGATGATAACTATTATGAAATTTTGTATTTAAGAATTATATACTCTAAAATTTGCTTGAGAGTTTTTACTGCAGATAGTAAAGAAATTAACACTCCAGAAGCAAATCAGAATTGAATGCAAGAAATTAGCTAGACTCTGTAGCGCCAGATGCATATATTAGAAGATTCTGATTGCTGCCTCCAGAAGATTCTGAGCTTAGCCTCCAGAAGATTCTGAAGCAGAAGCTCCAGAAGGATCTGAAGCAGAAGCTCCAGAAGAATCTGAAGCAAGTCAGAAGCATCTGAAGCAAAGAAGAATTTTGTATGAAGAGTTTTTCAAAGCATAGTTTCTACAGAAGATTTTGAGAGTACTAAAGCTGCCAGTACTGAAGCTCTATTTCAAAGATGCTCTGATATCTATCACGCTGAAAGCACACCTGCTGCAGAAGACTCTGACCCAGTAAGACTCTGATCATCATCAGAAGACTCTGACCCTGCAAGACTCTGATCATCATTAGAAGACTCTGACCCAATTAGAATCTGATGAACTTGCTGAAAACTGAAGAAGAAATATTCAAAGATTATATCCGTTGGAGAAAATCAAACGTCTCTTTCCTTATTTATGCTAGACACAAGAACACAGACAAAAAGGATTTTTCTGTGCTTTCTTCTTCTAGGAAAGGTCACTTGATGTGAAGACAAAAAGGCTCAAACCTTTTGGGACACTCTTCTCAACGTGCAGCTCACCTTGGATCAGCTGCCTATAAAAGCAAGACTCCACCAAATTCTTCAGTCAGGCGTTTTGTTGAAAAGAAATTAAAACACTCAAGCTCTCATACTTTCATATTCTTTCTAAGAACTTATTTCAGTATACTTAAACTTAAGAGAAATATCACTATTGTGATTAAAGCTTTTTAGAAGCATTCTTACTCTTGTAATAGTTTTACATTGATTGTAAAAGATTTCCTTAAGAGGATTCAGTTGGAATCAGTAGCTCTTGAGAAGACTAAGAACAGTTGTTCTTAGGTGTTACTATTGTAATCTGGTTGATTAAATAGTGGATTAAGTCCTTGATTGAGAAAGGCAAATCACTCTAGGAAGGGTGGACTGGAGTAGTTGAGTTCAACGAACCAGGATAAAAATACTTGTGTTTTAATTCTAAGTTTTAATCTTTCATACTTATTCAACCCCCCTTCTAAGTATTATCTCACCTTCAGTTGGCATCAGAGCTCCGGTTTTGTGCGTGCTACCACTTAACAGTGACAGTAAAGATCTAGAGAGAAATACTTTGATATATATTTAGTTGTTACTATGGCTGATAATACAATATCCAACATTAACAATAAATATGAAGAAAGGGACAGAATCAGCACCAAACCCCCTATGTTTGATGGGGAGAAATTTGATTACTGGAAAGACAGAATTGAAAGTTTTTTCCTTGGATATGATGCTGATTTATGGGATCTGGTCATAGATGGATATGTTCATCCCACATATGGGAATGGCAAGAAGATAGACAAAAAATCTATGACAGATGCTCAGAAGAAAGATTTTAGAAATCATCACAAGGCCAGAACAATATTATTGAATGCAATATCTCATACTGAGTATGAAAAAATTACAAACAGGGAAACTGCATTTGATATGTTTGAATCCTTAAAGATGACTCATGAGGGAAACTCTCAAGTCAAGGAAACAAAGGCTCTGGCTCTGATCCAGATGTATGAGGCCTTCAAGATGGAAGACTCTGAATCTGTTGAAGCTATGTTCTCCAGATTTCAGATCCTCACAGCTGGGCTAAAGGTTCTGGACAAGGGATACTCCATATCAGATCATGTAAAGAAAATCATCAGAAGTCTACCTACCAGATGGAGACCAATGGTGACTGCCTTGAAGATGGCTAAAGATCTGAACAAGATCTCTTTAGAAGAACTCATCAGCTCACTAAGGAGCCATGAAATTGAGCTTGAGGAAGATGAACCTCAAAAGAAAGAAAAAGGTAAATCTGTTGCTTTAAAATCTAATAAATCTGCTAAAGCTTTGCAGGTTATTGAAGAAAGCTCTGAAGGATCTTCTTCTGAAGAAGAAGATGAATTATCCATGCTGTCCAGAAGGATCAACAGACTCTGGAAGCACAAGGGAAAGAAGTTCAACAACTTCAGAAAATCTGATCATAGAAAGGAATCTTCTGGGCACAGAAGATCTGGCAAGAAAGAAGTTGTGTGCTATGAGTGCAAAGAACCTGGGCATTACAAGAATGATTGCCCCAAACTTCAAAAAGAAAAACCCAAGAAGAAGTTTAACAAAAAGAAGAAGGTTCTGATGGCAACATGGGATGACTCAGATGAGTCTGAATCATCTTCTGAATCAGAAGAAGAATGTGCTAATGTTGCACTGATGGCCAGCACAGAAGATCAGGAGGAAGGAACTTCAGGATATGAATCAGATTCTGAATCTGACGATGACGCTGAAGAGGTAATGGCTAAACTTACTATAGAAGAACTTATAAAAGTTTTATCAGAAGTTCTGAAAAGTTATAACAATATCAAACTCAAATACAAGAAGCTGAAAAGCAGTCTTGAATCTGAGATTGATCTTCTGAAGTAAGAAATTGTTGAGCAAAAAGAAATTAATCTGAAAATCAAAAATGACTTTGAAATAACTCAACAAGAATCTGAATCTGAGACTAATTCATGTGAAAACATCTTAGAAAAATATGACTCTAGCTTTCAGAGATTCCTTACTAAGAGCATAGACAGAAGCAAGATGGCTTCTATGATCTATGGTGTTAGTGGGAACAACAGAAGAGGTATCGGATATGAATCTTCCTCTGGAAGTAATCCAAAATCTGTTGATAAACTCTTCATCAAGAAGACACCTCTGTACTCTCAATTTAAGTTTGGTCACTTAAATGACATTAAACACACAAGCTCTGAGAAGAATACTTATGTGTTTAAACCCAAGGCAAGTCAGAATAAACATTATGTTGAAAAACAGAAGTTTAGACAAACCTACAAACCAACTAACCCTAAAGGACCCAAGAAGATCTGGGTACCTAAAAATAAAATAATTCCTGTTGCAAATGTTCTTAGCAGCAAAGTCAGGACGCCAATCATGGTACCTGGACTCTAGATGCTCACGACACATGACAGGAGAAAAGTCTATGTTCCAAAGCCTGGAACTTAGATCTGGAGGTGATGTGAAGTTTGGAGGGAACCAGAAGGGCAAGATCATTGGATCTGGCACCATTGGAAATGGTAAACTTCCCTCTATTACTAATGTTTTACTTGTTGAAGGGTTAAAGCATAACTTATTGTCCATAAGTCAATTAAGTGACAATGGTTATGATATTACCTTTAATAAAAAATGTTGTAAAGCTATTAGTCAAAAGGATGGCTCTATCCTATTTAGTGGTAAGAGGAAAAACAACATTTATAAAATAAATCTTTCAGAACTTAAAGTTCAAAATGTTAAATGCCTCTTGTCTGTTAATGAAGAGCAATGGGTCTGGCACAGAAGATTGGGCTATATTAATATGAGACGTATATCTCAGATTAATAAACTTAATCTTGTCAGAGGACTCCCTAATCTGAAGTTCACTTCAGATGCTCTTTGTGAAGCATGCCAAAAAGGGAAGTTTTCAAAATCATCTTTTAAATCAAAAAATGTTGTTTCTACTTCCAAACCACTAGAATTACTTCATATTGATCTGTTTGGACCAGTGAAAACTACATCCATCAGAGGCAAGAAGTATGGATTAGTCATTGTTGATGACTATAGTAGATGGACATGGGTAAAGTTCTTAAAACACAAGGATGGGTCACATTTTGTGTTCTTTGACTTCTGCAAGCAAGTCCAGAATGAAAAGGATTTCAAAATTATAAAAGTCAGAAGTGATCATGGTGGTGAATTTGAAAATAAATATTTTGAAAAATATTTTTCTGAAAATGGCATTGCTCATGATTTTTCCTGTCCTAGAACTCCACAACAAAATGGGGTTGTAGAGAGGAAAAACAGAACTCTGCAAGAAATGGCCAGAACCATGATCAATGAGACAAATCTGGCAAAACACTTTTGGGCAGAAGCAATCAACACAACCTGTTACATTCAAAACAGAGTGTCTGTAAGACCTCTTCTGAAAAAGACTCCATATGAACTATGGAAGAACAGAAAGCCCAACATTTCACATTTTCATCCTTTTGGATGTATTTGCTATATGTTAAATACTAAGGAAAATCTGAACAAGTTTGATTCCAAAGCACATAAGTGTTTCATGCTTGGATATTCTGAACGCTCTAAAGGCTACAGAGTATACAACACTAAGACACAGATTGTGGAAGAATCCATTCATGTCAGATTTGATGATAAGCTTGGCTCTGAAAAGCCAAAGCAGTCTGAAAACTCTACAGATAGAGAAGTAGTCTTCATTGACTCTGATGTCCCAGAAGCAGACAAAATTCAAGTGAAGGAACCAGAAGCAACGCCAGATGCTATTCCTTTAACTTCTCAGATGAACAATCTAAGCATTTCTGAAGAATCAACTATTAGAGGAACATCATCCAGAATTAAAGCTTCTCATCCAGAGAATGTCATTATTAGAAAGAAAGATGATCCCATCAGAACAAGATCCTTTCTAAGATCATCTGAAGCATCACTGTTTGGACTTGTGTCAGAAATTGAACCATCTTCTGTAGATGAAGCTCTGCAAGACAATGGTTGGATTATTGCCATGCAAGAAGAGCTAAATCAATTCACCAGAAATGATGTATGGGATCTAGTTCAAAGACCACAAGGATTCAATATAATTGGTACAAAATGGGTCTTCAGAAATAAGCTGAATGAGAAAGGAGAAGTTGAAAGAAATAAGGCAAGGCTGGTTGCTCAAGGGTACAGTCAACAAGAAGGTATTGATTACAATGAAACTTATGCTCCAATGGCAAGGTTAGAATCTATACGCCTTCTTATTTCATTTGTTGCACAAAATAACATCACTTTGTATCAGATGGATGTTAAAAGTGCCTTTCTTAATTGTATTATAGAAGAAGAAGTTTATGTCCATCAACCTCCTGGTTTTGAAAATGAAAAATTTCCAGATCATGTTTTCAAACTAAAGAAATCTCTATATGGTTTAAAACAAGCTCCCAGAGCTTGGTATGAGAGATTGAGCAATTTTCTTCTGGAGAAAAATTTCATCAAAGGCAAAGTGGATACAACACTCTTTTGTAAATCAATTAAGAAAGATCTTCTTATTTGTCAAATTTATGTGGATGATATAATATTTGGATCTACCAATACTATGCTGGGAAAGGAGTTTGCTACATGTATGCAAGCAGAATTTGAAATGAGCATGATGGGAGAACTCAGATTCTTTCTAGGAATCCAAGTCAATCAAACTCCAGAGTGCACTTACATATATCAGACCAAATATGTTAAAGAACTTCTGAAGAAATTTAACATGACTGATAGTAAGCTGGCAAAGACCCCCATGCATCCAACTAACTCACTTGGCAAGGAAGAGGTAAGTAAGAAAGTAGACCAGAAGCTCTACAAAGGTATGATTGGTTCTCTTCTTTATCTAACTGCTTCTAGACCTGACATATTGTTCAGTGTATGCTTGTGTGCTAGATTCCAATCAGATCCTAGAGAATCACACTTGACAGCTATCAAGAGGATTCTAAGGTATCTGAAAGGTACTTCTAATGTGGGTTTGTGTTACAGAAAATCTGATAATTTCAAATTAGTTGGATTCTGTGATGCTGACTATGCTGGAGACAGAGTGGAAAGAAAAAGTACTTCTAGAAGTTGTCAATTTCTAGGAAGAAATCTAATCTCTTGGTACAGCAAGAAGCAACCCACAATTGCACTTTCAACCACAGAGGCAGAATATATTGTTGTTGCTGGATGTAGCACGCAGATGCTCTGGATGAAAAGTCATCTAGAAGATTATCAAATATTTGAAAGTAACATTTCTATCTTTTGTGATAATACTTCTGCTATATGTTTGTCTAAAAACCCTATTTTACACTCTAAGGCAAAACATATAGAAATTAAGCATCATTTCATCAGAGACTATGTTCAGAAGGGAATCATAAATTTAGCCTTTGTTGATACAAATCATCAATGGGCAGATATTTTTACAAAACCCCTTGTTGAAAATAGATTCAAATTTATTCTGAAAAATATTGGTATGGATTTTTGTCCACAATGATATTTGTCAGAAGCAAATTTTTACAGATGCAAAAATGCTTAATGCTCTGAAGTATTTCTTCTGATTGCTTACTTATTCTGCTTAATATTTTTTTAAACTCTGAACTAACAATCCTTAGAGGATCTGAACGTTGGTTAACGTTTCATTTCTCAAGAGAATTCAGAACACATGCAAGCAAACACGTGTCACACAAAATCTGCAAAGGTGGCGTGTACATTACTGAAGAGACGTTTGAGGTGAAGTTTGAATAGTGAAAATCTTGATTTTCCCCCCAATTTGTCAGAAGCAATAAATGCTTGAAATGATTTTTATTCTTTTCATTTAATGCTTTGATTCAAACGTGCAAAATCTGTCTGTTTGTATGCCTACTTGTTTTAGTATAAATACATGACCTCTCTTCACTTTCACACTTTTCACAATCTCAGAAAATTTTATGCATTTTCATCTTCTCTTCTCTCTGCATAAAAACCCTAAGCGTGTGACAAAACAATCTTCAATGGCAACATCATCATCAACAGCTGCTCAATTCCAATCTTCAATGGCTGCAGTTACTTCTGCAAACATGGGTGTTGCTCCTTATTCTCCACCAAAAAGAACTCTGTTAACCCCTGTTGAAAAGCTGGAAGTTTTGTGTGAATCAATGGTGGAATTTGATTCACTTGCAGAAAATGGCTTTGAGTTTCGTTCTATCATAGGTGCTCAAGGATTGGTAAAGTACTTTGATAGACTCTTTGGACCAGTTTACCCCCTCCTTGTGAAAGAGTTCTGGATCCATGCTTCAGTTTACCCTAAGTTTATTCTTTCTTCTGTTTTGGGCAAAGAAATCATTATAACAGAAGATCTGATCAGAAAGCTTATTGGATATGAAGAAACAGATGGAGTTTCACACTTGCCAGCTGGGCGTGTGGATATGGATGAAGTGTATGAAGAAGTGATGACTGCTGGTCAAGCTTCTAACAAGTTCAAGGATCTGAAGCCTGACTACAAGATCTGGGCTAAGATCTTCATGGGATGCATCCATCATAGGAAGTCAACAAACTCTCTAGACTATGTCAATAATGAACAACTTTATTTCATGTATTGCCTCAATCAGAGCACCAAGGTAGATCTTCCATATATTCTCTTTATGCATCTGTGGAACCATATAAATGCCTCTAGAGAGTATGTGAAAGAAAAAGGACAGAAGATCAGAACCTGGATTCCTTTTGGAAGGTTGATCTCAGATCTTCTAACCGAGAATGGTTTGGTTAATGCTCTGTATGCTGCTGGAGTTACAGAGGAATTGGAATTCATCATGGGAAAGCCTCTGAATGCCAAAAGTCTTCAGAGACTTAAAGTAGTGGATGAACTCACAACAGCTCCCAAGAAGCTGAATGTTTCTGAACTGAGTAAAAAGAGGATTCCTATAGATGATTATCCACTGTTCTTTACTGAAGAACCAAGGCACATTGTTGTGATGTACATTGATGAGTGTAAGAAAGAAGGAAAGCCTGTTCCTGCAAACATAATACAGCTAGCAAGACAACCACTACCTGAAGCAGCAGAAGAAGAAGAAGAACAACTACAAAGAAAGAGGACTCAGCCAGAAGCAGAAGCTGCACCTGTTCAGAAGAAGGTCAAGATTGCTGAGAAACCTCAGAAGCTCTTAAAGAGGAAAGAATATTGAGACACTCCTTATGTACCAGCTAAAAGAATCAAGTTAAAAGGTACTAAATCTTCTGTATCTTCTGCAATTCCTGTTGTTTTAAATGATTCTAATATTAAGTCTATTCCAAAACCACCTTCTACACAAAATACTTCTGTTACTGCTCCAATTTCTAAATCACCACAAAAACAAGCATTTGTTCCAACACCAAAAGTTTCTGTACCACAATCATCTCAATCAAAAATTCAAATCACAAAAACTGTACCACAGAAACAACCATCAGAACAACAACCTAAAGAACAACAACCACAACCATCTGCTAAATAAAAACCCTCTGAACACCTTAAACAAAAACCATCTGAACAACAAAAGCACCCACAAGAAAAACAACCAGAAAAACCACAAGAACCTCTACCAGAAAAAGCCTCTGAAAATCAACCACCATCAGATAATCCACCATCAAAATCATCTGAACCCACTGTACCTGTTATTTCTGAACCTACAAAAACAACATCTGTTCCAGTCTCATCTGAACCAATCACAATTCCATCTGATTCATCCATCTCAGAACAACCATCAAAACCCTCTGAAATTCCTTCAGAACCAACCAATACTTTTGAACCCAACATTCCTGAGACAGAAGTTCTTGATGTCACACCACTCAAAACTGTGTTTCAAGTATCTTCTACCTCCTGCACACCATCCACCTCATCAAACTCTTCAGAATCTGACATTCACCCAGATTTTCTAATCTCTCCTACTCACAGAGATTCTGAAGTAAACCAACCAGAACCCATTGTACCTTCTAAAGCTCCTATTCCAGATCCTATTCCCACACCTGCACCATCATCTGAAATACTGATTCCAAATTCTAACCCAAGATCATATATTTCTTGTGCCCAAGTTTCATCACTATTTCATAATCTGGCTTATGGTTTCAAACTCAAAGATTTTTATGACAGAGTTGAACCATCTGACCCTATCACCCCTCTGAAACCCAAACTCACAATGACCCTTCCATCTGTAATTCTCACCTACATTTAATCTATGTCAGATGTAGGCTCATTAGCAACTATATCTTGTTCTGCTAAATCTGATAAAGTTGTTGCTTCAACTATACTAATTTCATCTGATAACAATGTTGTTTCTGATGAACCTCCCAAATCTGCCTTCCAACCCTACTCAAATAAACCCTTTGATGTGGTTACCTTTCACACCAGAGCAAAACCTCATCTGTTAAATGCCTTAAACAGATCCAAAGAAAAAGCTCCTGAAATTCCTTTCATTCCATACTATCCTCCTCCTCTGATCTCTATCCAGAAATCAATTTTTCCACCAACTCCCCAACCAAAACCAATAACACTGGAAACTCTGTTACATCCTAAGCCCAGACTTAATGTTAATCATTTATTTCAATCATTTTTGCAAGAAATACAGTTGTATTTAGGTACTGTACAGAAGAAGTGCTTAGCAACAATGGATGCCAAAGAATCTAATATCATCTGGAATGGATTCATCAACAGATTCAACTTTGTGGCCTCCAATCTGAAGAATATATGTTCTGATGATGTGAAGCTCAGATTTGCTGAGGCTGCAAGAACTCTGTTCTGGACTGTCAAGAAATATGAACCTCTGCTCCTTACAGATGCTCCTCCCTCATCAGAAGAAACTCCTGAACTTGCATCTGAGGACAATTCGTTGGTTATGACTCTGGTAGACCTGCCCTCTGGCTCTAATGCTCCAGACTCTATAGAACCAATGGAAATTGACTATGTTCAAGCTCCAGAACCTGATCATACTTCTTCATCTGAGATAAAGAAAGAACATCCAGATTTTGAAGATAAGATTGCTGCTCTGGAAGCTGGTCAATCAGAGATCAAGTCTTGGATGGCAAAACAAGATAAGAAATCTGAAGACATGACAGAGTGGATGTCAAAACAGGATCAAAAGAATGAAACAATGGCTAAGTGGATGTCCAAGCAAGAGCAGTCCTCCTCTGAGATTACAGATCTATTAAAGATGCTTTTGTCCAAACACTCTTAGATTTTCATTTTTTCCATTCTGATTGTTTTTGCATCTGATGTTTGCTATTGTACTTTTTGATATATTTTCGGATGCATGTACTCTTGATCTGAACTTATAAAATGAATCAAATTTTTCTCCATTGAATTATCTCATTTACTGTTTCCTTTTATTTGTCTTTTTAAAGTTTTTACTTTTTGCTTATGACAAAAAAGGGGGAGAAAATATAGATCTGAACTGTTTAATTTAACTTCACCAGAATGAAACTTCAGACATATTTATTCTATCTAACATTTAATCTGAGTATTTCAGAACATTAATAAGTACACTCTCTAAAAGAAACTCTGAGTCTCTCAGATCATTTGACTATTATCAAACTCTGAATCTGATATTTGCAAGACATTTTGACCTTCAAATGTTAAAAGGACAATCAAGATCTAACTCTGAAAATTACTCAAGACAAAAGGGAAGTTTCTATTCCTTATCTGTATTTAACTCAGGGGGAGATTCATCATCTCAGGGGGAGTTATAATTTTAATATTTTCAATTAAACAAAATTTCTGATGTTTTTGTCATCATCAAAAAGGGGGAGATTGTTAGAACACAGATTGGTTCTTAATAATATCTTTATGTTTTGATGATAACTATTATGAAATTTTGTATTTAAGAATTATATACTCTAAATTTTGCTTGAGAGTTTTTACTGCAGATAGTAAAGAAATTAACACTCCAGAAGCAAATCAGAATTGAATGCAAGAAATTAGCTAGACTCTGTAGCGCCAGATACATATATTAGAAGATTCTGATTGCTGCCTCCAGAAGATTCTGAGCGTAGCCTCCAGAAGATTCTGAAGCAGAAGCTCCAGAAGGATCTGAAGCAGAAGCTCCAGAAGAATCTGAAGCAAGTCAGAAGCATCTGAAGCAAAGAAGAATTTTGTATGAAGAGTTTTTCAAAGCATAGTTTCTATAGAAGATTCTGAGAGTACTAAAGCTGCCAGTACTGAAGCTCTGTTTCAAAGATGCTCTGATATTTATCACGCTGAAAGCACACCTGCTGCAGAAGACTCTGACCCAGCAAGACTCTGATCATCATCAGAAGACTCTGACCCAGCAAGACTCTGATCATCATCAGAAGACTCTGACCTAATTAGAATCTGATGAACTTGCTGAAAACTGAAGAAGAAATATTCAAAGATTATATCCGTTAGAGCAAATCAAACGTCTCTTTCCTTATTTATGCTAGACACAAGAACACAGACAAAAAGGATTTTTCTGTGCTTTCTTCTTCTAGGAAAGGTCACTTGATGTGAAGACAAAAAGGCTCAAACCTTTTGGGATACTCTTCTCAACATGCAGCTCACCTTGGATCAGCTGCCTATAAAAGCAAGACTCCACCAAATTCTTCAGTCAGACGTTTTGTTGAAAAGAAATTAAAACACTCAAGCTCTCATACTTTCATATTCTTTCTAAGAACTTATTTCAGTATACTTAAACTTAAGAGAAATATCACTGTTGTGATTAAAGCTTTTTAGAAGCATTCTTACTCTTGTAATAGTTTTACATTGATTGTAAAAGATTTCCTTAAGAGGATTCAGTTGGAATCAGTAGCTCTTGAGAAGACTAAGAACAGTTGTTCTTATGTGTTACTATTGTAATCTGGTTGATTAAATAGTGGATTAAGTCCTTGATTGAGAAAGGCAAATTACTCTAGGAAGGGTGGACTGGAGTAGTTGAGTTCAACGAACCAGGATAAAAATACTTGTGTTTTAATTCTAAGTTTTAATCTTTCATACTTATTCAACCCCCCTTCTAAGTATTATCTCACCTTCAGATTGGAATGGACAAACAACTCTCTCTTGACTGCACTATGGACTTTTGTCGAATTTTAGAATCATTCAAAGGAAAGGTTGGAAAACATGTTGAAGGTTTCTTATGGATGATATCTTGTTGGTGCATTTGGTGCAAGCGAAACGCTGTGATTTTCAAAGAAGACTCCTTTCATGCTAAAGAAAATTGAATTTAACTTTAGATTCCTTTCTTTGCTTTAGCATGGTCTTCTTCAAAAATCATATCATTGTAGCTTTTATGAATGGTGCAAAACATTAGTAGATTTTCTTGAGAAATAGCCCATAGCTTGGTTAGTTTGTGATTGGTTTTTTTTCCACCATCTTTGTAGGCTATTGGAATCTTCTTGTATTGTTGATTAGTTTAGTATTTCTTATACTCTATTTTAATGAATATTCTTGCTTATAAAAAAAATTGTTAATAATTTACAACATCTTCTATGAATGGTTGTGATGCACAATTGATTTTAGTAGTACATATTAATTAATCTCTATTTTAAATAAAGTTAAATATCATTTTTGGTCCCTTAACTATACTCTTAGGTTTAGATTGGTCCCTTAATTCTTTGTGTCAGATTAGTCCCTTGAATCTTTAAAACGTGTCATATTGATCTTTTTCGTCTAATTAGCGATGAAAAAAATTCAAAATTCGTCGCTAAATTCGTCACTAATTAGACAAAAAAGATCAATATGACACGTTTTAAATAGTTAAGTGGTCAATTTGTCACAAAAAATAATAAAGGGATCAATCTGAACCTAAGAATAAAGTTAAGAGACCAAAAATATTATTTTGCCTTTAAATAACTAATATATTATTTGTGAATATTTGAGTTTTTATTATTAGTTATTTATTTAATTATATCAATATATCACTTTTTATTATAATTAAGTAAAATGCATTTCAATTTCTTTATATTTTGCATTAAGAACGTGATAGTCTTTTTTTTTATTTTTGAGGTTCATACTGATCAAGTTAGTCAGTCATAAGAAAAGTATAGAGAAAATTGCTGTAATTATTAAAAATATTTTTAAAATAATTTTATTTAACATAATACTAAATTTAAAAAACAAACATGAAAATGGAACACAAACTTGCCAATCGAAAATGTCGAGGCCTTTTAGGATAATTTGTTTAAAATAATTTTTTTAATATATTTTGAAAAAAAAGGTTATTAAAAAAGTCATATAATATTATAAAATTTAAGATAATTGTAAATTAAAAAATTATAAAATATATATTTACAGCAATATAGGAATTTTTTACATTTGTGCCCTAGTATTGGAACATATACTCCAAAATGCCACTTTTATACAAATATATACTGAAATGCCATAGTTTCAAAAACGAAAATTTTTTTGGATGAAGGCAACCGCCCATTCATTGGGCGGAAATGTGAGAATTTGAAGGCAACCGCCCATTGGAAGGGCGGCAGTGACCACACATAATTTTTTTGGGCTGAAAATATATTTTTAAATATTAATATATATAATTATTAATATATATTATTATAAAAATAGAATAATAATATAAATTTTAATATATGTTAATATTAATATATATTAATAATAATAATATAATATTAGTAATAATATAAGTAATATTAATATATTATTATAAATATATTATAATATACGTTTTTAAATATTAATATGTATTATTATTAATATATATTATTATTAAAATAGATTAATAATACTAATTTTAATATATATTAATATTACTAATAATATTTTAAAATTATATTTATAATACTAATAATACTAATTTTAATATTAATATATATTTATAATACTAATAATATATATTTATATTAATATTATTAATATATTTTAAAATTAATATTAATAATATTTATAATATTAATATACATTAATATTAATAATATTAGTATTTATTAGTATATGTATTATGTGACACTATTATTAATATTAATTTAAATTTATATATTGAAGACATAATTTATATTGATTGAAATTATTAACTAATATTAATTAATACATGATGATTAATAAAAGGACTAACGACTACTTGTTCCCACATTGGGACACCGGGTGCGATTGTGTCCCGTTTGACGACACATGGAACATTTTCTCTCAAGCTTATCAAAGTTATCCATTTCTGTTGTAATACGTGTGCTTACAGGGCGACCTTTCTTGTTCCTTCGCATTCTTGGGTTATGGCAAATTTGATCTCCTTCATAAACAGGCCAATATTCATCGCATGGCATCACTGGAAAACTTGCGCTGTAAACCCCAAATAGGTTTGTAACCCTATAAATGTCGGACAAAAGAGTGTAAGCGTCGTGGCGCACATTCGAACATGCAGCGATAACATGTGAGCAAGGGACACGAAATGCTTGAAACTTTCCGCAGTCACACCACCCGTTCAAGAGGTCGACCTTATAATGTCCCATAGGTTTCCCCTCACCATGGTCCATTGTCTCTTGCACACTGAAAACATTGTTCCTGTAGTCAAAAATTCTTACTTGATGCGTGCTGGATTTTGTTGTTTCTTCTTTCATAACCTTGAGGCAGTTGTCTGTAAATGCTTGGCCAGAATTCAACACAGCACTCCACTTTCCACCCCTTTCAGCAAATAAAGATCCTAGTCTATAATACGTTGCCCTTACCAATGCCGTAATGGGCAAATTACGTGTGCCCTTAAAGACCGCATTCATTGACTCGACAAGGTTGGTAGTCATGTGACCCCAACGTCGACCGCCGTCAAATGCCCTTGTCCATTTTTCGGCTGGAATATTGTCAATCCACCTTAAAGCATCTGCATTTGCCATGCTAATCTCTGACCGATAGTAATGAAATGTTGGCTGGTTTAAAGCGTATCCTGAATAATTAAAATATCATATTAAAATATTGACAAAATAATATATGTTATTGACAAAATTTAATGAATATTAAGAAATATAGTTACCCATGTTAATTATTTTTTTCCGTAGGTTCCTGTCCTTGATTTCTCTCATAAAGTTTTGTGCAATGTGTCGGATACAATAAACATGCACTGAAGGGGGATCGTGCCAACCATTTTCCACATTGTTGTATGCACTTTCAATTGAGGCATGTCGGTCTGAAATTAAACATAGATCTGGTTGTGGGGCGACATGCCTCCTTAAGTTTCTCAGAAAAAAACCCCAGGCTTCAGCGGTTTCACCTTCCACAAGGGCAAAAGCAACCGGAAATATGTTGCTGTTCCCATCTTGTGCAACTGCGATAAGCAGTGTACCCTTGTACTTACCGTATAACCAGGTTCCATCAATTTGAAGTATAGGTTTGCAATACGCAAAACCTCTGATGCATGGTTGGAATGCCCAGAATAGCCGGTGGAAGATGTGTTTCCCTTCAACAATAGTTCCGTCAGATGTATGCATGGGTAGTGTTTCTATTTCCAGCACAGTGCCCGGAACATATTTTTTAAGTGCTAACAGAAAATGTGGAAGTTCATTGTACGAGCTTTCCCAGTTACCGTAGACTTGTTCAACTGCCTTATTTCTTGCAATCCATGTCTTTCTGTAAGACGGAGTAAAATGGAATTCGGAAACAATTTTACTTATGCAAACACTAACCTTAATAGAAGGATCTCTGTCTACAAAAGGCATTAACTTTTGAGACATTAACTGCGACGTTAGTTTTTGATGATCCTGATTGAACAAAGTTGTTGAACAACTATGGGGTGGGTTCATAATGCCTATCTCCCACAACTCACTTCTTTTTCGGTAGGACGCCACGAGACGGAACTTGCAGGAATCATTCCTGCAATAAATTATGTATCTCTTCTTGTCGGAATCTATCACTTTGTAATCCACACAGTGTTTCATGTGGTATTGCTTAATGGCAGCGACACAGTCAGCTTTATTTTTAAATTGAGATAGTAAAATTGTAGTAAATATAGTAGAACCAGCCATGCCATGCATTCACGTGACATTTCTAAGAAACCCAGCCGCCCATTGATTAGGCGTTGGTCAAACCATTTAACACACAACCGCCCATTCCAAAGACGGATGTCTGCAAAGCATTTATGCTGTCTGAAGGTAGCCGCCCATTCCAAAAACGGATGTCAGGATATTCAATGCACAGCCGCCCATTCCAATTGCGGGTGTCAGTGTAAAAGAGACACAGCCGCCCAATCCATAGGCGGTGGTCAAAGTCTTTTAAGACTCTGCATGGGTGCAGCCTACACGTCTATGCATGCAAAAAAATAAGTCCTATGCATGCAGAAAATTAATTTTACACTATCCCAAAATTAATTTTACACCAACCCAAAATTATTTACCTCCTATTTATCTCTTACAATTTTCATAATCTCCTACAACTTTCATACTTCCAACACAAATATCTCTTTCAATTTTCATACTCTCCTACAACTTTCACTATTATTTCTCAAAGATGGTTTTACTAACCTTAGGCGATGATCACCGTGGTACCATGGAAAACATTGCAAATTATGTAAGTTAGCTTCTATTTATTTAAACTTAGTTATGTTATATTCTAATAGTTTTGTTATATTCTATTATTGTAAGTTACTTATGCTATACACCATTAGTTATGTTATAACTGTTACTATATTCTATAAACTGTTACTTATGGTGTCACTTAATTTTTATTTTGTAGGATGAAAAAAATTTCAAACCACGGTCTCATAAGTTTATACAACCTGATGAGGTTATCCTACCGTATTTGATTCAAGCGGGTTTCGGTCACGTCATCAAAATAACATCATACGGGATTGATCGCAAATTTCTTCTCGCGTTGTGCGAAAGATGGCGACCCGAAACCCACACTTTTCATCTTCCCACTGGGGAATGCACAGTGACACTTGAGGATGTCCATATGTTGTTGGGTCTCCGTGTCAATGGCTCAGCGGTTGTGGGTTGCACCAACGTTAACTATGAATTAGTGGAACAATTATTGGGGGTGCCTTTAGAACGAGGTGATAGGAAGGGCCAAAGCCTTAAAATCACTTGGCTAAAAAGAATTTATGGCAACTTGACCATAACCAATGAGTCTCCAGAGGAACAAAAAATTTATAAGACTAGAATTTATTTACTTTTGCTTTTTGGGTGTTTTTTATTTCCGGATACTAATGGTAATACTATACATCTTCAGTATTTACCATTATTAGAAGATTTCAGAGAATTGAGTAATTATAGTTGGGGCGCCGCTACATTAGCGCATCTATACAGAAATTTGTGTAGATGCGCAATGAAAAATGTGCATAATTTTGCTGGTTGTGGTGTTTTGATTCAAGCCTGGGGATGGTCCAGAATGCCCAGACTGTCACCGATCAACCCCAATCCATTTCACTTTCCATACGCAACCAAGTGAGTATACAAAGTTTGTGTATATATTATTTTCTTCTATAATTTTTACTAACTGTTTCTTTTATAGGTGGTCCGCGTATGGGATGAATTACGAAAAAACACCGCATCATTGTGCTCCTGGGTATCGGACGTTCTTCGATCATTTTGAGGAAGATGATGTATTGTTTCTAGTCCCTTATTTTCTTGCTAGCACTTTCCATAATTTTTCCTCTAATCCCCTTTTAATTATATTATAGTTTCTATGGAGACCCTATCTTGAACTTGAAGACGAGGATCCAACTGAAAGCGATATGTGGAGTTCTACAACATTCATAATTTCTTTCACTATTGTTGAAATGCATCATTCAGATAGGGTGAAACTCCAATTCGGAATTAAACAAGACATTCCTGGTCCACCTACATGCATGGATACGTACCACAAAAGTGCAGCGAGCGACCAATGGAAATTCGATGATTGGAGAGACCATAACAGACAAGAACGACAACAATGGATGGATCGTCGCCGCACTGTTCTACGAGGAAATGTCATGGATGCCGAATGTAAACCAAGTAGAGAATACATGAATTGGTATAGATCTGTGACCAATTTGTATCTATCACAAAATAGATACTTGTGGGACCCTCGAAACCAACCAACTTCATCAAACTTCCAAAACACCCCCTCCATGACTTATGACACCCAACCACCAATATTTAACACCCCACAACAAATATTTAACACCCCACAACAAATATTTAACACCCCATTCAACCCAAACCCAACACAACCACCTTATACCCCAAGCCAACACTACAATCAACCTTACACATCATTTAACCCAAACCCCTTCAACATCCAACAACAAAACCCAACCTCATCATACACCCAATATAACCAATTCTCATTCTCTCAACCTACCCAACAAGAACATAACTACCAAACACCCCAACCACAAGTTCCTTTTTACCCTTCACAAAACTTCACCCTTTCTCAAGACCAACATCCATACACACCCTACATGACTAACGCGGCGCCACCTATAAACCCACCAACTTGGAGTAACGAGGGTACGAGATTAAGTTATGGAAGTGCGGCAGCGATACCAGCTGACGACGATTTCAATGATGATTTGGTCGCTCAATTCATGAACCCTAACAATGATGCAGGACCATCTACGCAGACCCAAAACGCTGAGGTTGATCGTAGAAGGTCCACCAGAAATGTACAAGCTCCTGCCTGTGGAACCCACCAACGCTTACGTCGACCGGGTCGAAATTAGTTAAGGGTCAATAGAAATTGTAATGTACATATTAAATTTCAAAAATTAATAAATATTTATTTTAGTTCTTTTATTGTTATTTATTTTATAAATATTATTAAATATTTCTAATTCAGTTATAGTTATTACTAATTAATTTAAATTAATTAAAACTAAATACATTATTTCCACATCAATTATTATTATTAAATATTTCTAATTCAGTTATAATTATTACTAATTAATTTAAATTAATTAAAACTAAATACATTATTTCCACATCAATTATTATTATTACTAATTAAATTTAAATTAATTAAAACTAAGTATTTTAAAATACATTATTTCTAATTTAATTATTATTGTTAATAATTATTATAGTATAATAATAATAATAATTATTATTGTTATTAATAATAATAATAATAATAATAATAATTATTATTATTATTATTATTATTATTAATTATTATTATTATACTAAATAATAAAAAATAACATAAAACGAAAAAAAAAAAAAAAACCAGTTACCCTCAACCGCCCATTGAAAGGGCGGGTGTCTTTAAAACACAACATGACCGCCCATTGAAAGGGCGGCAGTGCCTTACCTTTGTTTGAAATCATGACATTTTGGTATATACTTTGAAACGTGTGGCATTATGGTATTTTATTTGTAAAAAAGTGGCATTAGGGAAAAAAATTCGCAATATAGTTCCAATAAATCTTACGGTGAAACTCACAAGAAGTATATAATTTCAAATTCGAACTCACGCTCAAGCATATCCAATGTTTTTGTACTAATTTATCATTCGGATGGTACCAAACAATATATTTTATTATTTAATCAGCTATATATTCACTTTATATTTTATAAAGTATGTCCCAATATTAATAATTTAATTTACTTAAATACAAAAATATGTTTAAAAAACAATTAAATTAAATATTTTACTAATAGAGATACATTGAACGAAGAAGAAAAAAAAAACTATAAATTAATTTTGTACTAGTAAAAGAATCATGAATGGGGCTGGGGTTATCATCAATTATTATTTTTAATTATAAGTCAAATATAATTTATTACTCTTTTATATTTCTTTTTAAACCCTTGACTAGTATATTGTGATATTAATATATTATTACAT
This sequence comes from Lathyrus sativus, assembly GCA_963859935.3. Taxonomy (NCBI): domain Eukaryota; kingdom Viridiplantae; phylum Streptophyta; class Magnoliopsida; order Fabales; family Fabaceae; genus Lathyrus; species Lathyrus sativus. The sequence goes on along the minus strand of OZ012739.1, from coordinate 67,523,208 downwards.
GTATCAACAAAAAAAATATTGACCAAATAAAAAAAGCACTTGTGTACAAAATTTGTTTGAAAATTTTCCTATATAAACTCTTTCCATGAAAACATATGCGTTAAAACTAAGATGGACACCTCAAGAAATTCTGCACTAAAGTTCGCAATCTTGGTTGCTTTATTCCTCATTGCATCAGGTTTGATTATATTTATAACCATGGGTGATTTGAGCAAAACTTTTTCTATATTATGTTTTTGATTTTTTTTATCATATTCATCAAATTTGAAATTAATATAATTTTTTTTTTTTATGTTTACAGATGTTTGCTTGAAAAGTGTAGAGGGAAGAGTGAAAGATGAGATTGTGGGGACGTTAGCTTGTGAGGCAGAGTGTCCAAAGTCATGCACAGCTGATAAAGAATGTGTAAAGTGTTGTGATTGTGTTAAAAAGGGTTCTAGTCCTTTTTGTAGTGACAAATCATGCACATGTGCAATAAGTCCTCCTCCTGTCTTCAAAAATATTATTGCAAATTGAGTTTTAGAGTATCGTAATGTAGTGATTGTGTATGAATGAGAATAATTATCTTCAAATCTTATAAAAAATTTCATTTTTATCAAATGTTTTTCTATACGGTGGTGTAAACAAAATTTAAATTTAAGTTATATTTAACATTTTTTTAAAATTTTGAACTAAGTTTTCAATAGTCATAATTTTTTTAATCAATAATCCTCCTAAATTTAATAGATTAGTCTATTTATATATTTATATATAGTCATAGAAGATACCTGATTTATACAAAAAATAATATGAAAATAAGTTGAGTTTAACTTGAAGAGTTTTGTGATGATGTGACATCTTTAAAAAATATTTTATTATATCTTATAATGAGAAAGAATTATGATTATATTTTAAAAGTAAATTTTAAATTACTATAATTATTAACTTTTCACACTATCTTATTCTATATTTTTTTTATTAACGGATTAACTTATGCGCGTAAACTGCATATATTAATTCATTGAGATATTTTTTTATTTTCTTTCGAACAATATATAATATATTTAGCAATAAGAATTATATTAATAATAATACGAGTAAACATATTACATTATTCATAATATTTTTTTTATTAATTAATATTTAACCTAAAATTAATTATAATGATATTTTTTAAGACTATTTAAATAAATAATAATAATAATAGTAATAATCTATAACTATATATAAAGAGAATACTGGCTTATTTTTCTACCATTTTTATCCTTATTTTTTTATATAATTTACTTAATAACTTCTTATTATTAACTTTCACATAACTTCTTATTATTAATTTCCACATATTGTATTTTTTTAAAAATTTATTTAAATAAAAAATATCATTTATATTTTCATTTATGCGCATTAAAAAAGCGGACAGACGGGCACGCGAGTGCCCGTCTGGACGCTAGTAATAATAATGATAATAATAATAATAATAAGAGTCATGCTAACCAGTGCCCTCAGGGCACTAGTTAAGAATTCCAAATAAGGAAAATATGTTACATTTAGTTCACTCAATACACACAATATTCTTTAAAAAGTCTAATTATTTCTCTTTTCAAGACATTGAATACACATATATTTAGAAAAAAAAATGTATTTTCAATCTCTTAAATAATATCCAACTTACCATTTTAATCTCTTAACCAATACCCTGAGGGCACTCATTAGCATTTCCCTAATAATAATAATAATATTGTAGATCTAAAAAGTTAATAAATTTAATGATTTAATATCAAAAATACATAATGGATAGCTTATTATTATTTTTTTATACCCTGTCAAAAAGTTATTTTATTCAACTAATTTAGAATATAGTATAGTTATAACTTTTTAAAAATAAATTTTACTTAATTAACATTACAAATACTACATTGACCATTTAAAAAATATTATACTCGAGTTTTTATATTTTTCTTCAACAAAAATAAAGGAAGTAATATATTTAAAAGAGATTTTATGTTGAACAATATATTGATGATTTTTTTGATATATCTCTATTTTTATAGTTTTAACTTTTTAATTTTCCTATTTTAAAATAAACCTTTTTGGTCTTTTTATTTTACCATTTCTTATAATTTTTTTTGATTTCTTTCTATTTTTGGATATGTGATAGTGATGAATAGAATAAAAGTATTATTTTTAATGACATGCTAGTGCTTACTAGGATAAAAAATATTTAATAAATATTTGTAATATTTGTTGATAATATTATAAATGATTAAATTTTAAAACATCATAATTAAATTATAATTAATTTTTAATTTTTTTTTGCAAAGTCATTGATCAAAATTTATAATATTATTTAATAATATTATAAATAATTATAATTTAAAAATTGAATTATTATAAAAAATTTATAATATCACTTTATGCTCTTAAACAAGCTCAAGAGCTTGGTATGAAAGATTGAGTAATTTTTTGCTTGAAAATGGTTTTGTTAAAGGAAAGGTTGACACTACACTTTTTAGGAAAAATTTGAAAGAAGAAATCTTGATTGTTCAAATTTATGTTGATGACATAATTTTTGGTTCCACTAATGTATCTCTTTGTCAAGAGTTTTCTAAGATTATGCAAGCTGAATTTGAGATGAGCATGATGGGTGAACTAAAATACTTTTTGGAATTCAGATCAATCAGAAGTCTGAATTCACCAGATGAAGTATACAAAGGAGCTCTTGAAAAAAATTCAATCTTGATGATTGCAAAGTCATGTCCACTCCTATTCATCCTACATGTAATCTTGGTACTAAATAATGCAGTTCCAAAATGGATCTAACAAAATATCGAGGTATGATAGGCTCATTACTCTATCTCACTGCTTCATGTTAAGAGAATCTTTAGGTATCTGAAAGGAACATTAAATCTTGGATTTCTTTATAAAAAGTCCTCAGGTTATACATTGGTTGGATTCTGTGATGCTGACTATGCTGGAGATAGAATTGAAAGGAAGTCCACTAGTGGTTCCCGCCAACTTATAGGTGAAAACCTTATCTCTTGAGGTAGTTGAAGACAAGCAACTGTTGCTTTGTCCACAACAGAAGCAGAATACATTTCAGTTGCTAATTGTTGCACTCAATTACTCTGGGTGAAATATCAACTTAAAGACTATCATATATTTAGAAATAAAATTCCTATTTTCTGTGATAATACTGCAGCTATCTGTCTAACAAAGAATCAAATTCAGCATTCTAGAACCAAGCGTATAGAAATCAAATATCACTTTATAAATGATTATGTTCAGAAGGGTGTAATAGATATTTAGTTCATTGGTTTTGAACATCAATGGGTTGATATATTTACAAATCCCTTGGTCATTGCTCAATTTTATTTCATCATGAAATTTTTTAACTTGGTTTATGTTGCAAAATAAATGCTTGTTCTCTGACTGGTGTATTGGAATATTCGTTGGAATCTGTTAGTAGTTAGTTGAATTACTTCTGATAGTTTCTTAAGTATGGTATTTAAGTCTAAATAGGGGTTACATGATCTCTCTCTTCCTTGACTGCTTTATTTAAAGCATACAATAATAAGTTAATTCTTTGATATATGCTTTGAGTTAACAAATGAACTATTCTTTGAGTTCTGATAAAATAAGAATTCTTGTTTTAACACTTTGATTTTTTGAATCTGCTCTAAAAAGTTTGGCTCATTAAAAAAGAGTGTTCTGACAAAGATTCTAACTTATTTTTATTCAAACTTAGGACTGTCCAAACATTTTAATGCATACTTGCTTATATTCTAGAATTATATGTGTTAAGTTGCTAAGTTGTTTTTCCTTTCTCATGGTTATCTTCTACATAAGTGTAATACCCTAATTTTTAACCCTAAGATCCCACTTGCCATTTTTCATCTTTGCATCACAAACAAGATCACCAGCTTTGGTTCTCATGCCCTCTTCTACTTGTTTTGCTTTTGAGGGAGATCACTAAGCACCCCTATATATTTTTCTAGATTTGTATTTGCTTATGTTTACTAACCTTTAATCAAAATCCAAAAATATGTTTGTTTTTCCCTTTACTAAATTTTTTATGGAGGAGGCTTAGATAAAGAACATCAAATACCAGTTCCTCAGCTCAAATGAAATTAATCTAAACAAACTCAAAGTTGATCTGCAAACAATTCAAAATCATTTGATCAAGAGTTTCCTAAGATTTAATTGTTTATTAATCAAGAGACTCTAAGGTTCATGTGTTTATTTCCATGCTTTCTTTGACAAGTCAAGAATTGAGGCAGAGCCAGAGCAGTGCAGCCAACAGAGCAAATTCTCATAATTTCTACTGTGGTAATCGATTACCACATTTGGTGTAATCGGTTACCACCCTTCAGAAAGACCATTTTCTGAGTTTTTCAACGCGGTAATCGATTACCACATATGTTGTAGTCGATTACAACTGCGAAATTTTGGCCAGAAAATCCATTTTCAAGTTCTGCAGCATTTTGACATCCTCATTCAATTGCATGACATTATTTTACACCAGGTGGAATATTCTAGAGCATGCACAATCACCCCAATTTAATTCCTCTACCTCATCAAAATTAAATTTCATCATACATCCTCATTTAATCACACTTTTTAACCACTTGATCTTTGATTTTGCTTCTAATCTAATTTCTAAGCCTAGATTAAATTCCGAATCAAATTCCACGCCACCACTCATTCCAAGCCTAAACTCTATAAATAGAGTCCTCATTTTATTCATTCCTCAAGCTTTTGATAGCCAAAATCACCTTGCTAAATTTTCTCCCAATTCTACCAAATCCACTCAAAGCTCTTTCTTCCATTAAAAGTTAGTAAGCTTTTCATTGAAGCTTACTAATTTTTGAGCTAAACCTCCATCAAAATACTTCATCAATATCAAATTATGTAGATTAAAGCTTTGGAGAGTGTTTCTTGAAGTTTATTTGACGCATTTTCAGATTTGAAAGTGCTAAACTCTTGATCCACCATTGTTGTGCTTGATTCTCATCTTCCACAATGTGACTTCTTATTGATTCTTGTTGCTTGATCTTTGAATCTTGTAAAATGTATTTCATTTGTGTTATTTGTTGTTGTTTTACTTGAATTTACGTGCTCAATTGTATCCTTGATCATGAGGTGTTTGATAAAGTGATTGATCAAGGATTGGTGTTGCTGGAGTTCTATTTTTGCTGTTTTCGTGGTTGTAATCGATTACAGTAATTAGCCTAATCGATTACGCACTTTTTTCCATGCTGTAATCGATTATAGCTTTTGGTGTAATCGATTACGGTTGTGATTTTTGGCTTTTTTGCTGCTGTTTGGGGACTTTTTTGGTTTCTTTTCTTCCTTCTTCCATTTCCTTTTGTTTTACCTAGAATTGTGAGGTCTATTGATCAAATTGGTGTTTGATGAAGTTGGATAAACCTTCATTAGTTCAAATCTATCTTTTAGTGAATCATTTGATTCATTTTAGGTTATTTGAATTAGTGATAGGTTTAATACTTTAATTCACCAAGAAGAGTGATGGAAATTGAAGATGGAATGATCCAAATGTTGTGGTTCAATTTTGCTTTCCTTCTCCCCTCTTCTCTTTTTTTCTTTTGACCAATGAAAATCTTAAATATCATGAAACTTTTCCTTAGAGTTTTGATTAAGATGAGGCCACTACTGCTTTTCTTTTAGTGTGGCAAGCTTTAGGAGATTGACATACATGTCATTCTTGAACATGTATTAACACAAACATTGTTATTGACCGGCCTCAGATAGTTGTGACTTCTACATAAGTCCAATTGCGATTGCTTAACATAGCGCTAAATTGGTCCCGAATCGAAAACCAAGTTTTTTCTGTAAGTGAGTTATCAATTTCCTACTCTCCATAGTATGGTGTGAAATGGATTGTCTCTTTGTTGTTAAGTGAGTTAGTTGGCATACTCATCGATTTTATCCGATTTGACGCCCTTCCTTTAATAATGTATGGATTCATGTTTTCATTCTTATGATTGAATAGTCGAGTATTCCCCGAAAAACGACAAAAATTATTCTCCATCATTAACATTAACATACTAACTATATAATTGCACTAATTTTACTTTGTGTCATTTAATTTTTGCTCTTTACTTTCTTACCATTTATTTTTATGCTTTTACTTTTAGCATTTCATATTATTATCATCTTATTTTCTCTTTATCCACTTGGACCTTTTGTTTATGCTTTTGTTATTTTTGTTTTTGTCCACTTGAACCATACTTCTCTTAAGACACTAATAAATACTTAAACACTTAAAAAAATTTGGTTCTCTTAAATCCAGACTGTTGTGACCTTATGCTTGGACTTTGGATTTAGATCTAGGACCCTTTCCCTTTGCTCTTGGAGATTGGAGACCTTGGACTTTTGTGTTGTTTTTGTTTGTTTGTTGGGAAAGTTTCTGTGTGCAGGTGTTGATACTTTGGCATTATGAAAATCATATGATACACGACTCTCCTAATTGACTTTTAAACCTTGGAAAAACCTTACTTTGACTTTGTTATGGCTTAATTTGTGATTTTCTACGATGCTTTAATTCATTTGGTTATTGTGCTTGTGGTTTAAATCCATAAGGAAGAGGATTGCTTATGTTGACTTCTTGTCAAGTGTTTGCTCCTTGTGTGGTTAGATCCTCCCTCCTCTAGCTCTTATTTTGTGTTTTAAGGTAGTCACGTCATCTCCTCCTCTTCTTCAATTTTCAAAATCTTCTCCCTTTTTCAAAACCTTTTTGTTTTCAAAATTAAACCTCTTTCATAAAAAACCTTGACTTTGGTCAAGTGATTTTCAAACATCATTTTCTTTAATAAATGTCAATAAATATTAATCATACTTTGACTAATTTCAAAAAGACATAAAAAAAACACTTAAACGCATTCAAACTTTTTGTGCCTTTGTACACTTTTTAATTGAAATTTTTCCAAAAAATGCATACATGATTTATTTTCATAGTTGAGATGCAATTCTCTTATTCCCCATAGTATTTAAGATGTTGACATTTTTCACTTAGATGTTAAACGATAGACTTGTTGATTTTTATCCAAGCAAAAATCCTCCATGCTAAGATGATGCAAATGTTGTGTTCTTATACTTGTGGACGATTATTCGTAGTTTTTTTCCTTAAAATGATGACTTGTCTTTTCATTTAAATTCAACCAAAACAAACAAATTTTGTTATTTGTACCATGAACTACGTGGTTTTGATCCTATATTGCACTTTGTGGGTACGTACCCATGAGGCCCGAGAAGTATCTCCAAACACAAAAATATTATAAACATACTTCTCTTCTCATCTCCCCAATCTAATTTCGAACAAACATTTTCAAACAAAAAAAACTTAGATATTTCAAAGGGTTCCTATAGAGTACTATAGATGTTTTGGGTGCCAACACCTTCCCATCGCATAACCAACCCCCTTACACAGTCTCTATTTATTTGTTCTTGTTTTAGAACTTGTTTAGGTTTTGTTTGCTCTTTTTTCCTTTCTTTTTGGATAAATAAAAGTGCGATGACGACTATTGCTTTATGAGTTAAGTTAATCAATAGCTTACACTCACAATTTTACCACTACAATAAGATAATTCTGTGAAATCACTATTCTTCATCTTAATATTTCTTATTCAAAATGTCCTCGTAGTTCATTAAAGAAGATTTTTTTTTATTTAGATTTTATAAAGGAATTTATAGATGACTTCAACGAATTGATGGCGAATAATCCTTCACGATTTATTTTAGAACTTGTAAAAGACTTTTGGGTCAATGCTCATATTCATCAGAATGAGCAAAATGATTGTCTAATTATGTTTGTTATGACAGCTCAGAAAATGATTTATAAATCATCTATGGTAACAAAGGCCCTTTTGAAATTCCTTCTACTCTTTCTCCTATGGCAAAAGTCTGATACCATTTTATGGTGAACATTCTAAGGCATAGACTACAGGGGACATGATGACTTTCTCTGATGAAAAACTATTATTCTTTGCTAAAGTCTTTTCCCTTCTTTTCTCTTTTTGATTGATGACAAAAGGGGGGAATGGACTGAGTATTTTAGGCCAATAATGGTTCAGAATATGGTTCGTAATTCTATTTAGGGGGAGTTTGTGAATCTCACCCTTTGAGTAGATTTATTATTTTGTATGGAGAGGAGCTTACAAACCTTAACTCTTAAACTTTACAGACAAGACTCAGGGGGAGCTTACAAACCTCACCTTTTAGACTGTTTGACTCAGGGGGAACTTACAAACCTCAGACCCTGAAAGTTGTTGAGTAATTAATTTTCTTTTGATTGTTTTTTTAAAATACTTAATATTGTCATCATCAAAAAGAGGAAGACTGTTGAACCAATTTTAGTTCATACCATGAATCCTCCAAGGTTTTGATGATAACAAAGTATTTGAAAAATAATTAGAATTTGTAACCAGCTAGTTTGTGTGTGTAGAATTATATTTACTTGATAGAACTAATTCTGACACTGAAATGACTTTGGTTCGGTTCTGATCATGCTCTCTCGAGGAAGTTTAATAAGAATAGCAACTGCTAGTACACTACAACTCAGAAGCGTGTTATGCTGCCTCTGATGTCGAGTAATATCATGCCAGTTCTGCTAACACGGAACTCAAGATTTATTGATATTATCTTCTATAGGTTGTGTTGTACTTGAATCATAGTTGTATCCTCTGAACAAAGCCCTTGTTTCATGGATATTCTTGTGACTGACAGTTTCAATACTTGCTTTATTGGAAAATAAGATGTACTATAAGATTTGGTTCTATTTGTAGCCATTGAAGATCTCCACCGTCTCTATTTTTCTTGGCTATAAAAAGGAGTTGAAGATTTGATGATCAACTAAGAAATATCGCTACAAATACAATTGAACAATACACACGCTACTTTCAGAAAGTTGGGTCTGTTAAGAGTTCTTACTCTTGTGTTGATTAAGAATATTTGTAAAAGTGTGTTGTAATATTTGAACATCTCTAATATTTTATCAAGTATTATTGTAAGTTACTCATTCTATAAACAATGTGTTTAGATATAAGTCTCTTGCTGTAGGCTTGAGCAAGGTAAAGTCTTAGACACAAGCTCTAAGTAAGGTAAAGTCTTAGGCACGAGCTCTAAGCAAAGAAAAGTATTAATCAAAAGCTGGTTAATCAAGAGAAAGTCTTAGGCACGAGCTCTAAGTAAGGTGAAGTCTTAGGCAGGTGGTCTAAGCAAGAGAAGTCTCGGTCAGGAGCTGATTGAGCAAAATGAAGTCGTAGACAGAAGCTCTAAGCAAGGGAAGTCTTGTACAAGCAGTCTGAGCAAAAAGAAAAGTCTTATACAAGTGTGTATAAGCAAGTGTAATCTGGTTGATTATAGTGGAAAATCTCTTGCTGGATAAGATTAGAGTACTCTCAGTTGGGAGAGGAAACATGATAACTACTGTGTGTTCTTTGCTATTTTTACTTTACTTCTGTTTTTATTTCCACTGCACCTTATCAGATTCTGAACTCAGTTTTTAGAATCTGAATTCTAGTTCAGAAGTAAATCTAATTTTTGCAAAACACAATTCAACCCCCCCCCCCTTTCTTGTGTATTTTTCTCACCTTCATTATCAACACAACTTCTTCCCAAAAGAAAAACTCTAGATCATTTGTAGAAGTCAGCACCTCAACACTTCAAAAGGACATTAGAAGATAGTCAGAACCCAAACCTTAAACTTTTTTCTTAACTGGTTATGTTAAACAATTTAGCCAAACAACTCTTGCAACTAGTCATGTCAAGCAATTTAGCCAAACAACTCTTGCAACTAGTCCTATCAAGCAATTTAGCCAAACAACTCTTGCAACTAGTTCTGTCAAGCACTTTACCCAAACAACTCTTGCTTAACTAGCTCTGTCAAGCATTTCAACCAACAACTCTTGCAACTAGTTCTGTCAAGCACTTTACCCAAACAACTCTTGCTTAACTAGCTCTGTCAAGCATTTCAACCAACAACTCTTCTTGGCAACAAACTCAGATGTTGGAACAAATGATAGAACATCTTGTTCCACGTGTTGTCTAAAATACATCTTATATTTATATTATTTTGTCTAATTCAGTCAATCCAAAAGAAACCGTTTTTTTTGTTAAAAGAAATTATTTAAAAAAGATTTTATAATAATGCTAAATCTAAGATAACTAAAAATATATATATGAAAAATATGGAAAATAATTTAGTTCTAATGAATCTAATAGTGAAACTCACAAATACTAAAGATTAAGAAGTAAAATATTTCATATTTGAACGTACGCATAAATAAACCATGCATATTCACTTCTTATTTTATTTTATAGAGTGTGCTGTAATAATTTAATTTACTTAAATATAAAACTTTAATTGAAACAAAATAATGATTAAAATTAAATGTTCTACAAATAGGAGATACATTGAAAAAGAACAAGATTTAACCATACAATATATTCAATTTTCTATGGGTAAAAGAATATTGAAGGGGAAACCATAAAATGTTGTCAAAGAAACATTTTCAAAATCTGTACATAGAACCTAGCTAGGTCATCATCAATTATTTTTGTAATTATAGAATGTCTAATGTAGTCAAATATATTTACTAACTCATTTATATTTCTTTTTAACGCACTGAGACCTAGGTCAACAAAAGTAATAGCAAGGTGGTTTGAAAATTTGCCTATAAATATTTTTACCACGAGAACATATGTGTTATATATAGTCAAGATGGACGCCTCAAGAAATTCTGCTCTAAAGCTCGCAATCCTGGTTGCTTTATTCCTCATTGCATCAGGTTTTATTATAACCATAACTTGCTTTAGCAAAACTTTTATACATCATGTCTTGATTCTTTACCATGATTTATCAAATTTTAATTTCAAACATTTTTTTATGTTTGCAGATATTTGCATGGAAAATGTTGAAGGAAGGATGAAAAATGAGATTGTGGGTCATTTAGATTGTGAGGCAGATTGTCCAAGTTCCTGCACAAAGGATATAGAATGTGGAAACTGTTGTAATTGTCTTATTGTGGGTTCTAGTCCTCTTTGTAGTGACAACAAATGCTCATGTACGATATTTCCACCTGTCTCCAAAAATATTCATAGCCATTTCCTTAAATTCTAAATTGAGCTTTGGAGTATTGTAACAGAATAATAATATACTAGATTAAGATCTCGCGCATATTAAATATATATTAGTTTTGTTTAGTATAAATAGTAAAAAATTACAATTTTAAGTGAAAAAATTATATTGGAATTATGGAAATATAGATAAGATATCAAAATTAAAATGAAAAATGTGAAATAAATATATAAAATTTATCTAGTTTTTTATTGCTTCATATTTTAGTTATCCAACATTTTAAAGAATATTAGTTCATCATTATATGTATTATATTCCTCAATAAATGATTTCGCGTGGGGTTTAGATGATTTTTTTTTATGTAATCTTATAAAATTTAGAATTTAATTTATGGTAAATTTAATCAATTGTAACCTTTATAATTGATTAAATTTAATTGAATTATCCATTCACTTTAATTATTATATTATAGCACTGTGAAATATAATGAATTATAAATTATATTTGAAAAATTACAGTTTAATTTTGTTAAATCACTCACAAAAAGGAGATAAACGATTTCGCAACAACAATTATAAAGATACAATTTTTTTTTTAAAACGAGTTTTTTTTTTAATCTATTTTTTTGTCTCTAAATAAGTATATAATAAAAAACGGAGGGAGTATATTATTATTAATTAATAATAGAAATGGGTAATTGAAAGTATTAATGTAAATTTATTGCAAAATAGTGAATAATGAATTTATGTATTAACTTCTACTATATATATATATATATATATATATATATATATATATATATATATATATATATATATATATATATATATATATATATATATATATATATATATATATATATATATATATATATATATATATATATATATATATATATATAAATTCAATTGTATGAACTCCCTAAATTACTTTTTCATCATAAATTATTTACACTACTAAAAGGATATTTTAGTAATAAACTAATATTTACTTTTTTTTCATTCTCATCTATGCGGCACTAATTTTCTTTTTTCATTTAAATTTCAAATTTTTCTCACATTCCTTTTTTCCACACTTTTTCCCTTTCATTTTAATTTTTTTCTATCTATTTATTATCACTAAAAATACTATTAATTAATTTTTTTAATTTTAATAAAATTAAAATTTTATTTATCTCACGGGTCACTTTCAACACATCTATTTTATTTTAATCAACAATTATTTTTATTGTTTTTCTTCTTTTGATACAATTAAATTTATATGATTATTGTTTATTTTATAATTAATTAAATCATTTTAAATTTTGCATTTGTATTTAAATATATTTTATATCGTATCAATTTTTTTTATTTCACGGGTTATTATCAATATAATTTCTATTTTATTTTTATCAACAATTTGTCTTGATTTGAAAGACAAAATCTTTATTTCAAAATAACTTTATTTGATACAATTGAGTTTATATAAATATTTTTCATTTTAAAATTAAGTAACTAATTTCAAATTTACATATTTATATAAATACATTTACATTGTATCAAATAAACTTTCTATTTCACGAGTCACTATTAGCACAATACATATTTTATATTAATCAATAATTACCTTAATTTGAAAGATAAAATTCTTATTTCTAAATATTAAATATTCTTTTTTTATCTCACGAGTTCCTTTTTTTTCTTTGTATTTTAATACAATTAAAGTTATATAATCATTGCTAATTTTAAATTTAAATATGTATATAAATATATTTTATATTATACTAAATTTATATATGAATTTGAATATCTTTTATATCATATCAAATAATTTTACCCGTGCGGGAGCACGGGTATCTTACTAGTTTATACTTAATTATGATATATTATTACAATTAAGTGACATGTCTATTATAATCATGATATATTATTGTAATTAAGTGATATTTATATTATAATTAATGATTTTTTTAATAACATATATTTGAATTTAAATATTAATATAAGTTTATTGTATAAAATTAGAAAATTAATGTAGAAAGTAAATTTAAATTTTATAATTATAATAGTGAAATGAAATGGGTTTTCAAATGGTAGATTTTTGTAAAATTATTTCAATAAATATTTATTAAATTGGTAATTCATTGAATATTAATACAAATTTATAACTTAATTAACAACTTAGATAAATATCTATTATATTCAGATAAAATTTATATTTAAATATACCTAAAAGAAGGATATTATTAATAAATAATAACACAAATTTCTAATTAGTTAATAATAATGTTAGTAAATAATAATACAAATTTCTAATTATAATTAAAATATGAATATTAATTTAAATTTATGTTATAAAATTATATAATGCATGCATAGTTAAATTATATAATTAATCAGTATATGACTTAAAAAAATAAGAATTTATTAATATCTATTAAATTCTTCTTAATTAATCAGTATATGAGTAGATATTGATAATTAAAAATAAATCATTTAATATTGATAGAGACAAAAAAGATATACAAAAAAAATAATTCGTTAAAAAAAATTGTATCTTTATAATTGTTGTTGCGTTATCTCTTTTTTGTGAGTGATTTAACAAAATTAAACCGTAATTTTTCAACTATAATTTATAATTCATTATATTACACAGTGTTATAATATATTATTAAATTATAAATAATTAAAATTGAATGAATAATTCAAATAAATATAATCAATTGTAAAGGTTACAAATTAATCATAAATTAAATTCTAAATTTAATAAGATTACATTAAAAAAAACTCATCTAAGCCCCGCTCAAAATTGTGGAATATAATACATATCATGATGAATTGACATTCTTACGTTGGATAACTGAAAAAATAAGCAATAAAAAACTACATAAATTTTATATATTTATTTCACATTTTCCATTTTAACTTTGATATCTTATCTATATTTCCATAATTCAGATGTATTTTTTTCACTTAAAATTGTAATTTTTTACTACTCTCTTCATTTTATTTTCTTAAATAAAAGAACTTTTCTATACTAAACAAAACTAATATATACTTAACATAATATTATTTAAATAATTAATCTAAATCTCGCGCATTGCGCGGGTCTTAAGAAGTAATTTAAGTAGTGATAATGTTATATTTTTATTAAGAGATCAAAATTGTTTTATTTTTAGAGAAATTAAATTCGTTCTCATAATTTTTTATTGATTTATTTGAAAATTGATTAATTTAATTTTTATAAGAATAGTTGAATTAAGTCTCATAGTTTTTATTGAATTATTTAAAAATTAATTAATTTACTTTTTTTATAAGAAATTAATGTGCGCAATAGAAAATAGAATGAAATAATTGTTGAATTAACTCTCATGATTTTTATTGAATTATTTAAAAACTAATTAATTTAACTTGTTATAAGAAATTAATGTGGGTAATAGAAAATAGAATGAAATTTTAATAGTTTGAGTTTTGATGTATGGTGGATATATAATTTGTACATGTATGTATGTTACAATAATATGTGTTTTGATATATCATGGATTTACAATTTGAAAAAAGTATATGTGATTATACATGGAATTGAGAAAGCAAAAGAAATGGTTTTTAGTTAGAGTAATAGAAGAGGATAAGTCATGAAATATAAAAATAAAAGTTTTTTTAATTAAATAAAATTTATAAATAAAATGTTACATATTTTTCTTAAATAAATAATAGATGTCTTGGAATGTTATGTTTTAAATAGTATATCATATTAGATTTTTAATGATGCGGCGAATAAAATAATGAGTTATCAACACAATAGTGTGAGGTTTAATTTTAATATATTATAATAATACATATTTTTCTTAAATAAATTATAGATGTCTTGGAATATTATGTTTTAGAGAGTTCCACATCATATTTTTAATGATGTGGCAAATAAAATAATGAGTTGTCAACACAATAGTGTGAGGTTATAATAATAGGTGTTTCGATATATCATGGATGTACAATTTGTAAAAAGTATATGTCATTATAGATGGATTTGAGAAAGCAAAAGAAATAAATCAACGAGAATACATGATTTTTAGTTAGAGTAATAGAAGAGGATAAGTCATGGAATATAAAAATAATTTTTTTTAGTTAAACGAAATTTATAAATAAAATGTTACACATTTTTCTTAAATAAATAATAGATGTCTTGGAATGCTATGTTTGAGAGAGTGTCACCTCAAATTTTTAATAATGTGGCGAATAGAATAATGAATTGTCAACACAATAGTGTGAGGTTTAGTTTTAGTATATTATAATAATACACATTTTTCTTAAATAAATAATAGATGTCTTGGAATGTTATGTTTTAGAGATTGCCACATCAGATTTTTAAAGATGTGGCGAATAAAATAATGAGTTATCAACACAATAGTGTGAGGTTTAGTTTTAATATATTATAATAGATAATAGATACTCATTTGATAAATAATAAACTATTGTATTTTAATATTCATGAATTATATATATATATATATATATATATATATATATATATATATATATATATATATATATATATATATATATATATATATATATATATATATATATATATATATATATATATATATATATATATATATATATATATATATATATATATATATATATATATATATATATATATATATATATATATATATATATATATATATATATATATATATATAATTAATCTTTATTATTTTTCCAACACAAATTTTTCATTTTAAATTTTTTAACAAGTGTCCCTAAGACACATTAGCATTACTTTTATTTTTTATAATCAAAATAAAATTAAATACAGTATAAGGAGCACTCAATCCCAAATCCAATAGAAAAAGACAAAAGCTCTAAGAAAAAGTACAACCAACTTTTTAAGCAAACTAAGGGAGTAAGATAGAAGTCATGAAAATTACAATTGGAATTGACAGCTTGACGATTACATTCAACTTCCAAACTAGTAATTAAGATTCAACGTGAAATGCGTTATCCAATACATTATTAGGATTCAACGTGATTTTCTTTGGGTGGTGATTCAGAGAAGAGGAAAAAGGCATGAATTAGGTGGGATCTCGTATACAAACTGAATAATCAAGGTGAATTGAGAGTTAAGCATTGTGAATTGTTTAATCTCTCTCTCTCTCTCTCTCTCTCTCTCTCTCTCTCAAGCAAATTGAAATGGTGGAATTTAAATGAAGGCAACGTATTGTGGTCGGACCTATTATCGACAAAATATGGTGATATCAAATCTATAATGCTTGAGGCGACAAAACCATCGATTAACAAGTTTGAATCCTTATTGTGTAGAGATCTGAAGCGTGTAGGACTGGTGGATGTGAACGACTATAATTGATTCGCAAATAGTATTTTGTGTAAAGTAGGAAATGGTTCTTCGATTTAATTATGGAGGAATACTTGTTGGGCTTTTCGCCGCTTAATAGGAAATTTCCATTGATTTATGCACGTGCGGTTGATCAAAAGCTTAAGGTTCCGAACATGGGGGATCAGGATGGTGAAGGTTTGACCTTGGATGTGGAGTAAAAGGTTGACAAACCACTGCAGGCAGATGAGGAAGATGAATTACAGTCACTAATGGTCATCTTGCAGAATATCAATCTGAAATGGTGGGAGAACGACTCGTTTGTGTGGTGGAGGGGCCAGCATGGTTTCTCTATCAAAATTAGTTACCAAGTGCATTAATCAGTGATCCATATTGATGTGCAGGTAAACATAAATATCCTTTAGCTTTTGAAATTGCTTTGACTACAAATGTGCCTAGCAAAATTTTAGTCTTCGGGTGGAGGTTGATTTTGAACCGGTTGTCGATGCATACCGCTTTAGCGAAGAGAGGAATCATCAATGGTATTGAAAATTTAGCATGTGTTTTCTGTTCTAATGTCGAGGAAAACCTCTGTCATCTATTTCTCGAATACTCGTTCGCTCTACATGTATGGGAACACATTTATAATTAGTTGGATTTACCGTTTCATGTTGTCGCAAACGCTTCAGATACTAATTGCAGTAGCTTTGCGAGTTTGCTCGATGGTAGAATCCATAAGAAGGTTCGTATGATGGTATAGTTGGCGGTTTGCTGGGCTTTTTAGCTGGCCAGAAACGAGGTCGTTTTTCATAATCTGTCTGTTCGCGTTGTTAATGTGGTTAATCGGGCTAAAGTTTTGGGTTGGAATTGGTTTTTCGCGAGAAACAAGGTTGTTGTAAGTTTATGTTAGAATGACTAGTGTTCATTCTCAGTGGAGTGTCTTATGAATCATTATTCTAGTTTGCTTTAGCCTTTGATTCATTTGACAATTCCTGATTTTCTCTATTTTGTATTGTTTGAGTACCTTTTGTACTCTTAACATAATATATTTCCTTATAAGAAAAACTTGCAAACAAATAATTTGTTGGAAAGAATTAACTTATTTACATTACAAACATCATGAAATAATATATTATTTCTCTTTGACCAAATGCACCAAATTACTGCTCACCAGATAAAACATTTTTTGCCTACGTTAACCTTCTTCTTTAGATTTTTCCTAAACATGCTAAAGTTATTCCAACTTGAATGGTTGATATCTATTTATGTACACATATCTAGTTTTCTACATCCTATCAAATTTGCTTTGAAACTTGACAATGGAATTGTAAGTGATAAAGAGTTTCCTCCTTAAAACATAAACCACAAGGAAAATCATGATTTTCGGTGAGAATTCCTCTTTTCCTAAGTTGATATGGTGAGAATTCCTCTTGTCCTAAGTCGATAAATATTGGAAATTAAAAGGATATGGTTAGAGAGATTGTACCAGAGATTTATATAGATTTGACCGAACATTGTTCTAGTCCTGTCCCCAAGAGATCTTTTTTTACTATAAACTTTGAGCTTTTGAAGGTTATGCCCACGAACCTTTATACAAGCCGATCTAGAAATTTTTACAACCTTATCCCAAACCAAAGATAGCTCTTACCACAAGTTAAGCTAAGGAACCTTTTAAGATATTTTCAGGTTGGTCTCAATAATAAAAAACATAACTTTTTTTCGGCAAAGTTCAATAAATGAAAATATAGATTTTATGACTAGTTTATCTCAAAAATCAAACTTAATCTTGTCAAGAGTATCACACTCTCAAAATCAAACAAACAACACAATCACTTACAAAACTCTTCCTTACAAGCAATGTTTCACTCACAAGCACTAAGGAAACTTTAAGTGAAAAAATATATTTTCTAGAGAGAGAGAGGGGGGGGGGGGGGGAGAAAATTAGAGAGAAAAATTCTAAAGAAAATTTAAATTGTTGGAAAGTAGCGTGAAATGAAGAGGAGACGATCATCCTTTATATAGGAGTTGGGAAAATCAGAAGAAGGAAATAATCCATTGGTATAATTGATGAGTCAATTGATTGGCATAATGCTCAAATCAAATGGCCAAGTCATTTTTAATCGATTATCATGCCCAAATAGGAAATATTGGATATTGAGTCATTTCAAGTCATTAAGGTGTTGTCCTAATTGTTTATCCCTACTCCAATTGATTGGCTTGATACTCCAACTGATTAGATGACTCAGAAAAGTTTTTTCAATCGATTGACACAAGCTAAGAATCGATTGGTTAGTTCAAAAATTGGTTTGAAAAAGATTGAAAACTTATTAGTCATTTGACTTGACTTAAAAAATAATTTTCAAGATAAAAACATTTGAAAAAGATATTTTAAGGTGGGTTTATGAGTTGCATTAGTACTTCAAAGTTACTTGCTTACTTTTACAAAACTCGGGTCACTCCAACAGACAGACATGACTTGACGAGCTTTCTACTTATATTTGAGGCTTTAAGATTATTTGTCAGATTGCTTGTGATCATATAATTACTTTAACTATTAGTTTCTTGTTGATGAGACATGAGATGTTTCTCTAGTAAGATCACCATCGTCAAGGTTGAAAGCTTATGCCATCGACTTTAATCATTATTGTAGTTGTCATACCGAAAATCCCCCCCCCCCTAGATCTCACCATAATTCTAGGAGCATCAACATTGATTATCTAACCTTAACCTATTTCAAGTTTGTCTTTGTCAAGATGCAGATGAATTAGGGTTTCATACAGTCAATAAATCAGGGTTTCTAGGGATTGATCAGTCAAGGTTTTGGATTAATACTCCACATAAAAAGTTTCTATATCATCAAGGATGTCACATGTGATCAATAATGAGTCCAATTTGAGTTTTTCACCAAGTGAATGGAAGCAGTGCAGTGCAAGAACCCTAATCAGGATTTCTTGTTGGAAAAGTCAATTGTAGTTTGACTTTTGGTCTAGAAGGTTTTCTAATGAGGGAATTGTGGTACATATGGCTCATATGACCCAATGAAGTCTACCCAAGAAGTTCCGAAGCCTCAGGGAACCCAGAACATCAACAATCGATCCAGAGATTTTCAACTGTTCAGTTCGTCTATCAGAAAAGTCAATTGTTTGGCCAACAGGGTTTTTACCCCAAATTAAAACCAAACTTATTTCCAAAATCATTTCACATCTAATTATGAATTTTGGTGGAGATTTAATTAAGGATTGATAGATAACTTGCAAATCACGAAACAGGGTAAGTAAAAAAACCCTAATTCTGATCAAACTTCAAATGATCATAACTTCCTAACCACACATCCAAATGGAGTGGTTCAAAGCTTGTTGGAAATGTCTTAGGGAGCCTTAAAAAAGTGTCCTGCTGACCCATGAGCAAAAATAAATGGATTTTGAGTTATGAGCTCATCAAGTTGTGAAGGATTTTAAACACTTAGAAATTTTGAGGTTTCTTGACTTGTAAGTCAAGAATTCAACATTTTCACAAGGGTTTTTTTTGACTTAGTTTCAAGAGGAATGGGCTCCTAACTCAAACATCAATGTTTTAGTACCTAATGAGGGCTTCCTAAAAAGTACAAGTAGGTTCCATAAATCCTCATGGTTAGGAAGAACCAAAGCTCACAAGTTGGCAAAAACTCACTGCTGCAAAACCAGCTCAGAATGGATGTCTTGATTCTAAAGCTTCCCAAATAACTTCTAATCAAGGTTTAAGCCTCATTTATGGTCTTCACATTGATAATGGAAGTGTTTAGCATCATATCCCACGAATTTGGCACAAGAATTGGAGAATATCATTGTTTAATGCAAGTTACAAAAGGTGAATAGTGAAGAAAGAGAAAAATGGTGGCTATCATCATCAAACCACCAAATATGCTACATCTAGTCACCTCCTATCCCCTCAAGCATGATGAAAATGACCTATAGGGAATTTAGAAGCTCTTGTTAGGGTGGCTTGAGGTCAGAAATGCAGATTTGCATTGGTTCCTCCAAAGATTTCCAAAGTTACAAGGCCAAAGTTGGCATTTTGCAACATTCTGCCCATGCCTCTTCATCAATACTATTGCCTATAAATAAAATCTCATTCTTAAATCCCAACAACACCAATTCCTTACTAGAAACCAGCTATAACTCTCTCCCTCACTCTATCACCAAGTTCTTGCAACTTTTCACAAAGTTTCCAAACCTCCCAAAATCTGCCTTGCATTTTCAATTTTAAAACCTTTTCCAAACACTTTACAACTCAAAAAACACTCCAAACACTTCACAAATTATGTGTTAGATCTGTCAAAGACCTCACATTATCCATAAAACCACTCAAGACAAAAGTCAACTACCAAAACCTCATTTGTTGACTTTTTTGCATTTTGGAGTGCAACCATTAAACCACTGCACTTCCTTGAGTTCTAAGACCAATCACACATCACATTTGACATATACAAACTATCCATAAGTGATTCACACTTCTGTAACAAGGTTTGAGCAAGTTTTCTTTTGAAATCTTTGGTTTTTTGGTGTTTTCTTCATTATCAAGGCATTATGTCCACTAGCTTGCTTAGAGGCTACTTTGAGCACCTACTTATCATCCTTGTAGCATTTTTAGACCATCAAGAAGCTTGTAGGACCTCTGGCTTTCTTGTTTCTCAAGCTTGCATCATAAGGCTACAAGAGGTAAGCCTATAACTGGCATTTCTCATGCCACTTTGAATTCTAGCCATGATTTTGAGTTAAACATTGCTTGGACATGTTTTATGTATGTTACGTGTCATGTATGTACCATTTCTTGCAGCAAAATATGTGTTTTTGAGACTGTCAAAATTCAGGTCACAAACTAGGCCTAACCTTGTCACATTTTGCTTGTTGATTCCAATCTGCCAAACCACTTGTGAATTTCTTGATTTCTCTTATGCTAACCTATATATATATATATATATATATATATATATATATATATATATATATATATATATATATATATATATATATATATATATATATATATATATATATATATATATATATATATATATATATATATATATATATGATGTTTGAACACTGGTATCACAAAGCACACCACTACACAATGTTGTCTACATGTTCTTGCATTTGGTTGTCACCAAACTTGCCCTACTATTGATGCTATCGGGTTTTCTTGTGGGTTCATGGTATGGAAAAAAATTTTTACCATTGAATTCCTTGTTCAAAAATACATAATTTGCACTTTTATTTCACCTCATTTGGTTAAGTTTTGACTGAGTTCCACTCCTTCATGCAAATGGCCTTAAGTTGCCTTACCTTGCTTTAGTTTTGCCCTCTTGGTGCACCAACTTCCCATGATCATAACTTGCTCATTTTTTATGCTATTGATTCCATTCTTTTTGAAAACTACTCCTTAACATGTCTATTTTCATTTAGTGAAGAAATAATTCAAGTATTATTATCCTAGAAATACTTTGATCCACTTGAATAACATGTGTTTTTTAGGGTTTTTCCATGGTGTTCTTGAACTTTTTCAACATGTAACTTGATTTTTCTTGTGAGATTTTTCTTGTATGATTCATATGTGTTTATTAAAATGTTTAAGTATTAAAAGTTGTTTGATTCATTTCCTTGCTATTGTTGCACCCTAAAATTTGTCCACCTGTATATTACTTTCATCTGTATATTCATCTACCAATTGTTAATAAGAAAATCCAAAAAATATGTGACTCTACTTATGGTTAAGGTGCAGAGTTTTCTGCAAGTAGTGTTGAATCAAGTATCAGTTGGGGTCTATCATAAGTGTTCCAGGGCAGGTTTTTGTGTATGATGTTATTTCTAGTTCAAGTGGTCCTAACTTAATCGTGGTCAGTCAAGAG
This sequence comes from Lathyrus sativus, assembly GCA_963859935.3. Classification (NCBI taxonomy): domain Eukaryota; kingdom Viridiplantae; phylum Streptophyta; class Magnoliopsida; order Fabales; family Fabaceae; genus Lathyrus; species Lathyrus sativus. The sequence continues at coordinate 67,500,931 of OZ012739.1, read as the reverse complement.
TTCTTTTTCAGGAACGAGACTAGGGTGTGCAATTCAGATAATATGTATTTAGGGTTGCAGTAAGGATTTGTGCTTTTCAATCAGGGTTTGGTGCGGTATATTGAGGTTTATAGCACAATTCATAATCTTCTGATCTTAGAAGCACTTTCTTGCTCAAATGGTTTATAATGAGGATTGTAGTTAATTATGGCTCAAGTGGTGGCGTTCAAGATGCATTCATTTGTGGATCAATTCATCAAAGTATGATCATATGTGGTCATGACTTTGCCAAAGACGTTGCAAGTGCACGATTTGTTTTATGTTGAGTTTACATTTGATCAAATAAGGTCCAAAGCCTTGGTGTGAAAGTGGTTATGATTGTTTAAACATGGAATCACATCTTTATTCAGCCTTGGGTAAAGATTCAAGATTGTGGATGTTTCTGGGAATTAATTCCAAGAGTGATGGTGTACCATAATGAACTATGCAATATTGTGAAGATATTTAATATATGGGTTGGTTGCTTTAAGCATCGTGAATTTGTTGTCAAGCTCCAAGCATGAAGAATAATATTTCTCAAGGTGAGAAGGTTTGGCCGTGAAAAAGTTTGTTCCAAATAACAAGGAGAGGCGAGGCAATATCAGTTCATTTTTGAAGGAGAGTTTAATGACGAATAAATTCATGGATTCAAAATGAGCGTTCTTGCTATTACTTGTTGTCATGTTATAAGGTGGGTCAAGGTGTATGCAAGTTTCATAATTGGAGAATAATGAAGCTAGCAAGTTTTGGTTGAAAATATATTAAAGTGCCATACACCTTTGTTATTACACGTTAACAACATGTAATGAATTCCATAAGCAACATTTGATATCACGGAATTATGTTGAAAATGTGTATTAGCCTAGAATCCAACAACAGTTACAAAAAAGAAGGTTTTATAGTATGGCTTAATACAACATTGATGTTTCTCAAGATTACTCCCTCTCCATTTACGTCTCACCGAAGAAGCGCAAGCTCGCAAGCTTTATTGACAATGGATCCTTCAATGTTGCGAATGTTTCTCTTGGCTGGGATGTGATTTCTTTGAATTTGTCAAGCTTGAAACCCGGTAGCACAACGTTACGACAATCGATGATTCGAGAAACTTACAATCCTTAGACCTACAAAACCGCAACACAAATGGGCAAACTCGTACAACACTCGGCGCATCAACTTGCTGCCGTTCGAAAGGTTTGCGCGAAATGAACTGTACAGAAATGTCGCGCGGCAATCGTAAAATAATTGAGGCATGAGGCTGATCCACACCTGCACTAAGGACAATATCAAGTTGAATAAATCTGCAAGGGAAAAAAAGAAGAATAAAGATATAGACAACATCACAGCAATAATAAATAAACCTTTTCCTAAACCTTCAGCAGGCCAGCGTACCGTGTACGACCCATCTCCGAAACTGCGAAAGCTTTAATTTGTAGCAGCTCCAAAAATCCACATCTCGCAACTCAAGTAAACCGCACTTGATCGAGAGATGATGTGCATCACTTTGTTCACACTCTGCGGCATCACAAATGCGTTTCTCATCAGCAGTACCTGCATAAGACAAAATCATCAAATTGGTTTTTGCACTCACTTTCCAAAGGACACAAATTCAGCCACTACAATCACAAACCAATACCTCATGAGGCCCCCTCCAAAATCGTACCAGCTACACCCTGCAGCAAAAGGACACAGGCCCCCTCCAAACTCTGCTACACAACCAGCAACATAAAACCATTAGCTTCACAAACAAACAAAAAGACAACTCTGTTACAACTACCAAAACCGTACCACCAGACAAGCTCTGCAAACCACTACTGCACCCAACACGCCAGACAAGAAAACCAAACCTGCGATAATTGGGCAAAATAGTACCAAAGGAAAACTCTATGAGAGGTTTGTTTTAAGATGAAGAGAGGAATAGGGGAAGGGGCCAGAAAACATACCTAGAAAAGAAGACCACTCTTCAACTCTTCTCTGAAAAACCAAGACAACCTTCATAATAGGCACAAAGATAAATCAAGAAAACCCTAGTTTAGCAGCTGCGAGCTCACCACAACCATCATCAGTCCGCCCAATGTTCATCATTATCACTTTATCACCTCCAAAACGTTTCTGTTATCTCCTTCAAAATAACCAAACAACCGCCATTCTCAACCAACATTTCTTCCACTTTATCTACTCCGACCAACAACTTCTCACCACAGAAATCACCACACTAAACTTTCCTCCATTAAACCTCCAACAAAACTCAAACCTCCTTCTGCCCTTTAATCTTGGTGAACCCACGCAGCCTCTTCTTTCTTCCAATTGACAAATCCAAAAGACCCCTTCGCCTTCTTCTTAAAACATGTTTATGCTTCAACATAAAGAACAAAACTGTAGAAGCTAAGAAGTTCCTCTTTTTTCTCAAACCGTTATCGAAACATCCCCAAACTTTCCTCGAATCAGACCCTAAATCTTCTTCATCAAACTCTCACCGCTTTTTTTTTCCGCCATCACCACCAAATCTCAAACCCACAGCCCTCAATCAATCAACCGCAAAACGACTTTAACCCATTTTCTGAACCCAGCTTCGAACAGACCTTCTTCAAATCCATCTTCACCATTTATCAAAACCTCCATGTATGAGCACCTTCCAAACTGAAAATCACCTTCAACACAATCCAGAAAATCATTCTAACCGTAAATCAATGGAACCACCGTCTTACCACCTTCAAAGCTCTAAACCGAAACAACCGCAACAAACCCAATCCGCAACACCACCTCCGCCGTGTCCATCTGAAACCCCAGAACCATATCTGATTTCTTCAATAAAACCTATTTCAGAACAAAACCGGAAAGATTGAGATGAAGAGAAACTCATAGTGAAACGTAAAAAATATTGAATATAGAGCTGGATAAGAGACAGAGACGGAGTGAGCGAGAACCTGGATTAAAAAGGAACAGACGAAAATCAGGTCGAAAGTTGAACCTTGCTCATCGTTGTTGCCCGATTTAAGGTGGGATTGTGATGATCCTCTCTCGTTTTTTTTGCGAATATTGTTGTTGTTCGATTGCGATTCACACTCCTTCCATGGCCGCGTTTTTATTGGTGTTGCTCAATCTGCTCGAATGACGATACGCGATGATGGAGAGGATTCTCTTCTGAGCGTATTCATCTTGTTCGACCCATTGGTTTTTTGAGTGGTGTTGGGTATCAGGTTCCCATGTGGGGCGGTGGGTTTTAGGCCCATTTGGCATACCCCATTTAATCCTCACCTATTCTGTACACACCCTTCGCTTCTCTTCTCTTTCTTTTTTTTTTTTTAAATATTAATTTGTATTTTTATTAATTTAATTTTAAGATTTGTTAATAATGTTTTTCTGTTTATATATAAATTTATATGTTAGTTTTGTTAATAACATTTTATAAATAAGTTATATATTTCATAGATTTTATAGCATTTTGTAAGTATATATTAGCTTTAGTTATTATTTTTTAATGTACATTATATATTATATATTCTAGAGTTTTGTGTATATACATTTTATCTAGAAGCTTATTTTCTATTTAGAGTTTGGATTTCATTTTTCTTTTCGACTTTATTTCATTTTTCACCGTTTCGGTCGATGACGAGACCTCCGTAATTCATTACCAGTCAAATTATTGATGAGTAATGTTGAATCTGAGACCACCTCTTTTCTCTCTTCATTACTTGTCCCGACTCGATTCAAAAACACTGTCAAACAATCTTCAAAATCAAATCATCTTTGTATTGAGCTAAACGAGGGGATTAAGTGTAGACTTTCTTCCTCTCCGAGTGTTGGGATGCCCACTGTAGTGAGGGTGGTTTCGACGCTCGTCTTTCAATACGAAGACGCTTCCACCCTTCTCTCTTAAAACCTCGGTCCCGCACCGAGTGCATTTTCAAAATCCCTTTCAATAGAAAATCGACTTCTCCTTGTATTGGACTAAAGAGAAAGGATTAAGTGTAGACTTCTTTCTTTCCGAGTGTCAAGATGCTCACTGTAGTGTGGGTGGTTTAGACACTCGTCTTTCAATACGAAGACGCGACTTCTTCCACCACCTCTCTGTTGCACCCCAAAATTTTCCCTCACAATACAAGACTTTGTGTTCCAAGAAGGTTCACAAGGTTCACAAAATTCATAATTGGTCAGAAGAGTTGACAATTCCCTCAGACAATGCACCTCCTAAGCAGTGCATCCAAAACTAGGGTTTTGACTTTAATCAGGCTAAATGGACTTCCAAGACTTCAAGTGAGCTTCATAACATCTTATATGTGTATAAGAACCCCCATGTCAAGTTTCAAGACTTTTCTCAAAAGTTTGCTCAGTCAGATGATCAGATAAGTCAAAAGCAGTCAATGCAGTTAAAAGGTCAAACTGAGGTCAACTGTGGTCAAACCAAAGTCAAACTTCATGATTTTTTTTTTTGCCAACATCAAAGAGAGGTTGGGTGAGAAATATTATCATAATAACTGTAATACCCCAAATTTTGCCCTAAGATTTGTCGTCGCATTTCATTGCATTTAATCAATTACTAACAAATTTGTGTAGTCGTTTGACTTTTTGCAGGTAAATATCATATGGCATGCATTTTTTTTCTAAAAAGTAAAAATGGCACAATTGGCAGGAGGACATGTGTAAGGAGTTATGAGTGTGAGAGGTTGAGAGTTCGAATCTCACCTTTGTCACTTTTTTTGTTTTTTATTATTTTTACTCTAAATTTTTCTATCTTTCATTAAAAAAATAACAAAAATAGTTTTTTATTATTATTTAATTATTATTTTCGTATTTTAATTAAATCATTTTTTAAAATATTATTTTTTTCACTTTTTTCTAAATTATTCATAAAAATATCCAAAAAATCATAAAATAAAAAATATTGAAAAAATTTTGTTCTTTTTATAATATTTTTTATTTTAGGAATCAATAGGATTATTAGTTTTTATTTTAAGTTTATTTTAATTATTTTAAATTATTTAAATTTTATTTTTTCTTAACTAATTATTTAGTTTGGGCTTTAAAATGGGCTTTAGGGACATTATTGACAATTTGGTGTTAACCCTAATTTGTTCCCTATATATACATGTGTTGCCTTGTTGGAAAAAAGGGGAGAATGAAAAAAACCTAAGAGGAGTGAGTGCCGTTTGCCGTTATTTAGTTTTCTTCTTCATCCATTACTATTGTTTCTTTTTCTTCATCGTTTACCGTTATTTCTTTTCCTTCCTCTATTACTGTTGTTTCTTTTTCTTCATCTTTTACCGTTATTTCTTTTTCTTCATCTATTACCGTTATTTCTTTTTCTTTATCTATTACTGTTACGTTTATATATATATATAATTTTTAAATTGTTAGAGTTTATATATATAAGATTTTTGATCGAATTATGTCGATACGATGTTTGCACATTTGTGTGCATGACGCGTGACATTTGTGTTAGTTCGATCTGGTTGCGATGATCGCATTTTTGTGTGAGCAATAATACTATTTTTTGCTTAATTTCTTTTTCTTTGCGATAAATTTTGTTTCGTCCGATTTAGATCTGGTTGCGATGAGCGCATTTCTGCGTTAGCAACATTGTTGGGTTATTTGGCACATTTAAAATTCATTATTGCTTTATTATTATTATTATTATTATTATTATTATTATTATTATTATTATTATTATTATTATTATTATTATTATTATTATTATTATTATCATTATTTATTATTATTATCATTATTATTACCATTATTATTATTATTGTTATCATTAATTTATTAAAATTTGTTATAATATAAAAATCTGTTTTTTAAAATAAATAACATTAACATCTTTTCCAAATTAATATGAAAACCTATTATTTTTAAGAAAAACTTTTTTAGATAAATTTAAAATAATAACTAAAATCTTTTTTTTTTTAAATAATAACTAGAACCGTTATTTATTTTATTTTATTATTGTTCAATTCAAATTTCATTATCATATTGTATCTGCTCCTCTCATGTAACCTCGCGAACTTAACAATCGCTCTTTAAATTCTGCCTTTAAATTTCTGCTTGCATGGTTTAAATTATGACATTATCTCTCTGTTTGCATGATTCAATTATCTCACGCGTTTACTATTATTTCTGTCACATTGCACACATCCGAAGGTTAGGTCTAACTGTTTGGCCGCCGCGCCAATAGTCCGTAAAACTTCACACATTCAATTTCAAATCCTCAAAACTACAAACTACAAACCCTAATTTTCACAAATGCCTCGCCGCAGGCAAAATTACAATTTTACCCTTAGCATTAGGTCAAAGAGCCGCCGCGCTCATTTTAGGGTTTCCCGCCGTGGAATCCCTAATTTAACCCTAATTACAACTTAACATTTCAACGTAGAGATTTGGAGTTTCTACACTCCACGTAAGCGTGTCCTTAAGATGCGTTTATTCCCCCTTGAGACCTTGACCACAGTCAAGAAGTTTCTAACCTCCCTATTGAGGGGAACTACGATTACTCTGATTCCACTCCCGTAAGGATACGTAGGCACAAGATGCGATGTCTTGCCGAGTAAACTTAGAATTAACCCCCTTTATTATTTATTATTGCTTATTTATATTTTATTTATCTTTGCTATTTAATTATTTTGCTTATTATTTTGTAATTGTTTCTTGGATGTAAAGTTATTTAATTATTTAATTATTATTATGGTTAGTAATTAGGGAGTGTAACAACATGTATGTAATATTAAAATAAATTTAGATCACTTTTAAATAAAGATAATTAAAATAAACACGTCACACACGTAAGTCGATTTTGATCGCCGTCTCACTTCCTAAGGATATCCCTCAAGTTGCCTACGAATAATGGTTAAGTGGGGTGTATAAAGCAAGTCCCTCAAATGAAAAAATCATCAAAGTCCCTTATGGTTGCCTTTACGAATCGAGTCCCTTTCGAAAAATGATGATGGTCCCTTATATGTGCTTATTACATCCCACAATGGCCTTCAAAGTCAAATTGTCCCTCACATGTCCCTTAACATCCAAAGTAAGGACTACCCACTCCATTATAGTAGGGATAGTCTTACTAAAGGAAAGAATAAAGAATAAGAAAGACCTTTAAACATTAGGGTAGGTTACTCCTAGGTACTTGCTCACTTCAAAACTTTTTCACACTTAAACAAATTTCCAACAAAATTTTCAAACAAGTTCTCAACACATCCTTACATGGATTATTTATTAACTATTCTGAAAATTTTCTATTCACACACTACAATTTCAAAACAATTCAAAAGTGAGCTTAAGTACCTAAGAGCCCATGGATAACCATGGATGAAAAGGGTGCTAACACCTTCCCTTTTCATAACCTACCCCCCGGACCCAAAATATTCTCTAAGGTCTTTCCTGTTCTTTTATAACCTTTCCTTATGGATAAAATAAAAGTCGGTGGCGACTCTTGCTATCCGCAACATTGTTTAAAGTCAGTTCTCCCACCGTGTTACAGAACTGGCGACTCTGCTGGGGATCTATTTAAGAGGGGTACCCTTAGGAATTAAGATCACTTTAAATTGTTTGCCTTGTTTGCTTTATTATTATATTGTTGGGGTGCTCTTATGTGTGAAAGGTCCTAACCCGGATCTAGTGTACCTTAGGTAAATGGCAATAGACCAAGGAAACTGTACGACGTATATCGATACGGTTGATCGGGTGGCCATAGTTAGTGCGACTTCTTGGTTGGTGCTTATATTCCTTAAGTCAAGTTGAGGATAATATTGAGGCTGCCATATGTTGTCAATGCACTAACTGACTTTTAGAACCCTAGTTAACTCATCTTGGCCTTTAGAAAGTAGTGAGGTAACCGGCTTTGGTGCAGACTGAAGTTGGTTGACACTCGATACTACGCTCATTGAGATCTTAAACTTGGAGGGTTTTGGTTGGCAAGTAAGTTGCCTTCTGAACAACCACCCTTGTGAAGGATCAATGATATTGAGATCCCTTAGAACCTGGTTACTTTTGTAGGACAGGATGAACCATCTAACTTCAGGGGAGGGTACTTGCCTTTGAACCTCATGCAAGCCTTTAAACCTAGGGTTATGGTGTGACTTGTTTGTGTGTGCCACATGTTTGTGATTGAGCATGACATCATGACATCATCATGCATCATAAGCATATCATTTTCCCTAACCATTTCAAGGACCAAAGGATTTATCTTTGTTCTTTGTTGCAGGTCATGGCTTCTGCTCGTAGAAACACCATCAGGATCAACTTTGTAGGGATACCTGCTAAGCTCAAGGAGTTGGTTTCCCTAGTGCCTGATCATTCCCAGTTCAACAAGAGACATGGTCACTCATTGGATCTAGTTACTTCAGGGTTCAGTGAAGACATGATGAGTGTGCTGTTTCAGTTCTTTGACCCTAAGCACCATTGCTTTACATTTCCTGATTATCAGCTGGTTCCAACCATGGAGGAGTTCTCTAAACTTCTGGGTATACCTGTTCTTGATCAGAAGCCATTCACAGGCTTAGAGAAGGAGCTTAAACCAGAAGTTATTGCTGCAGCTCTACATCTGAAGAAGTCTGACATTGTTCTAGAGACGAGAAGTGGAGTTAAAGGTATTCTTGCCAAGGTATTAGTGGATAAAGCTCAAATGTTCTTGAAGGCTATGAGCTACGATGCTGTTGAGGAGATCTTAGCCTTATTGATTTATGGCTTAGTGTTGTTCCCCAATCCTGATCAGTTCATAGACGTTCATGCCATCAACATATTCCTGAGTCACAATCCAGTGCCTACCTTACTTGGAGACATCCTACATTCTCTTCACACCCGTACTACAAGGGCAAGAGGAACTTTGATGTGCTGCATACCTTTACTTTCTAGGTGGTTTATTTCTCACCTTCCTCGCTCAGTAATGAAGAATGAGCAAGGGTTCAGATGGTCCAAGAGGATCATGTCACTTTCTCACTCAGACATCCATTGGTGCTCCAGATCTATGGAGAATGTCACCATCATTGACCGTTGTGGGGAGTTTCCTAATGTGACACTTCTAGGCATAAGAGGAGGCATCACCTACAACCCATCTCTAGCTTTACGACAGTTTGGTTACGCCCGGAGCGATGGTCCACATGACATATTGATTCAGGGCATTGTGTTTGATTACGACAACGATCTTCAGGGTTACCGTCAGAGATTCATCCGAGCTTGGGGAAAGGTAAACAGGATTGACAGCAAGACACTGGAGCCTAAGTACACTATTCCTATGGAGGCTTATCTCAGATGGGTACGATCTCGTGCTCAGACACTCATGATGCCATATCCTGCCGTCCTACCAGTTACCATGGAACCTGTTGCTGAAGGAGACACAGCTTATACCATCCTTCACCCAGACATGCCTACTGATATGGAAGACCTGCAGAGATCATGGATCCAACTGAAAGAGCAAAGGGATACTTTCGAGGCTCATTACAAAGCAAGCCAAGCAAGGATCCTAGAGCTAACAAAGCTACTTCATGAGGAACGAAACCTCAACTCATACCTCAACACAAAGAGGAAACGTCCATGGGAGACTTAAAACCCCATCTTTTGTACTTATTTCGTTTTCATTTTTTGTAAGCCTAAAAGGCAAAACAAGTTATTACTAATAAAAAGTTACTTTCTTGTTTGTTTAAGCAAATTTAAATCCTGCGGTCCTTGAAAACATTGCATATGCATTCCCATATCATTGCATCACAGGTTTATAATTGTGCACAGGTTTCTCATCTTCTCGCTGTTTATTTCAGCAATGGCTCTTGAACAATCAGTTAAGGATCTCCAGGCACAGAATGCACAGTTCCAAGAGCTGATCCTGAACCTATCCAAGGGGCAGGATGAATTGAAGACACTGCTGGCCAAGAAGACTAAGAAGGCTAGAAGGTCTGCTGGGTTGCTCAACATGGGAAGAAGGTTCAAAGGTCCTGCCAAGACCAAGGAACAGGTTGAAGACTATGAATCTGAAGAATCTGAGCAGGAGAGAGGCAGTCTCCACAACACTATGGGGGACTCTGATTCTGAGGCTAACTACTACCATGAGCCTAACGAAGACAAATTCAAGATGCTGGTGGATAGAATGGATGCTATGGAATTACAGAAATCATCTGGGCTGGATTTTGAGGATTTGAGCTTGATATCTGGGATGGTCATACCCATTGGATTCAAAGTTCCTACATTTGTTGTCTATGATGGGGTCTCTTGTCCCAAATTGCATCTGAGGTCTTATGTCAGAAGAATTCAACCCCACACTGCTGATAAAAAGTTGTGGATCCATTTCTTTCAAGAAAGTTTATCTGGAGCTCAGCTAGAGTGGTATTATCAGTTGGAGAGTGTCAACATCAGAGATTGGAATGACCTTGCTGAAGCTTTCTACAAGCAATATCAATACAATGCTGACTTAGCCCCCACTCGCATGCAGCTTCAAAGCATGTCTATGGGTGCCAAAGAAAGCTTTAAGGAGTATGCTCAGAAGTGGAGAGACTTAGCTGGAAGAGTTCAACCCCCTTTGACTGATAGGGAGTTGGTTGATATGTTCATGTGTACGCTGAATGGTCCGTTTTACAGTCATCTCATTGGAAGCTCATCATCTGGCTTCACTGAGTTGATCATGACAGGAGAGCGAGTAGAGAATGGTATCAAGAGTGGTAAGATCCAAGTGGGCACTTCTTCATCAGGTGCTGCAAAGAAGCCTCCCACTGGGAAGAAAGAATCTAATGCTGTGTATGGTCAGCCTGATCGTAACAGAAGGCATCAGTCTGTTAGTGCAGTTCATATTTCAAATCCAACTCCTGCAACAACAGAGCAGCCTCAAGGCAACCAACAGAGGGCTAGAAGACAGTTCACGAAGATCAACATGTCAATGGCTCAGGCATTGCAACACTTGTTGAAAGCTGAACTTATTACCCTGAGGGAGGCCCCTCAGAATCCCAATGTTACCTCTCCCAAGTACAATCCCAATGCACGATGTGCATATCATTCAAACTGTCCAGGACATGATACTAATAACTGCTGGGTCTTGAAGAACAAAATTCAGGATATGATTGATGCTGGAGAAATTGAGTTTGATCCACCAGGTACTCCAAATGTGATTACAGCTCCAATGCCAAATCACGAGAAGACTGTCAACGCCATTGATGAAGATATTGATGAAGATCTGCATGTCTATTCAGTTATGGAGTTGAGCACACCATTGTCTGTTATCAAAAAGAGGTTAGTACAAGCTGGGATCTTTCCAGGTTGTCATGAAGATTGTCTATATTGTACCTATAAGCCGGATAGTTGCTTCATTTTGAGAGATGGGATTCAACGTCTCATGGATAAGTATACTATAGTGTTTGAAAGAAGACCAGCATCTGTAGAAAGTATGGTGGATCATCTGACTCAGGGTAAGAAGATTGAAGAGGTTGACATGGTTGACAAAGTACCACTAAGAATCACTTCAAAGGGTCCCATTAAAATCACTCATCAGGGCCCAATCAAGATTACTGCTGAAGGTCCTGTGAAAGTTGTTGCTGAAGCCAGAGTAGCTCCTCTGATCATTACCACTCCTGGTCCTATTCCTTATACATCTGACAAAGCTGTGCCTTGGCACTATGGGTCTGATGTTTACATCCATGGTGTCAAGCAGGAGCCTTTACCTGATATGCCTGTTGACATTGATAATATTGCCGGATCTAGCAAGATCACTCGTAGTGGAAGAGTCTTCTCTCCTCCAGTTGCTTCTAAGAGTGCGGTTACTCCTGCTGTTACTTCCACCACTGATGCTCGGGGCAAGGGTCCTGTTATTGAGCCTGTATCTACTGATGTGCCAGCTGCTGATGACCTCTCTAAGCAGATGGAAGAAGTATTGAAAATCATTCGCAAGAGTGATTATGATATTGTTGATCAGCTGGGGCATACTCCCTCAAAGATTTCTATGCTCTCCCTGTTATTATGTTCTGAGGCTCATGCCAAGTCATTGATCAAGTTTCTAAAGATGGCTCATGTACCCAGTGCAATTTCTGTGGACCAGTTTGAGAATTGTGTTGCTCACCTGACCTATGACAACGGGTTAGGATTTTCTGATGCTGACTTGACCCCTGCCAAGAGGGATCATAACAGGGCCTTGCATATTTCAATTGAATGCAGGGGCACTACCCTGTCTCATGTGCTGATAGACAATGGTTCCTCTCTGAATGTGTTGCCTAAGGAAGTCCTGAACAAGCTGAGTCCTGAAGATACGGTATTGAAGCCCAGTAATATTGTGGTAAAGGCTTTTGATGGTTCTAGAAGAGTAGTGCATGGGGAAATTGATCTTCCAATCAAGGTTGGTTCTCAGGTGTTCACTGCTACATTCTATGTGATGGATATTCGTCCTTCGTACTCATGTCTGCTTGGTCGTCCCTGGATCCAGGGGGCAGGTGCGGTGACCTCCACATTACATCAAAAGTTGAGATATCCGGTGAATGGAAAAGTTGTTACTGTCTTTGGAGAGGAAGAATACTTTGTCAGCCATGTAAACACTTTCAAGTATCTGGAAGTAGAAGGTGAATACATTGAAACTCCATGTCAGTCATTTGAAGTGGTTCCCTGGGCTGTTAAGGATTGTGTGACTCCTCCTGCTGTGAAGAAGGTTCCTGTGGTCATCAGAAACCCTCCAACAATGGCAATGGCCTCCCTCAATGATGCAAAAGCTGTGGTGGAAGAAGGTGGTTGTACTATTTGGGGTCAGCTTCCTGATATTCCATACAAGTCTGACAAGTTTGGTTTGGGTTTCACTGCAGAGTCCCAGAAGGCTGTTCGTCGTGCTCGTGCTGTTCGTATCACCAATCAAGGGGTTATCAATGCTGTGGGAGATCAAGATGAAGACCACAACTTGGAGGCATGGATTTTTCCTACTGTGGGTGCTGGACTCAATAATTGGAAAGCTGAAGATGTTATCCCTATCTCCTTTAGTCAGGAGTAAATACTATTACTGTGTTATGTTGCCATGTGCCTTACCCGGGGCACAATGGTGTGCTTGTTACGGGTTGTCATTTCATTTGCATACTTCATTCAATAAAATCAATGGACGTTTCGTTTTCGTAAATATTGTGTTCCTTGTCTTTCTTTTTCTTTTACTTTTATTTTTGCTTTATCAGCTATGTGTTCTTACACACACCCACGTCACTAAAATGCAGATCCTCATCCACTCTGGATCCAGTTGATAACAGTTCTACTATTGCCAATTACAATTTCGAGAATCCGATCTATCAAACTGAAGACGGAGACGAGGACGATTGTGAAATACCTGTAGAGCTTGCTAGGTTGTTACAACAAGAAGAGAAAGCTATACAGCCACATGAAGAGCCAGTCGAAGTTGTGAATCTGGGAACTGAAGAAAACAGAAAAGAGGTCAAGATAGGGGCTGATTTAGAGGACAGTGTCAAGAGCAGGTTGATTCAGATGCTACGTGACTATGTGGAGATCTTTGCTTGGTCTTATGAAGATATGCCAGGGTTGGATACAGACATTGTGGTTCACCGTTTGCCAGTGAAAGAAGATTGTCGTCCAAAGAAGCAGAAGGTTCGTCGTATGCGTCCTGAAATGTCAGAAAAGATCAAAGCAGAGGTAATGAAACAGTTCAATGCAGGGTTCTTGGCCGTAACTTCTTATCCTCAGTGGGTTGCAAATGTGGTACCAGTTCCTAAGAAAGATGGTAAGGTACGTATGTGTGTAGACTACAGAGATCTGAACAAGGCTAGCCCTAAAGATGACTTTCCACTTCCTCATATTGATATTCTGGTAGACAATACTGCTCAGCATAAGGTATTCTCTTTTATGGATGGTTTCTCTGGTTACAATCAAATCAAGATGGCACCTGAAGATATGGAGAAGACTACATTTGTGACACAGTGGGGCACCTTTTGCTATAAGGTAATGCCATTTGGTTTGAAGAATGCAGGGGCAACATATCAGCGTGCTATGGTGGCTTTGTTTCATGATATGATTCATCATGAGATAGAGGTATATGTGGATGATATGATAGCCAGGTCTCAGAATGAAGAACAACATCTTGATCATCTGCACAAGTTGTTTGAGAGGTTGAAGAAATACAGGTTGAGATTAAATCCAAACAAGTGTACTTTTGGAGTTAGATCTGGAAAGCTCCTGGGTTTCATTGTCAGTGGAAAAGGTATTGAAGTGGATCCTGCAAAAGTGAAAGCTATACGAGAGATGCCAGCTCCCCGTACTGAGAAGGAGGTTAGAGGTTTCTTGGGACGATTGAACTACATTGCAAGATTTATTTCCCAATTAACTACCATCTGTGAGCCAATCTTCAAGTTGTTGAAGAAAGATCAGGTGATGGAATGGAATGATGAGTGCCAGACTGCCTTTGATGAAATCAAGAGATATTTGCTAGAACCTCCAATTTTAATGCCACCAGTTGATGGAAGACCCTTGATTATGTATTTAACAGTATTAGACAACTCAATGGGGTGTGTATTGGGGCAACATGACGAGTCTGGTCGAAAAGAGCAGGCAATATACTACCTTAGCAAAAAGTTTACCGACTGTGAAACAAGATACTCACTGCTCGAGAAAACTTGCTGCGCTTTGGCATGGGCTGCTCGCCGACTAAGACAGTATATGTTGACCCATACTACCTTGTTGATTTCGAAGATGGATCCAATCAAGTACATATTTGAGAAACCTGCTCTCTCCGGAAGAATTGCAAGATGGCAAATGATCTTGACGGAATATGATATACAGTATACTACTCAGAAGGCCATTAAGGGGAGTGTTGTTGCTGATCATTTGGCTCATCAAGCAGTAGATGATTACCAGTCAATGAATTTTGAGTTCCCTGATGAAGGCATTATGTCTGTTACCAAAGAACCTGGACAATATGAGGGACCATTTGTAGTCAAGACAGTGTTCTCAGGAGGTGCCATGATACTGACTACAATGGATGGTGAAGACTTCCCACAACCTGTAAACGCAGACATAGTTAAAAAATACTACGCATAAAAAGAGACCCGCTAGGTTGACAAGCCTAGGCAAAAATAAGGGCATCCCGGCAAACCAAAAGGGTTTGGGCAAAAATTAGGGATATATGTATAAAAAGATGTACACCCGGCAAGTCGAAAACCTGAAAAGGCGGCTTGGGCAAAAAAGGGTATCCCGGTGGATTGAAAACCTGAAAGGGCAATCCAGGCAAAAGTTAGGGATTAAAGCGTATGACTATGTCTCGTTTGGATCACTCATGAAACTGCAACCAGTTGTACTACTTACTCAAGCTCAAACAGATAAAGCTCAATCCAATCGTTTCCGTCTCAACAGCAAGAAGATGAGATACTTGAGTGGCAATAGTAGAATTGAAACTCAATAGGATTATTTCCCACATAGCTGATTCTTTTTGTAAAACTTCATGACAAAATTCTCTTACTAGGGTTTATGTCTCCTTGTACAAACTTACCCGTGTATGGGTCACTTTTGATATAAATAAATTCCATCTTTTGAATCCAGATTTACTTTTACCCTATTTACATAAGCGAAACGTCCATTGGTTGTGTTTGAATGTATGTATGCCTTTGAATATGATTGATGTTTATCAGAAATGCATGTATGCTTTTAATATGATTGATGTTTACCAGAAATGCATGAAAATGCAGTAATAGTATTTACTAAGGACGAACGAGGGAAGGATTTCAACGAAGCTTCGCCGGTTCATCTTTACAAGACAGTTACAAACCATCAGTAGGACTAATCCATTTTCACAAAGTCTAATCTCCCCTGGAATTTATATCCATCTCTTTTATCCTCATACGGATATACGGGAAATTACTTTCCAATAAGGGCACGATGAACGAAGACGGGATGTTATACTTATCCTACTATCAAACGAAAACGAAGGTTATCTATACCCTACTATCCCCAACAACGGGAGGTTATCTATACCTTGTTATCCCCAACAACGGGAGGTTATCTATACCTTGTTATTCCCAGCAGACGGAGGGTTATATATTCTTCAACAACGAATCGGGATTTATTTTCCTTGGCCAGCAGTTGTTATACAAGGATATCCAGACACTTCCAGCAGTGTCATAGCATACATACATCATTTACATCATACCATAACATATATGTCTATAGTACATTACCTAAGTGCATCATGTCATACATGCATACATAAAGCATAAACTAATGTTGTTATACAGAATGCTACCTTGTTTTCAGGTTAATTATCCAACAAACAATCTTATGATCTTTGGGACTGCTTTATTGTAACCTCAGGGTTACTTTATCCTCCTGATGAGCTTCTTATTACTTTGGGACTGCTTTATTGTAACCTCAGGGTTATTTTATCCTCCTGATAGCCTCTCATGACTTCAAGACTGCTTTAGAGCTACTGATTGCTCTATCCTCCTGAAATCATCCTATTACTTCAAGACTGCTTTAGAGCTATTCATTGCTCTATCCTCATGAGGTCATATTACTACTTCAAGACTGCTTTAGAGCTATTGATTGCTCTATCCTCCTGAAGCCATCTAATTATTTCAAGACTGCTTTAGAGTTATCCATTGCTCTATCCTCCTGAAATTACATTATTATTTCAAGACTGCTTTAGAGCTATCCATTGCTCTATCCTCCTGAAATCATTACTTCAAGACTGCTTTAGAGCTATTGATTGCTCTATCCTCCTGAAGACATATCACATTATTACTTCAAGACTGCTTTAGAGCTATTGATTGCTCTATCCTCCTGAAGCCATCTAATTATTTCAAGACCGCTTTAGAGTTATCCATTGCTCTATCCTCCTGAAATTACATTATTATTTCAAGACCGCTTTAGAGCTATCCATTGCTCTATCCTCCTGAAATCATCACTTCAAGACTGCTTTAGAGCTATTGATTGCTCTATCCTCCTGAAGATATATCACATTATTATTTCAAGACTGCTTTAGAGCTATTGATTGCTCTATCCTCCTGAAGACATATCACATTATTATTTCAAGACTGCTTTAGAGCTATTGATTGCTCTATCCTCCTGAAGCCATTATTACTTCAAGACTGCTTTAGAGCTATTGATTGCTCTATCCTCCTGAGGTCATATTTATCACTTCAAGACTGCTTTAGGGTTATCATTATTGATTGCTCTATCCTCATGAAGACATGCTGTATTACTCCAGACTCCTGACAGTTCTCATTATACTACTGAAGAACTTTCCCCTAGTGGCATCTTTAAGCCCACTCAATCATGTTCAACCAACCATCAATATCACTCCATGCACTGGTGAGTGCAAATTTTTGGGCTTTTGTGTTCAATCCCCTTCAACCTTCCAGGTTACGACTGGCAAATATACCAATCTAACCCCTCAGGTTTCAGAAAATTGAACAGGGGCAGCTGTTGCACCCCAAAATTTTCCCTCACAATACAAGACTTTGTGTTCCAAGAAGGTTCACAAGGTTCACAAAATTCATAATTGGTCAGAAGAGTTGACAATTCCCTCAGACAATGCACCTCCTAAGCAGTGCATCCAAAACTAGGGTTTTGACTTTAATCAGGCTAAATGGACTTCCAAGACTTCAAGTGAGCTTCATAACATCTTATATGTGTATAAGAACCCCCATGTCAAGTTTCAAGACTTTTCTCAAAAGTTTGCTCAGTCAGATGATCAGATAAGTCAAAAGCAGTCAATGCAGTTAAAAGGTCAAACTGAGGTCAACTGTGGTCAAACCAAAGTCAAACTTCATGATTTTTTTTTTTGCCAACATCAAAGAGAGGTTGGGTGAGAAATATTATCATAATAACTGTAATACCCCAAATTTTGCCCTAAGATTTGTCGTCGCATTTCATTGCATTTAATCAATTACTAACAAATTTGTGTAGTCGTTTGACTTTTTGCAGGTAAATATCATATGGCATGCATTTTTTTTCTAAAAAGTAAAAATAGCACAATTGGCAGGAGGACATGTGTAAGGAGTTATGAGTGTGAGAGGTTGAGAGTTCGAATCTCACCTTTGTCACTTTTTTTGTTTTTTATTATTTTTACTCTAAATTTTTCTATCTTTCATTAAAAAAATAACAAAAATAGTTTTTTATTATTATTTAATTATTATTTTCGTATTTTAATTAAATCATTTTTTAAAATATTATTTTTTTCACTTTTTTCTAAATTATTCATAAAAATATCCAAAAAATCATAAAATAAAAAATATTGAAAAAATTTTGTTCTTTTTATAATATTTTTTATTTTAGGAATCAATAGGATTATTAGTTTTTATTTTAAGTTTATTTTAATTATTTTAAATTATTTAAATTTTATTTTTTCTTAACTAATTATTTAGTTTGGGCTTTAAAATGGGCTTTAGGGACATTATTGACAATTTGGTGTTAACCCTAATTTGTTCCCTATATATACATGTGTTGCCTTGTTGGAAAAAAGGGGAGAATGAAAAAAACCTAAGAGGAGTGAGTGCCGTTTGCCGTTATTTAGTTTTCTTCTTCATCCATTACTATTGTTTCTTTTTCTTCATCGTTTACCGTTATTTCTTTTCCTTCCTCTATTACTGTTGTTTCTTTTTCTTCATCTTTTACCGTTATTTCTTTTTCTTCATCTATTACCGTTATTTCTTTTTCTTTATCTATTACTGTTACGTTTATATATATATATATATATAATTTTTAAATTGTTAGAGTTTATATATATAAGATTTTTGATCGAATTATGTCGATACGATGTTTGCACATTTGTGTGCATGACGCGTGACATTTGTGTTAGTTCGATCTGGTTGCGATGATCGCATTTTTGTGTGAGCAATAATACTATTTTTTGCTTAATTTCTTTTTCTTTGCGATAAATTTTGTTTCGTCCGATTTAGATCTGGTTGCGATGAGCGCATTTCTGCGTTAGCAACATTGTTGGGTTATTTGGCACATTTAAAATTCATTATTGCTTTATTATTATTATTATTATTATTATTATTATTATTATTATTATTATTATTATTATTATTATTATTATTATCATTATTTATTATTATTATCATTATTATCATTATTATTACCATTATTATTATTATTGTTATCATTAATTTATTAAAATTTGTTATAATATAAAAATCTGTTTTTTAAAATAAATAACATTAACATCTTTTCCAAATTAATATGAAAACCTATTATTTTTAAGAAAAACTTTTTTAGATAAATTTAAAATAATAACTAAAATCTTTTTTTTTTTAAAATAATAACTAGAACCGTTATTTATTTTATTTTATTATTGTTCAATTCAAATTTCATTATCATATTGTATCTGCTCCTCTCATGTAACCTCGCGAACTTAACAATCGCTCTTTAAATTCTGCCTTTAAATTTCTGCTTGCATGGTTTAAATTATGACATTATCTCTCTGTTTGCATGATTCAATTATCTCACGCGTTTACTATTATTTCTGTCACATTGCACACATCCGAAGGTTAGGTCTAACTGTTTGGCCGCCGCGCCAATAGTCCGTAAAACTTCACACATTCAATTTCAAATCCTCAAAACTACAAACTACAAACCCTAATTTTCACAAATGCCTCGCCGCAGGCAAAATTACAATTTTACCCTTAGCATTAGGTCAAAGAGCCGCCGCGCTCATTTTAGGGTTTCCCGCCGTGGAATCCCTAATTTAACCCTAATTACAACTTAACATTTCAACGTAGAGATTTGGAGTTTCTACACTCCACGTAAGCGTGTCCTTAAGATGCGTTTATTCCCCCTTGAGACCTTGACCACAGTCAAGAAGTTTCTAACCTCCCTATTGAGGGGAACTACGATTACTCTGATTCCACTCCCGTAAGGATACGTAGGCACAAGATGCGATGTCTTGCCGAGTAAACTTAGAATTAACCCCCTTTATTATTTATTATTGCTTATTTATATTTTATTTATCTTTGCTATTTAATTATTTTGCTTATTATTTTGTAATTGTTTCTTGGATGTAAAGTTATTTAATTATTTAATTATTATTATGGTTAGTAATTAGGGAGTGTAACAACATGTATGTAATATTAAAATAAATTTAGATCACTTTTAAATAAAGATAATTAAAATAAACACGTCACACACGTAAGTCGATTTTGATCGCCGTCTCACTTCCTAAGGATATCCCTCAAGTTGCCTACGAATAATGGTTAAGTGGGGTGTATAAAGCAAGTCCCTCAAATGAAAAAATCATCAAAGTCCCTTATGGTTGCCTTTACGAATCGAGTCCCTTTCGAAAAATGATGATGGTCCCTTATATGTGCTTATTACATCCCACAATGGCCTTCAAAGTCAAATTGTCCCTCACATGTCCCTTAACATCCAAAGTAAGGACTACCCACTCCATTATAGTAGGGATAGTCTTACTAAAGGAAAGAATAAAGAATAAGAAAGACCTTTAAACATTAGGGTAGGTTACTCCTAGGTACTTGCTCACTTCAAAACTTTTTCACACTTAAACAAATTTCCAACAAAATTTTCAAACAAGTTCTCAACACATCCTTACATGGATTATTTATTAACTATTCTGAAAATTTTCTATTCACACACTACAATTTCAAAACAATTCAAAAGTGAGCTTAAGTACCTAAGAGCCCATGGATAACCATGGATGAAAAGGGTGCTAACACCTTCCCTTTTCATAACCTACCCCCCGGACCCAAAATATTCTCTAAGGTCTTTCCTGTTCTTTTATAACCTTTCCTTATGGATAAAATAAAAGTCGGTGGCGACTCTTGCTATCCGCAACATTGTTTAAAGTCAGTTCTCCCACCGTGTTACACTCTCCTTTCACAACTCCTTTCCAAAACCTTTCCCACTAAAACATCGGTCTTGTACCGAGTGCATTTTCAAATCTTTTCTTAACAAAAACTTGAATGGTCGTGGAGTGGTTAGGCGTAGGCCTTCTCCTATCCCGAGTGCTGACGTTTACCGTAGGGTTCTCTGTCGCAAAGCACTTACCATTCAAAACCAAAAACATCTTTAATAAGAGAACGAAGTTCTCTTTGCATTGAATTAAAGAGAAAGGATTAAGTGTAGACTTCTTCCTTTCCGAGTGTCAAGATGCCCACTGTAGTGAGGGTGGTTTCGACGCTCGTATTTCAATACGAAGACGCCTCGTTCGCCACACCCTTTTATAACAAAAACTTTGAGATAAAGAATTGGGTACTACCTGTAAGGGTTACTATCCGAGGACCTATCTCGCCCCAAAAACAATCTCAACCAATCAAACATGATACCTTGCCTCGCATGGCGAAAACCAACCTTTCAAACAGGATATGTTACGTCCGTTCTACCGCAAACAGGTACGCCTAAGTCTCCAACGAGCGAGCAGCAAAACACCTAACTGCTAGAATGCGCACGATAGCATCATCCATAAAAAACACCGGTTACCCGTAGTAGCACGAACTACGTTTGCTCTGATTTCTCATGTCAGATGAGAATACGTAGGCACAAGACGGCGATGTCTTGGCGAGCTCCCTTTTTCACCTTTCACCCGTAGTTAGCCGAACTACGGCTGCTCTGATTTCTCATACCAGATGAGAATACGTAGGCACAAGACGGCGATGTCTTGGCGAGCACATTCCCCCCTATATCTGTAGTTTCCCGAACTACGTCGACTCTGACTTTCTCATGTCTATTGAGAATACGTAGGCATAGGACTGCGAAGTCCTACCGAGTCTGTTCTTTCTCTCTTCTTCCCCGTTCTCTCTTTCCTCCTAACTTTCCTGTTTCTAACCCTTCTTTTACCCAGTGGAACACTTCTTATAGCATACTATTTTAGCAAATAAATTCACACATCGACAAACAAAAGGTTCCCATCGAGTACGATGGATGCGAGGGGTGCTAATACCTTCCCCTCGCATAACCGGCTTCCGAACCCGTTCTTGGTCGCGAGACCATCTTATCCATTTCTTTCTTAAGGTTTTCTAGATATTTTCCTTTCCCCTCACGGGATAAATAAAGTTTGGTGGCGACTCTTCTGTCCTTTCTTTTTCGCCTCCCCGTCGTTGCGCGATGCATTTTTCGAGTAGCGACAGCTGGCGACTCTGCTGGGGATACTTAGCCAAACCTAATTTGTTTGTCGTGTTTGTGTTTTGTTTTTTGCTTTAATTTATTTTGTGTTTTATTCTTTACCTGTTGGGTTTATTGGGATGGGTTGTAAGGATAAAGCTTTCTACCCGAGCTTTTGAGTATACACTAAGATTAGGAGGTGGTTTCTTTCTGATTTGCGAGACGTAGGACTCGTTGAATTGGTTTGAATTCCACCGCTCAGATGAGACCCCGTTGGAACAATGATGTCTTACGTGTAGTCGTAACGGCGTCTTTATTTCCAATTGGGAGTCCTTGACTCTGAGGACCTTTTGTAGAACCTTATTCCGAAGGTTCCTAAAACATAACTTTGTGTTCATCCTTTGAAGGGATTACCGTCTTACGAGTAGTCGTTCTGATGGAAAACTTTTAAGGGTTAGTACATGGGACTTTGTTTAAAAGCCTTTGGAATACCCTCTTATAAACCAATATATTACCCACCCGAGGTGAGAGGTATCTCGTTGTATTTTCTTGCAGAATTTGTGACTTTGATCCTTTGTGTGTTGCATTAGCATTTTGCATTGCATTTCATTTGCATCTCATTTTTGCATATCCATCCTCAACCGGAGCAGAGAGCTTACCAGTCTTTTGTCCAACCCGCAGTTGATTTCCCGACATTCACATTGGATTTGAGTTAGCTTCTGGAAGGATCATGGACTCAGAGGAGCAGAATTTGGTTGTTACGAGGGCAGAGTTTGAGATGATGAAGAATCAGTTGGATCAACTCATGGAGGCCATGTCAGCTATGACAAGAGGAGA
The DNA here is from genome assembly GCA_963859935.3 of Lathyrus sativus. NCBI lineage: Eukaryota > Viridiplantae > Streptophyta > Magnoliopsida > Fabales > Fabaceae > Lathyrus > Lathyrus sativus. Next base: position 67,478,077 of record OZ012739.1, on the reverse strand, counting down.
GACCAATGTTCAGAGGACTCCAGTGAACAATGTTGCTCAAGCTCAGCATGTGCAGATTCCTGTCGAAGATCAAGAGCATACTATTGTTAGAGATAGAGATTCATCTTCTCTCCATGACTCGGACTATCAGAACTTCACTTTCTCTATGCCAGATTCCCAAAGGGTTGTTCCAAAGATTAATCCTAAAAACCCACAGACTGTTGAGTTTATGAGAAGGTATCGTCTGTTGGATGAAAATCTTGATGCCCTGATGAGTCAAAACACTCTTAATTTGAATGCTTCGAGCATGTGTTTGGTGCCAGGTCTTGTGATGCCTCCGAAGTTTAAGGCGCCCAATTTTGAGAAGTACAAAGGGGATAGTTGTCCGAAGCAGCATTTGGTGATGTATTGCAGAAGAATGACCTCGCATGTCCACAATAACAAGCTTATGATTCACTGTTTCCAGGAAAGTCTGAGTGGGGCATTGTTGAGTTGGTATATGTAGTTGGAAAGTGGTTGCATCCGATCATGGTCAGATTTAGCCAATGCCTTTGTGAAGCAGTACAACTACAATCTCGACATGAATCCCAGCCGCATGCAGTTGCAAGAATTATCTCAAGCGGAGAATGAATCCTTTAGAGGGTATGTGCAGAGATGGAGAGAATTAGCTGCTCGTGTTCAACCACCACTTCTGGAAAGAGAATTGGTTGACCTATTTGTGGATACCTTGCAAGGTCCGTACTATGATAGAATGATTGGTAGTAAGGTAGTGAACTTTTCTGACTTGGTAAAAGCAGGAGAACGTATTGAGAGCGGAATCAAGAGTGGAAAGATCCGATACATCTCAGATACCTCAGTTTATGAAAGTGAATCAGTTGTCAGCTCTAAAGAGGAATGGGAAAAAGAAAGTAATGCTATCCCAAAATCTCCATTACCTCAGATTCAGTTTTCAGACGTTTCAAGTATTCAGAGTCAGCAATCTGTTAGGTCTGTGTATCAGATATTTGCTCCCCTACAGAGTCAACATTCATACCGTCATCAGCAGCGTCAGCACGCCCGACGAAGACCGAGGAAGCCAGAGAGACATTTCACTCAGTTGCCGTTGTCGTACAGTCAGATATTGCCAGACTTGATCAGAGGTGGTTTGATAGTGCCGAAGAAAACTGATCCAGAGACTTCTCCACATCCTTCAGATTCTGATGTCAACGCCCGTTGTGAGTACCATGTTGGGGCGCAAGGGCATTCAACCGAAGACTGTAAGGTGCTGAGAAGCAAGATTCAAACACTGCTTGACTCCAACATGTTCTCAATCACACCTCAGGGTATCCAGATCAATGATCCTCCTTCGTCCAGTCATATGGGTTCGGCAGCTAATGTCATGGAGGGATTCACCGAGAGCATATGTTCAGAAGAGTATCAGACGGATTTCGATGAGCAATTCTAAAGATGGCTGGTTCAGCAGCAAGTCAAGAATGAAAGCCCAGTTCCCTGAAGCTGGCAATCTTTCTATCGTGTTATTCCTTTGCATTTGTAGTTTCTTTTCTGTTTAAGTGTGAACTTATTTGCAAATTTCATTTGTAAGACGTGTTTGTTTTCGATTGATAATGATAATGAAATGAATATGCATGTTTTGATTAAATCCATTCGTGTTCACTCAATATTGCTTTTCCATTAATGTCAAACGCTTGTTTAAGCAGAATTCCTTGAGGAAGGATGACGAAATTGAAAGACGCGCAAGCTTCCGAATGTATGCTTTTGAATAAAATCTCTGCTGATGATGTACAGGCATTGTTTCAAATTCCTAAACACCGGAGATATAAGGATGTTAATCCCTTGTCAACCCCTTTAAGCCTAGTAGTAGGAGTTTCTTTCTGAAAACGAAAAACCCTCAATCTTAACCTAGGGCAGGGTAGATGTCAGTTAATTTGACCGAGCATCCAGATTGCAGAAGAAGTGTTCCCCGTTCGAGGATCAATCACACCCGTAGAGGTCGTACCTAAAAAGCCGAGAAGTGAGACAGTCACAATCCCTTCAACAAGTCAGACCAGCTGGTGTCACATTGATTTGTTCCGAAAAAAGAAAAGAAAAAACAGAAGCCCGCTAAGTCGAATCTTGAAAACAAACGACTTAGGCAAAAATTAGGGCATCCCGCTGAACTTTGAAATCAGAAGATGTACTCAAAAGAGTCAGTCCAAGCAAAAATAGAGAAATATAAAATGATGAAAAACAAGTCGTGTGAGCCAGACACCAAAGACGAAAAAGCGAGTGACTGTCACTCCGAAAACTTATGGTTTCCTGAACCATCACTCCTATCATTCAACCTTTAAGAGGTGAGTGCGTGTGTCGAATTAGCTGAACATAGGATTGAAGAACATCAAGGAGAGTGGGTGGGTTAAACAGAACTTTGACCCTTACATCCTTTCTTTCAAACCGTGAACCTAACCAAGTTACAACCTTCAAAAGTCCTAATTGAAGCAAGTTTGTTTCGAAAGCATACTTCGGTAAAGTTCGCGTCGAAACTGACTCCTAAAAGGATTTTTCTTACCCTATGGGTATTGATATTGACATTCCGATAAGTGATTCATTCACTATATATCACAACTTTTTTTTAGTGAACGGACTTGGATTTCAAAACTGTCATATGCATTGCATTGATATTATCATTTGCAAAACAATTTGTTTTACTTGCGAGTGAGTACTTGACAGCAGGAAAGTTTCTATAGTGGAAAGTTTGATCGGTAAGATGCAGAACACTTGAGTACTCCGTTGAGCAGGGGCAAGGCATATCAAATGATCATCAAAGGAGTCAGCCATCCGAAGATCAATTAATCTGGGGCAATCAGGTCGAGATTCGATAAATCTCTCGAAGTCAGCCAGGGGCACTTCTCCACAAATCGACCAATCAAGGGCAAATCACTTCAAGGCTGGGGCAGGTCACCCCAAGAGCACAGATATTATCCTTACCCAAAAGGCAGCTAATCGGAAGCACCTCTCTAAGGTTCATGATGCTGAGGCAGTTCCTATCAAACCATCAGGGTACAGAGATTTATGATTTCCTTTCAAGGAACATCCCCACAGAGATCCCACAGGCTGGGGCAAAATCAGAAGTAAAGGAATTGTTCCTCTCTATATCTTCAGAGCTACTCAGAGCTATTCAAGCAGGTGTAGTCAATCTCCAGGTTCAAGATGAATGTCAGGAAGTCGTAACCCTTCGCCTGTCTTCCCCAGCAAAAGCCCAATCATCATTGGCATGTGTAAGCTATCCCCAGGAGAGTCCAATCATACTTGGCACATCCGGTTATTCCCAGCGGAGTTGGCTTCACCTCTTCAGCATTTATTTTGCTGGAGTGTTTCTTTCAGATCCAGCTTTCCCCAGCAACCTGAGCCTGCATCTGCATTTTTTGCATATAGTTATCATATTTGCATCATCTTTTGCATCTCATCCTCGAATGCATAGCATTTCCATTTCGTATGGAGCATTACGCCATAGAAAAATTCAAACATATGCATGTGAAGCATAAGCCAGTTTTTGTTAGCCTTCCGTGGCAACCTGAATCACTCTTCCATCAAGACGATGGTATATCAACAGCTTTGTTCAGACAGCTCATCCGCTTACTTACTTTTGGCTTCCAGATCATACATCGGTCGTACTTTGTCCATCAACCCCTTGATGATGACATCCCCAGCAGATTTTCCTCTCGTCTATCATTAGACGATGCGAGATTTGGATTTGATGTTCCTCTCGTCTATCATTAGACGATGCGAGATTTGGTTTTGATGTTCCTCTCGTCTATCATTAGACGATGCGAGATTTGAATTTGGTGTTCCTCTCGTCTATCTTTAGACGATGTGAGATTTGGATTTGATGTTCCTCTTGTCTATCATTAGACAATGCGAGTTTTGGATATAATGTTTCTCTCCGTCCATCACTGGACGATGTGAGTGTTTTGGATATGGCATATTCTTCCTGTCTACCATTAGACGATGTGATTTTGACGATGTGAGCTCTGGATATGATTTTTCTCTCTGTCCATCATTGGACGATGTTGAGAATTGACGGCGATGTCAAATATTTTTATTCTCCCAGCGGCAAGGTTGGATGTTAGCTGGCGGCGATGTCAGGTAATTTTGTTTTCCCAGCGGTGAGGTTGGATATTTTTCTGGCGGCAATGTCAGAGGTTTATTAGCACCGTGGTTGTCTGGCGGCAGTGTCAGAGTTCTGTATCCCCACAGGTACTTGACGGCGATGTCGGGTGTTTCTCAGAGTTATAGTTAGCTGGCGGCGATGTGAGGTAATTTTGTTTTCCCAGCGGCGAGGTTGGATGTTTGTTTCTGGCGGCGATGTCAGGTGATTTAGTTTCCAGCATGTTGGGTGTTTTGGTTGTCCGGCGGCGATGTCAGACGCCTTATTTTTGTGAATGACTGGCGGCGATGTCAGGTGTGATTTACCGATTAATTGTTTTGAATGACTGGCGGCAATGTCAGAGGAATTTTATGTGGAGTTCTGACGACGAAGTCAGATGTTTTACCGAATTGGATATTGATGACTGACGGCGAAGTCGGATGTTTTACTTGGTTGACGCCTGATGGCGATGTCAGAAGTCTCATTTTACGGTTGGCAAATTTCTGGGTTCTTTGGTATTCAACCGCCTTTTACCATGAATGTCTGAAAGCGTTTTATTTTCATCCCTTCTGGTCCAAGTCGATTGAATAGGGGCAACTGTTGCACCCTAAAATTTGCCCACCTGTATATTACTTTCATCTGTATATTCATCTACCAATTGTTAATAAGAAAATCCAAAAAATATGTGACTCTACTTATGGTCAAGGTGCAGAGTTTTCTGCAAGTAGGGTTGAATCAAGTATCAGTTGGGGTCTGTCATAAGTGTTCCAGGGCAGGTTTTTGTGTATGATGTTATTTCTAGTTCAAGAGGTCCTAACTTAATCGTGGTTAGTCAAGAGTTCTTTTTCAGGAACGAGACTAGGGTGTGCAATTCAGATAATATGTATTTAGGGTTGCAGTAAGGATTTGTGCTTTTCAATCAGGGTTTGGTGCGGTATATTGAGGTTTATAGCATAATTCATAATCTTCTGATCTTAGAAGCACTTTCTTGCTCAATTGGTTTATAATGAGGATTGTAGTTAATTATGGCTCAAGTGGTGGCGTTCAAGATGCATTCATTTGTGGATCAATTCATCAAAGTATGATCATATGTGGTCATGACTTTGCCAAAGACGTTGCAAGTGCACGATTTGTTTTATGTTGAGTTTACATTTGATCAAATAAGGTCCAAAGCCTTGGTGTGAAAGTGGTTATGATTGTTTAAACATGGAATCACATCTTTATTCAGCCTTGGGTAAAGATTCAAGATTGTGGATGTTTCTGGGAATTAATTCCAAGAGTGATGGTGTACCATAATGAACTATGCAATATTGTGAAGATATTTAATATATGGGTTGGTTGCTTTAAGCATCGTGAATTTGTTGTCAAGCTCCAAGCATGGAAAATAATATTTCTCAAGGTGAGAAGGTTTGGCCGTGAAAAAGTTTGTTCCAAATAACAAGGAGAGGCGAGGCAATATCAGTTCATTTTTGAAGGAGAGTTTAATGACGAATAAATTCATGGATTCAAAATGAGCGTTCTTGCTATTACTTGTTGTCATGTTATAAGGTGGGTCAAGGTGTATGCAAGTTTCATAATTGGAGAATAATGAAGCTAGCAAGTTTTGGTTGAAAATATATTAAAGTGCCATACACCTTTGTTATTACATGTTAACAACATGTAATGAATTCCATAAGCAACATTTGATATCACGGAATTATGTTGAAAATGTGTATTAGCCTAGAATCCAACAACAGTTACAAAAAAGAAGGTTTTATAGTATGGCTTAATACAACATTGATGTTTCTCAAGATTACTCCCTCTCCATTTACGTCTCACCGAAGAAGCGCAAGCTCGCAAGCTTTATTGACAATGGATCCTTCAATGTTGCGAATGTTTCTCTTGGCTGGGATGTGGTTTCTTTGAATTTGTCAAGCTTGAAACCCGGTAGCACAACGTTATGGCAATCGATGATTCGAGAAACTTGCAATCCTTAGACCTACAAAACCGCAACACAAATGGGCAAACTCGTACAACACTCGGCGCATCAACTTGCTGCCGTTCGAAAGGTTTGCGCGAAATGAACTGTACAGAAATGTCACGCGACAATCGTAAAATAATTGAGGCATGAGGCTGATTCACACCTGCACTAAGGACAATATCAAGTTGAATAAATCCGCAAGGGAAAAAAAGAAGAATAAAGATAAAGACAACATCACAGCAATAATAAATAAACCTTTTCCTAAACCTTCAGCAGGCCAGCGTACCGTGTACGACCCATCTCAGAAACTGCGAAAGCTTTAATTTGTAGCAGCTCCAAAAATCCACATCTCGCAACTCAAGTAAACCGCACTTGATCGAGAGATGATGTGCATCACTTTGTTCACACTCTGCGGCATCACAAATGCGTTTCTCATCAGCAGTACCTGCATAAGACAAAATCATCAAATTGGTTTTTGCACTCACTTTCCAAAGGACACAAATTCAGCCACTACAATCACAAACCAATACCTCATGAGGCCCCCTCCAAAATCGTACCAGCTACACCCTGTAGCAAAAGGACACAGGCCCCCTCCAAACTCTGCTACACAACCAGCAACATAAAACCATTAGCTTCACAAACAAACAAAAAGACAACTCTGCTACAACTACCAAAACCGTACCACCAGACAAGCTCTGCAAACCACTACTGCACCCAACACGCCAGACAAGAAAACCAAACCTGCGATAATTGGGCAAAATAGTACCAAAGGAAAACTCTATGAGAGGTTTGTTTTAAGATGAAGAGAGGAATAGGGGAAGGGGCCAGAAAACATACCTAGAAAAGAAGACCACTCTTCAACTCTTCTCTGAAAAACCAAGACAGCCTTCATAATAGGCACAAAGATAAATCAAGAAAACCCTAGTTTAGCAGCCGCGAGCTTACCACAACCATCATCAGTCCGCCCAATGTTCATCATTATCACTTTATCACCTCCAAAACGTTTCTGTTATCTCCTTCAAAATAACCAAACAACCACCATTCTCGACCAACATTTCTTCCACTTTATCTACTCCGACCAACACCTTCTCACCACAGAAATCACCACACCAAACTTTCCTCCATTAAACCTCCAACAAAACTCAAACCTCCTTCTGCCCTTTAATCTTGGTGAACCCACGCAGCCTCTTCTTTCTTCCAATTGACAAATCCAAAAGACCCCTTCGCCTTCTTCTTAAAACATGTTTATGCTTCAACATAAAGAACAAAACTGTAGAAGCTAAGAAGTTCCTCTTTTTTCTCAAACCGTTATCGAAACATCCCCAAACTTTCCTCGAATCAGACCCTAAATCTTCTTCATCAAACTCTCACCGCTTTTTTTTTCCGCCATCACCACCAAAGCTCAAACCCACAGCCCTCAATCAATCAACCTCAAAACGACTTTAACCCATTCTCTAAACCCAGCTTCGAACAGACCTTCTTCAAATCCATCTTCACCATTTATCAAAACCTCCATGTATGAGCACCTTCCAAACTGAAAATCACCTTCAACACAATCCAGAAAATCATTCTAACCATAAATCAATGGAACCACCGTCTTACCACCTTCAAAGCTCTAAACCGAAACAACCGCAACAAACCCAATCCGCAACACCACCTCCGCCGTGTCCATCTGAAACCCCAGAACCATATCCGATTTCTTCAATAAAACCTATTTCAGAACAAAACCGGAAAGATTGAGATGAAGAGAAACTCATAGTGAAACGTAAAAAATATTGAATCTAGAGCTGGATAAGAGACAGAGACGGAGTGAGCGAGAACCTGGATTAAAAAGGAACAGACGAAAATCAGGTCGAAAGTTGAACCTTGCTCATCGTTGTTGCCCGATTTAAGGTGGGATTGTGATGATCCTCTCTCGTTTTTTTTGCAAATATTGTTGTTGTTCGATTGCGATTCACACTCCTTCCATGGCCGCGTTTTTATTGGTGTTGCTCAATCTGCTCGAATGACGATACGCGATGATGGAGAGGATTCTCTTCTGAGCGTATTCATCTTGTTCGACCCATTGGTTTTTTGAGTGGTGTTGGGTATCAGGTTTCCATGTGGGGCAGTGGGTTTTAGGCCCATTTGGCATACCCCATTTAATCCTCACCTATTCTGTACACACCCTTCGCTTCTCTTCTCTTTCTTTTTTTTTTAAATATTAATTTGTATTTTTATTAATTTAATTTTAAGATTTGTTAATAATGTTTTTATGTTTATATATAAATTTATATGTTAGTTTTGTTAATAACATTTTATAAATAAGTTATATATTTCATAGATTCTATAGCATTTTGTAAGTATATATTAGCTTTAGTTATTATTTTTTAATGTACATTATATATTATATATTCTAGAGTTTTGTGTATATACATTTTATCTAGAAGCTTATTTTCTATTTAGAGTTTGGATTTCATTTTTCTTTTCGACTTTATTTCATTTTTCACCATTTCGGTCGATGACGAGACCTCCGTAATTCATTACCAGTCAAATTATTGATGAGTAATGTTGAATCTGAGACCACCTCTTTTCTCTCTTCATTACTTGTCCCGACTCGATTCAAAAACACTGTCAAACAATCTTCAAAATCAAATCATCTTTGTATTGAGCTAAACGAGGGGATTAAGTGTAGACTTTCTTCCTCTCCGAGTGTTGGGATGCCCACTGTAGTGAGGGTGGTTTCGACGCTCGTCTTTCAATACGAAGACGCTTCCACCCTTCTCTCTTAAAACCTCGGCCCCGCACCGAGTACATTTTCAAAATCCCTTTCAATAGAAAATCGACTTCTCCTTGTATTGGACTAAAGAGAAAGGATTAAGTGTAGACTTCTTTCTTTCTGAGTGTCAAGATGCTCACTGTAGTGTGGGTGGTTTAGACACTCGTCTTTCAATACGAAGACGCGACTTCTTCCACCACCTCTCCTTTCACAACTCCTTTCCAAAACCTTTCCCACTAAAACATCGGTCCTGTACCGAGTGCATTTTCAAATCTTTTCTTAACAAAAACTTGAATGGTCGTGGAGTGGTTAGGCGTAGGCCTTCTCCTATCCCGAGTGCTGACGTTTACCGTAGGGTTCTCTGTCGCAAAGCACTTACCATTCAAAACCAAAAACATCTTTAATAAGAGAACGAAGTTCTCTTTGCATTGAATTAAAGAGAAAGGATTAAGTGTAGACTTCTTCCTTTCCGAGTGTCAAGATGCCCACTGTAGTGAGGGTGGTTTCGACGCTCGTCTTTCAATACGAAGACGCCTCGTTCGCCACACCCTTTTATAACAAAAACTTTGAGATAAAGAATTGGGTACTACCTGTAAGGGTTACTATCCGAGGACCTATCTCGCCCCAAAAACAATCTCAACCAATCAAACATGATACCTTGCCTCGCATGGCGAAAACCAACCTTTCAAACAGGATATGTTACGTCCGTTCTACCGCAAACAGGTACGCCTAAGTCTCCAACGAGCGAGCAGCAAAACACCTAACTGCTAGAATGCGCACGATAGCATCATCCATAAAAAACATCGGTTACCCGTAGTAGCACGAACTACGTTTGCTCTGATTTCTCATGTCAGATGAGAATACGTAGGCACAAGACGGCGATGTCTTGGCGAGCTCCCTTTTTCACCTTTCACCCGTAGTTAGCCGAACTACGGCTGCTCTGATTTCTCATACCAGATGAGAATACGTAGGCATAAGACGATGATGTCTTGGCGAGCACATTCCCCCCTATATCTGTAGTTTCCCGAACTACGTCGACTCTGACTTTCTCATGTCTATTGAGAATACGTAGGCATAGGACTGCGAAGTCCTACCGAGTCTGTTCTTTCTCTCTTCTTCCCTGTTCTCTCTTTCCTCCTAACTTTCCTGTTTCTATCCCTTCTTTTACCCAGTGGAACACTTCTTATAGCATATTATTTTAGCAAATAAATTCACACATCGACAAACAAAAGGTTCCCATCGAGTACGATGGATGCGAGGGGTGCTAATACCTTCCCCTTGCATAACCGGCTTCCGAACCCGTTCTTGGTCGCGAGACCATCTTATCCATTTCTTTCTTAAGGTTTTCTCGATATTTTCCTTTCCCCTCACGGGATAAATAAAGTTCGGTGGCGACTCTTCTGTCCTTTCTTTTTCGCCTCCCCGTCGTTGCGCGATGCATTTTTCGAGTAGCGACAACTATGTTCATGTTTGCTTTTATGAATGCATACATGTGAAAATGGCCTGTTAAACTTCATATGTGACCTATACCATGTGTCGCTACTGCGAAAATCGGCGCCGGCTGACAGAAGAGTCGCCACCGTGCGTTATTTATCCCAACGGAGGGAAAGGAAACGCTCGAAGTAAACCTCGCAAAAAACGGGGAAAGGTATGGTCATCGCAACCAAAACCTGGGTTCGGGAGTCGGTTACGCAAGGGGAAGGTATTAGCACCCCTCACGTCCGTCGTACTCGACGGGATCCACGCTTGCTTGGGTTGTCTAAAGGATGCAAAACAATCTATCTACGGCTGCTAAATCTAAACAGAAGAGAATTGATTCGATAGAGCGTCGCACTCTATGCCTACGTATTCTCAAGCGAGAAAGTCAGAGTCAACGTAGTTTGGGACTACGGGGAAAAGATTGGCTCGCCAAGACCTCGCGTCTTGTGCCTACGTACTTCCACACTGCATGGAAGATCAGAGCTTTACGTAGTTCAGGCTAACTACAGCTAAACAAGGATTCTCACACAGCAGTGAGAAAAACAACTGGCTTCAAAGGTCGGGAACCTATGGGCAAAACTACAGCTTGGTCTCAAATGCACTCGGGCAAGAGAGAAAAAGGGTAACGATTAGTCGTCAGCGGGAAAGTCTCGATCGCACAGCAGCGAGAGAACAAAAGTCAGTTGTTAGTATGCTCGCTAGGATATCGCATCCTATGCCTACATATTCTCGTCTGGTACGAGAAATCAGAGCAGCTGTAGTTCGGCTACTTCGGGACCACAGCTCAAATCTCGTTTTATTAACATTCTGAAAAAATGGTTACAATGCTCGAATACGGAAAATAAATCTCCTAGGAAATACTATCCTATCCTATCCTGAAAAAATCGAATGGAAAAGAGTCCCCTAACAAGTGGACTTTTAATTCTACCTCTAAAAAGGTGTAAAAGAATTCTATAAAGAATATACCCTAAAAAAAAACTATGTGACAATTTACTATCTCCTAAAAGCTAAAATATAAAATCCATGCACTACTATTTTTATATTTTTTATGCCACTATTTTCCACACTTTTTATTTCAACTATTTTTCTCACATATTCTTTTTCAATTTCTTCTTCTCTATTCTTTTCATACTTCTTTATTCTTTTTTACCATTTTTTCATACATTTTTTTATCATATTCTTTCCCACTATTTTTCTATATTCTTTTCCTTTATTTTTCTCTTTTATTCTTCTCTTTTTTACTATATCACTTTTCTCTAGAAAGAAAATAATAAAAAATGAAACTACAAGGGGAGGGGGTAAAACAATTACAGGGGGTAAGCAAAACATAAAACTGAATCAGGGCCCAGCCCACCAAACAAAGCACACACAGGGAGGGGGGTATGCTACTGAAACTGGGAGTGTTGGCAAGCGGTTCACTGGGCCCAAGGCCCAGCATCCACTCACAAACGCACCAAACAGAGGGAGTAAGGAAAGAAATGGGGGGTAGATCCTAAAAAAAATTGATGGGCTCAGAGGCCCAACCTCTGACCCAACGCACCAACTCTTGCTTCTCTCATTTCAGCCAAAATAGAACCCTAGTTCTCTTCTCCTTCTCTCTCATCCACCACCGCCGTACTTGGCTTCGTTCACTCCTCCCTCACTTTCTCCATTGTTCTTAGCCTCGCCCCAACCTTCTTTCAATCTCCCATCAGTTTCTGGTTCATTTCGCTCAAGTCTCCCTGTCACCTACGATCTTGAAGGTGGACGAAGATCTGCAAAAGCTTTGAAGTTGGATGAGTGTCCTTGAGAGTTATGGAAATGATTGAAAGGATGAAGGTTCTTGGATGAGTTTCTGAAGAATGTGTTGAACATGGTTGAAATCTGAAAACGATGGAAGATTATCTGTTCTTGAAGTTTTTTCTGGAGAAACTTGAAGGTGATGATCACGAATGAATCTTGACGACCTTCGTGAAGAATCTTGATGAAGAACAAGATGAATATCTTGAATTGAAGGTTTGCAATGAACTACGAGAAAGGATAGTGAGCCATGCATGTCAACGATTGTGAAAGGAAAACGGATGAAGATTGCATGTTCTTGTTGTTCTTCAAGATGATATTTCTTGCCAACGGATGCAGATCGTATGAAGATTACGGATATTGATGAAGGTGTATGAGATTTCCTGGAGAAAACTGATGAAGCTATGATGATGATCTGAGGAAATCTGGGAAATTGGTGACAAACTTGATGAATCTTGGTGAAAGATATAATGAACAAGATGACGATCGGAAGAATTTCGGATGGAGCTGATGAAATTTCCGGTGAATGGTGCTTGAACGCAGCGATGAAGATGATGACCGTTTTGCGATTTCCGGTGATAATTAAGTTCTCCGACGACGGTTGTGGATTTCCGGCGAGCAGTTACCGGTGAATATTGTTTTCGCCGGTGAAGTTCTCAGGCGGTTTGCATGCCGGCCGGTGTGAGGTGGCGGTGGAGGACAAGTGGAGGCCATGCAGAGAGGGAGAGTGAGGGAATGGGACACGTGTGGGACCTGAGGGAGAAACGTGGCGTGGTGAGAGAATGATGTGGCCTCGTGGCAATGCGTAACGTGGGGGTCCCCCCACACTTACACGTGGCGCTGAGACTTTATATCCTGAGAATTTTCTGGACGCTTCTGGATGTTTCTAGAAGCTGCTGGACATTTCTGGACTTTGGACTGATTCTGGCTGCATTGGGCTTTGCATTGAATTGGGCCCACACGAAAACCATTAAAAAAAACCACAAAATCTGAAATGAGACAAAAAAGATTAAAAACTAATTGACTAACACTAAAATCATTAACCCTAATTAACTAGGATCTAATTAAATCTGAATTAAATCTAAAAAGAGAAAAACTCTATTAACTCTAATTAACTTCTAAACTAATAAAGTTCTAATAATTCCACTAAGCAAAAAAATCTAATAATTCTCTATTAAATCTAAAATTGATTAAATTTCTATTAAATCCCTAATAAAACTATACAAAATCCTATAAAAGAAAATCTCCTATTAATAAAAGAAAACTAACTATATTCTTCTATTAAAATGATTAAAAAGCTATTAAAACTATTTAAAAACTATTAATATTCTAAAAATGATTTACCTATTTTAAAAAACCATTAATATCCTAAAATGCTATTTATTTCTATAAAATTCTCTATCATCCTAAAATAACATCTATATTATCCTATAGAATCTATAATATTCTAAAATGCTAAAAATGATTTAAATCTATTTATTATATTCTAAAAATATCTATTTTATCCTAAAATGATTAAAAATCTATTTAGACCCTAAAAATAGCCAATAAAATCCAGAAAAATCACAATAATTCCCAGAGGAACAAAATAAGCACCGAACGACACATAACACCGCGAGAGCGCACCAAAATAGCCGGTAAAAATAAACGGACACCGAAATATCCCCAAAATACGATTCTATTTATCTAAACTGATCAAAAACACCTGAAACGCGAGACGAGAGCTGTGATCCCAATAAAATCAAAACAAATGAAAAATGCACTGTATGCAATATGCAGATGCGAATGCGGTCCTGTGTCGAAACATAAGAGCCAGATACGGGACCCGGTTGGTCAAATTTTAGGGTGCAACAGCTGCCCCTATTCAAGCGGCTTGGACCTGAATGGTTGAAGAGCGCTCAGCCTTCGAACATTCAAGGTAGATGACGGTTGAATACAAATGGAACCCTGAAATTCGCCAACCGCGGGAATATACTGCAGAACTGCTTGAGAAATAGCCTCCAATAAACTGAAGTTTGGTTGTCACGACAACAACTGGTCAATTTTCTGATAAATTTTCTTCTCCTTGTCACCAATCACCTGTGTGACGCCACAAGTATTGGAATAATGCTTCAGAAAAGCAAACACCTTCCCATCTGTCATGGGATTTTTTCTGTCGACTCATGGTTCACGGCGAACCTGAGGAAACTCTCCTGGGGAATTCTGAATTGAACTGCCTGGCACCTATTCTGACGAAGGCGGCAGCTTCAGAAGCCTGATATATGATAGTCTCCGTTGTTGTTGTTTTTTTTCCGATGCTGACGTAACAACCAAATATGAAGAATCACTCCGCTGGGGAAGACGAGAAGCTGAACCACACGACTCTGCAGGTGAACAAATTCAAAATCCAATAGGTAACCATCCTGGTCCATGTTTCGACATGCGTATGCTTGAAATGATGCGATGTCCTATATGATATGTAAATGCTATACATTCTGTTTGAAAATGCGATGCCCAGATGGCGTGGGAATGCTATATGTTTGATAGATGCAATGATGATATATGCGAATGCTAATGCAGGCTCTAGCTGCCAAAGAACACCAGGTCTGAAAACCACTTGGCAAAATAAACGTTGAAGGTACACGTCAACTCTACTGGGGATGAACCAAAGTCACCGGACCATCTCAGCAAAATAAATGCTGGAAACGGGAAATCAAATCCGCTGGGAATAATTGTCCTGCTGGAGAAATGGAAAGGCAACCCTGCTTGGCGACTTCATTGGGGAAAGAAAGAACAACTCTGCTTGGGGATGCTTCCTTCAAACCATTGGCAACTGATTATACTCTGCGGGGATTGACCCGAGCTGGGATTGATTGCGCGTAGCACACTGCTGGAAATGCCCCTACCATCAAGGATGTCGATCTTAATCTGTTGAGGATACTCCTGATCCTACTCTGATGCGGGGTAAAATACAATCTCGACTCTTCCGGGGATAATAAGCAACTTTCATCTGCTGAGGAGTAGCAATTCTGATTTAACAACATCCACGAGGATTTCAAACATTACTCGGAGCACTGGTATCCGTCGAGCTTCGTATCGGGAAGCATGACAGCATGCGAGTCATTGGGAATTACTGTGTCAGATATCTTTAGGTTTTTGTTTTTTCTAGTATAGGGTAAACATGGACTATGTACACAGTGGAAGATATGGGAAATACTAGACGAGAACTAGCATTCAAAGGTAGACTACCAGACGAGAACTGATAGGTGAGGTAAATTGAACAAACATTGATTTTTGTATTTTGAACGTCAGACGGGGCTGACTGGAATAACAGACTGAGGTATAGACAACCAGGCGAGAACTGGCTGAAAGCTGACGTACACCAGACGAGAACTGGTATAACACACAGGTTAAAACACACGATGATCAGACGAGAACTGATTATGCGACGACATGTACCAGACGAGAACTGATACAACACTGGAAGAAATGGCGACCAGACGAGAACTGGTTACGCGACGACATGTACCAGACGAGAACTGATACAACACAATAAACTGCACCAGACGGGAACTGGTGCTTACAATAAACTGCACCAGACGGGAACTGATGCTTACGATAGGGTAGGCCAGACGAGAACTGGTTACCGGTTTGCCAGGAGAGAACTGGACTTTGGAAACGACTGGTTACTGACACGCAACAAGTTTAGACTGCAGGATAATGATCCAACGACAACACGGCCTTTTCGAAATGCTGATGTTTTTGATAAGGGTATTGACATGATTCCCCGATACCCAACTCCGGCTGGGGATAAACAGGCTGGCTTGAACAATTTGCTCCAGTCTAATTCGACTTGCCCCAATTTAACTCTTGGGAGTACTTGCTCTGAACAGCTTGCTACGAGACAACCTTGAGAATATTTGCCCCGGTATCTGTACGACAACAGAATTCAATCTCCATAGAAACCCCTAACAACCCAGTTGATTTCAACATTCTCTGCGATGACTTGCCCCTGAATGAGCGTTCTAGCGACTTAACCCGATCTGATTATCCACCTGAAGTATCTGCTTTCAAATCTTAGCATTCTGCATAATTGCCCCTGATTGGCTCTCGAGAAGACTCACTTCTGATCAACTGCTTCTCAAATAAACTGCCCCTGATCCACTGAAGCTTCGGGACTTGTCCTCAGACTGACTGATTCTGAACTCACTGGAAAATAATGCCCCTGATCCACTAGGCTTCACAACATACACCATTCTGGTTCAGACTACTGAATTACTCAGTCCTGCTCGATTATTCCCTGTTGGAATTTCTTCTATGCTAACTACTAACCTGCAATTAGAATCGTCTGTTTACGAATGGTAATCTTAATGCAGTGGTTATGCAGATTTTGAAAAAATTTGAGCTGTCACTCATTTACATGCATGATGATTGTGAGTGACGAATGAACCAAAGTTCAAACGTAGTGCTTACGTGACCAGTGAAAAATACAACAAGGACGTGACTAGCAAGTCAAGAAGGAGTCAGGTTACTCAACCTTATCGTAATGCGCTTCGGACTAACCCTACCTCAATTAGGTCTTTTAAGGGTTGTATCGTGGTCGGGTTCACGGTTCGTGAAACAAAGGATATTTGGCTCAAATTTTGATTTGTATCCACCCCTTCTACGTGATGATCTCCGATCCTAAAGGTCAGTTAACCTGGCACAAGCGCTCGCCTCTTCGAGAGGTATGTTGAATGGTAAGAACCACAATTAAGGAATTCACAAGGATTTCTTCCGGAGTGACAGTTACTCCTTTTCGTTTTCGGTGTCTGTGTACACGACTTTGTGATTCGCTGGGGAAAAATTTCTATCCCTCTTTTCATTCTTTTGATTCCCTAACTTTTGCCTGGACTGACTCCTTTTGAGTTCTTTTCGATTCTTTTCGTTTTCTTTTGAAGTCCAGCGGGATGCCCTAATTTTTGCCTAAGTATTAGCTTTCTAGCTTTTTCTTTATTTTTACTTAGCGGGCTTTCTTTCTTCTTTCTTTTGGAACAAAGTCATGTGACACTGGTTGTCTTGATTGCTCCGAAAGGGTTATAACTGTCTTACTCCTGATCGATGAGGTTTGACCTCTTGAAAGGTATAAACTGATTGGTCCTTGAAAGACAACACTCCCCTGTAAGACTTGAATGCTCGGTCAAGCTAACTGACAACCACCCTGCCCCGGGTTAAGATGTGAGGGTTTAAAAGTCCGAAAAAACTTCTACTTCCTGGCTCAAAGTGGTTAACAAGGGACTAACTCCTTATATCTCCAGTGTTTAGGGGATTTGAAACAATGCCTTGTACGTCATCGGTAAGGTCTTATCTGAAAGCATACGATCATCGTTTATGAGTTTATTTCGTCATCCTCCCTCCAATCTTTGCTAGTCACAGTGATAAAGCGGATTGAATAAAATGCAAGTGTCAGTGCAATGCAGTAAATGAGCGACAGCGACAAGATTAATTCAGAAAAATGCATAGTCACTTTATTATTATCACCATTCGAAACATACAATGCTTAAAAGCAGGTAGTAACTAACAGAAAAGAAACTACAAATGCAAATGATATAAAGGTCTGAGAACTGCCAATGCTGAGGCGCCCGCCTGTCTGAACCACTGGCTTTTGCTGGGGAATAGCTTCCGAGTCTACGAGCTTAGACAGCTGAGCGATTGGGATGAACAAACAGAAATCCTTCTCGAAAGGAAATGCGATCCTGGTCAATCAACTGCTGTACCTTCGCCTGAAATGCTTTACAATCTTCTGTCGAATGCCCCGGAGAGCCACCATGATAACCACACTGAACATGGGGATTATACCCAGGAGGGTAAGGTTCTGGAACTGGCTTAAGAGCTTTCGGCTCCACCAAAGACTTCAGGATCAAAGATGGTAGCAACTGGCTATACGGCATAGGCACTGGGTGAAAAGGAGCTATCCTTCGTTCCAAGTTGCTACGAGGTCTATTCTGATTCTGATGCTGATTCTGATAACCTCGACCACGAGTTCGCTGATTTGCAATAGAAGCGACATAAGGTTCCTGATAGGGTGCCCCAGGCACGGCTGTCTGTTCAATATAACAAGCCACAGGAGGTACTGATCTCTGATAAGATGACGAACCGACAAAATTCACTGATTCACTTCGAGGATATTCAACCTTCGGCATGACTGAGTTGATCACAACTTCTTCTTCACTCTGATAGTCACAAGGATATTCAATTTCACCAGCTTGATCATATGAAGTAATCTGAATTTTCCCAATTCTTATGGCATACTCAAGGCGTTCTCCTAATGCTACCACGTCAGAGAAACTTGCCGGAATTCCGAGCAATCTTTTGAAGTACGGATATTGTAGGGAATCTACAAACATGCTTGCTAGCTCTTGGTCTAACATCGGTGGACGCACTCTAGCAGCAAATTCTCTCCATCTCTGAGCATACTTCCTGATAGGTTCATTGTTCTCTTGAGACAACTCTTGCAAATGCATGCGATAAGGAGCTAGTCTAGGTTGTAATCGTACTGCTTCAGAAAAGCTCTAGCTAAATCCTTCCATGACTGAATCTGATTTCTCTCTAACTGCATATACCACCTCAAAGATGCCCCAGTCAGACTATCTTGAAAGCAATGGATCATCAATTTGTCATCTCGCGCAAACGCAATCATTCTTCGGCAGAACATCATCAAATGCAGCTTCGGAGAGCTATCTCCCGTGTACTTCTCAAATTTCGGCACATTGAACTTGTAAGGCAACACCAGGTCAGGAACCAAACACATGCCTACAGCATCTAGGTTAACAGCATCTTTCACTTGCAAAGCTTTAATTCCTTCTTCCAATGCTCGGAGTCTTCTATCCTTCTCAAGAGCTCTTGGATCTACCATCCCGGCCATTGGAATATCTCTTCGGTAATTCATCACAGGGAAAGTAACACCTTGATTGTTAGCAGGAGGAAGACGCTCATTCTGGGCAACAAACTGTTCATGTCGATCTCGGTTCTCAACAGAAGGCTGTACAACTTGGTCTGCAGTAACGTTGTTCACTTGCGGGAAGTCTTCCATAGAATCGTACAGAGGGTTGGACGCCATAGTGAACCCCGTCAAAGTGTTAGGAGACTGGAAATTGCCTTCAGACATAGCTACCAGTAGTCTTCAGCTGACTTCAAAAATCTACTCAATCCCCTAGATAGGTCTCTGACAGTCAACAGTTGCTCAATCCACACTCCGGGTAATCACCTTCAGGAAACAAAGGCTGGATCAGAACTCTGGCTAACTGGAGGATGATATGCAATATGATGCAACACTGATATGCACATGATATGCAAGATGCAGCAAACAACGGGATCACAGCCCCCCACACAATCTCTGAATACAGCTGCGCTGCTGACGAAGACGTTCTCTGAAGAGAAGACCAGAATAACGGGTAGGTTGGAAGTCAAGTTCCTGCAAAAAAAACCCCCCACTCACAGGTATGGACCTATATCTGACAAGGTACGGCATCCTATGCGGTCGTCAGCGTCACAGACTTTCAGAACTGACGATACGATTCCCAGAAGGAGTGGCATCATCAAGTCCTGAAGAGGCCTCACTTAGCTAACTTCCAAATGATCGGTTCCCGGAGTCGACAATCCAACTGACCAAACAACCCCCTCGACCCAAAGGGTAGAAAAAGAAGTCAACCAGAAGAACCTCGTCCGAGTGTAGATTTCGCGGGACACTAGTACAAGCAAAGCCGGTACGCACCCACTAATCTCTACTCTAAGTCTAAGGTGCACTCAAGCCCAGGTCCGGCTTATCTCTCAATCATGGAACACCCGTAACACCCCAACAGCAACAGATAATATCAATAAATAAGCCCCAAATAGACAAGCAAACGAGCGCTAGGATTGACTCTCTCTGAGGGGACGTTGGATCCCATATGCATAAGAACTATCGCAGTCCTTAGCAGCCAGGGGACGTTGGATCCCCAGCAGAGTCGCCAGCTGTCGCTACTGCGAAAATCGGCGCCGGCTGACAGAAGAGTCGCCACCGTGCGTTATTTATCCCAACGGAGGGAAAGGAAACGCTCGAAGTAAACCTCGCAAAAAACGGGGAAAGGTATGGTCATCGCAACCAAAACCTGGGTTCGGGAGTCGGTTACGCAAGGGGAAGGTATTAGCACCCCTCACGTCCGTCGTACTCGACGGGATCCACGCTTGCTTGGGTTGTCTAAAGGATGCAAAACAATCTATCTACGGCTGCTAAATCTAAACAGAAGGGAATTGACTCGATAGAGCGTCGCACTCTATGCCTACGTATTCTCAAGCGAGAAAGTCAGAGTCAACGTAGTTCGGGACTACGGGGAAAAGATTGGCTCGCCAAGACCTCGCGTCTTGTGCCTACGTACTTCCACACTGCATGGAAGATTAGAGCTTTACGTAGTTCAGGCTAACTACAGCTAAACAAGGATTCTCACACAGCAGTGAGAAAAACAACTGGCTTCAAAGGTCGGGAACCTATGGGCAAAACTACGGCTTGGTCTCAAATGCACTCGGGCAAGAGAGAAAAAGGGTAACGATTAGTCGTCAGCGGGAAAGTCTCGATCGCACAGCAGCGAGAGAACAAAAGTCAGTTGTTAGTGTGCTCGCTAGGATATCGCATCCTATGCCTACATATTCTCGTCTGGTACGAGAAATCAGAGCAGCTGTAGTTCGGCTACTTCGGGACCACAACTCAAATCTCGTTTTATTAACATTCTGAAAAAATGGTTACAATGCTCGAATACGGAAAATAAATCTCCTAGGAAATACTATCCTATCCTATCCTGAAAAAATCGAATGGAAAAGAGTCCCCTAACAAGTGGACTTCTAATTCTACCTCTAAAAAGGTGTAAAAGAATTCTATAAAGAGTATACCCTAAAAAAAAACTATGTGACAATTTACTATCTCCTAAAAGCTAAAATATAAAATCCATGCACTACTATTTTTATATTTTTTATGCCACTATTTTCCACACTTTTTATTTCAACTATTTTTCTCACATATTCTTTTTCAATTTCTTCTTCTCTATTCTTTTCATACTTCTTTATTCTTTTTTACCATTTTTTCATACATTTTTTTATCATATTCTTTCCCACTATTTTTCTATATTCTTTTCCTTTATTTTTCTCTTTTATTCTTCTCTTTTTTACTATATCACTTTTCTCTAGAAAGAAAATAATAAAAAATGAAACTACAAGGGGAGGGGGTAAAACAATTACAGGGGGTAAGCAAAACATAAAACTGAATCAGGGCCCAGCCCACCAAACAAAGCACACACAGGGAGGGGGGTATGCTACTGAAACTGGGAGTGTTGGCAAGCGGTTCACTGGGCCCAAGGCCCAGCATCCACTCACAAACGCACCAAACAGAGGGATTAAGGAAAGAAATGGGGGGTAGATCCTAAAAAAAATTGATGGGCTCAGAGGCCCAACCTCTGACCCAACGCACCAACTCTTGCTTCTCTCATTTCAGCCAAAATAGAACCCTAGTTCTCTTCTCCTTCTCTCTCATCCACCGCCGCCGTACTTGGCTTCGTTCACTCCTCCCTCACTTTCTCCATTGTTCTTAGCCTCGCCCCAACCTTCTTTCAATCTCCCATCAGTTTCTGGTTCATTTCGCTCAAGTCTCCCTGTCACCTACGATCTTGAAGGTGGACGAAGATCTGCAAAAGCTTTGAAGTTGGATGAGTGTCCTTGAGAGTTCTGGAAATGATTGAAAGGATGAAGGTTCTTGGATGAGTTTCTGAAGAATGTGTTGAACATGGTTGAAATCTGAAAACGATGGAAGATTATCTGTTCTTGAAGTTTTTTCTGGAGAAACTTGAAGGTGATGATCACGAATGAATCTTGACGACCTTCGTGAAGAATCTTGACGAAGAACAAGATGAATATCTTGAATTGAAGGTTTGCAATGAACTACGAGAAAGGATAGTGAGCCATGCATGTCAACGATTGTGAAAGGAAAACGGATGAAGATTGCATGTTCTTGTTGTTCTTCAAGATGATATTTCTTGCCAACGGATGCAGATCGTATGAAGATTACGGATATTGATGAAGGTGTATGAGATTTCCTGGAGAAAACTGATGAAGCTATGATGATGATCTAAGGAAATCTGGGAAATTGGTGACAAACTTGATGAATCTTGGTGAAAGATATAATGAACAAGATGACGATCGGAAGAATTTCGGATGGAGCTGATGAAATTTCCGGTGAATGGTGCTTGAACGCAGCGATGAAGATGATGACCGTTTTGCGGTTTCCGGTGATAATTAAGTTCTCCGACGACGGTTGTGGATTTCCGGCGAGCAGTTACCGGTGAATATTGTTTTCGCCGGTGAAGTTCTCAGGCGGTTTGCATGCCGGCCGGTGTGAGGTGGCGGTGGAGGACAAGTGGAGGCCATGCAGAGAGGGAGAGTGAGGTAATGGGACACGTGTGGGACCTGAGGGAGAAACGTGGCGTGGTGAGAGAATGATGTGGCCTCGTGGCAATGCGTAACGTGGGGGTCCCCCCACACTTACACGTGGCGCTGAGACTTTATATCCTGAGAATTTTCTGGACGCTTCTGGATGTTTCTAGAAGCTGCTGGACATTTCTGGACTTTAGACTGATTCTGGCTGCATTGGGCTTTGCATTGAATTGGGCCCACACGAAAACCATTAAAAAAAACCACAAAATCTGAAATGAGACAAAAAAGATTAAAAACTAATTGACTAACACTAAAATCATTAACCCTAATTAACTAGGATCTAATTAAATCTGAATTAAATCTAAAAAGAGAAAAACTCTATTAACTCTAATTAACTTCTAAACTAATAAAGTTCTAATAATTCCACTAAGCAAAAAAATCTAATAATTCTCTATTAAATCTAAAATTGATTAAATTTCTATTAAATCCCTAATAAAACTATACAAAATCCTATAAAAGAAAATCTCCTATTAATAAAAGAAAACTAACTATATTCTTCTATTAAAATGATTAAAAATCTATTAAAACTATTTAAAAACTATTAATATTCTAAAAATGATTTACCTATTTTAAAAAACCATTAATATCCTAAAATGCTATTTATTTCTATAAAATTCTCTATCATCCTAAAATAACATCTATATTATCCTATAGAATCTATAATATTCTAAAATGCTAAAAATGATTTAAATCTATTTATTATATTCTAAAAATATCTATTTTATCCTAAAATGATTAAAAATCTATTTAAACCCTAAAAATAGCCAATAAAATCCAGAAAAATCACAATAATTCCCAGAGGAACAAAATAAGCACCGAACGACACATAACACCGCGAGAGCGCACCAAAATAGCCGGTAAAAATAAACGGACACCGAAATATCCCCAAAATACGATTCTATTTATCTAAACTGATCAAAAACACCTGAAACGCGAGACGAGAGCTGTGATCCCAATAAAATCAAAACAAATGAAAAATGCACTGTATGCAATATGCAGATGCGAATGCGGTCCTGTGTCGAAACATAAGAGCCAGATACGGGACCCGGTTGGTCAAATTTTAGGGTGCAACACCATGATTCTTGATGTTGTAACCTCTTGAATGTGTTTATCATGTACTATTTTACTTTCATATGTGTCTTTTTAGAAATATAACATGTTTATGGTTTGTTTCTTGCCTTTGTGAATGCTTGAATGTGAATGGTATACCTTGAACTTCTTTGTGATTCATAACATGATTCTTGATGTTGTAACCTCTTGAATATGTTTTTCATGCCTCATTATACTTGTTTATGTGTCTTGTTAGAACCATAACATGCTAGGGTTTAATTTTTGACTTGGTTGTTACCATGAAACTTGCTTAATTTTCCCCATGAAGTCATGAACACATGCTTGAACTGTTGTAACATTCCTTGTGTTTTTGCTTGTTTGATTGTTATCAATACATATTCAGATAGTATTATATTATTACATTTGATATCATTTGATTCTTATATCATGCTTGCTTCAAGTTGTAACTTATTTGCATCAATCTCGTTTGAATGTTATAGATGAACTTGTTGTTGTTACACATGTTCTTTGCTTGCATTAATGGTTGTTACCTCCGTGTCTTCATGTTGATATTGACTATTGTTAATGTGTTGTTACATGTTCTTGATCATTTATTTAACTTTGTTAAGCTTCCCCAAGTGATGGAACTTGTTAGTTCTCATCCAGTTGCCTCATCTTTCTCCTATTACAAAGGAAAGTTTCTCTATTGACCCCCAGGGTCATAGGTAGCTCTTTACCCTCCCTCTGGCTTTGTTAAGTCATCTTGAACCCCAGATTAGTTAAGTTAGAACCTACTAGTCATTAGAATTTTTTTAAGTCTAAAATAACCACCTTTACTAGGAGTGTTCTTCAACTAGAACCCTAGGTTAGAGTTTGTCAACTCTATGTAAGGATCATTGTCATGATTACTTACTTCCCCCTGGATTTTGTCAAAGTCAATTCCCTTGAGTGTGCAACTTAGAATAGAGAGTTTTGTTAAAATCTATATAAGCATTGTTATGTTTGTTCCCCTTTGAACCTTGATCATAGTCAAGTGTTCATCCATCCTCAGTGAGGTGAACTACGATTGTTCTGATTCTATCCTAGTTAAGATACGTAGGCAAAATATGCGACATCTTTGCGAGCAAACTTAGAAACATAAATCTTAGGTCTTTACCTCAACCTTGATCCCAAACCAT
Organism: Lathyrus sativus; assembly: GCA_963859935.3. Classification (NCBI taxonomy): domain Eukaryota; kingdom Viridiplantae; phylum Streptophyta; class Magnoliopsida; order Fabales; family Fabaceae; genus Lathyrus; species Lathyrus sativus. Next base: position 67,453,295 of record OZ012739.1, on the reverse strand, counting down.
AGCAAGCAACTTAGCATACAAACATACAAAAGGTTCCTGTAGAGTACTACAAATGTTTAGGATGTGAAATACCTACCCTAAGCATAACCAACCCCCGATCTTCGAATCTCTTAGTGTTGTTGTTACATCGCGCAAAAAGGTATTTCTTTCTTTAACTTTTGCTTTGGATAAATCAAAGTCCGGTTGTGAATTTAATGAACTAATATTCAAGTTAATTAATAGCTTTATATTCGATTCTCACTGCAACAGTAGTCATCAAAACTTTGGAGAGGATCTTTGGTAGAATTGTCAATTTTATACCTACAAGCACATAGATCCGCATTCTCCTCCTTTTTTTTTATGATGACAAATCTTCTCTCCAGGGAGGTGGTAAAATAAACAAACAAATATATTTAGAGTAATTAAAATCCCCTTCTATTAACAAAATAGTATACTTTACTCTTCCATGATAGTATACTTCTCTCTCTTTGTCATAATAAAAAAGGAAAAGTATAATCAAAGCACATAAATCCAATGTAAAAGGAACAAGTTACCTTATAGAGATGGACATAAGCAGTCTAGAGTAAGGATTAAAAAATGGAACTAAGATTTTATTTCTTCCCACGAAAGGTAGTATCCAGCCTTGAAATCAACCAGTAGGTAAGCTTTAGAGAAATTCTTCCCCTTGATTCTTTCTTGAACAAATCTCAAAAGTCATTAAAATTTTCAAAATAGGGAGGTAATTTTGTTGTCTACTTATTTCTTTCTCATCTTTCTCCAAGAGATAACTATTTCCCATTAGGAGTGTTTTAGAGAACCTAGTTTTAGTCTCCTTAGGCCTTAGATTAGTATTGGGCTCTAGGTGTCTGACACCACTTTGCTCCACAAACACTTAAATGCTCACCCCAAAGTTAGTAATAAATTGAATAAGCAATTAATAAATCACTTACTAGAGAATCAATCAGAGTTTCCAGTTTTTCAATCTCTACTAAATGTACTACTTTCAAGTCTCAAGATAACTTGAGAAGCTTCCCCTTTTGAGGCAACAACAAACCACCGTCAACTTTCCTTATCTACAAATCATTTTCATACGAGATTTAGTCCAACTGTATGACTAATAAATCCATTACAAATTTATCATCTCAATGTTTTGTTATCATAGTCGTTGAATAATACCATGAACATCATCAGTTTGGGAAATTTCATTGGAAAACATAATCAGCATCTTGATTAAGTCCATCAGGGATGACAAGAACCATAAAGTAACCACTTCTTCTTGTACACCTAAGTTAGTGCAAAAAACTCTCATATTTTTATTTTAGTATGTATTATATTAGAAACACCCCCCCCCCCACACACACACACACACAAGGATTCGTTAGTAGCATCGAATCGACAAAAAGAACATACATAAGAAGTAAATGCTTGGTTTTAAAAAATGTTGTATCTTTATTCCTTTTGAATGCATGGTTAAGAAGAGTTTTATAAAATCTAGAGAATGACCAATGTAACACCCATTTTAATTATTTAGTCATTTTAGTATTATTTTAATTATTGTATTTTCGTGTGCCCTTAGGTGGGGGTGTGATGGAGTATGTTGGTGGGTATCCTTGATTTATAAGGATTATTTGATAAATGTGGAGTTGATATAATAATATAATGATTTAATAATAAATAGTAATATTGGTGGTATTATTATTATTATTATTATTATTATTATTATTATTATTATTATTATTATTATTAGTATTGGTGGTAATATTATTATTAATTATTATTATTATTATTATTAGTAGTAGTAGTAATAATAATATTATTATTAATATTGAGATTAAGAATATAGAATGGGAGTTAGGGAGATAATAGGGAGTTAGAGAGAGAGGAAAGTAAAAAGTCACGATAGAGCCGTGAGAAGAGAATTGGGAGAAATGAGAAGAATGAAGAACATAGAGGAAGAGGGAAGATCAGAGCTGTCCAACTTTGGAGGAATTCTTCACCAATTGGAACAACTATCGAGGTAAGGGGGAGAAACTGATTGGGATGGTATATACGTGAATTGGGTAGAGGGGATTCCTTAACCCCGTAGGGATTTGTCGATGTATGAAGTTGTATATTAGCATGCTTGTAATTATTGTTGATAATGATAAATTGATGCTTGGTTTTGATGAATTGTTGTTGATATTGTTGAATTTGGGGGTATAGGCTGAGGTTACGGTTTTAGTGAAGTTCTGGGTGACTTCAGAGGTATTGGAGGTATACCTGAAGGTTGGTTCTGTAGTGGAAATTAGGGAGCAATCGATGAGGGTAGTATGTAATATTTGTACTGTTCATAGGATAGAAGTTGGAGGTAGCATGTTAGGCTTGAAATTGGCTCAGATAACATTGTAGAACAGTGGGGATTTTGGGGTATCGCAGTATTCGCTGGGTTTCGCCAGGCGAGTGTTGGCGAAGGTTCGCCTGGCGAATGTTAGCAAGCGGTGGCGAGTAATTCCAAATAAACTCCCAGACCTAAAGGGTATAAAGTTCTCCTGGCGAGTATGGCCAGCGAAGGTTCGCCTGGCGAATGTTAGCGAGCGGTGGCAAGTAATTCCAAATAAACTCCCAGACCTAAAGGGTATAAAGTTCGCCTGGCGAGTGTGGCCAGCGAAGGTTCGCCTGGCGAATGATCCCTTCGCCTGGAGAATGCACGATAGTTGAGAGGGGATTCACGAGCAGGTTCGCCTGGCGAGCCATAGCGAGCATTCGCTGCGGGGTTTCGCTTGGCGAATGAACCAGTGAACGTGACAGCAAAATGTGGTTTTTGGTACTGTTTTGCCTTGTACATTAGCCTTGTAGTATCCCGTTGATCATGATAAGTGTAGGGATGGTGATTGAATGATGAAGAGTGTGTATTTGGTGATAGGAAGTGAATGCCTTAATACTTTATGTAAGTGTCTGTTTGATTGGTGTATGACATATTTATGTATATGTGATGTATGGTGGTGTGATCTGAGAATCGTATGCACAATGTATGCTTGTGTTAATTTGTATGCATTTGGTGTTATGAATGTCATGGTGTAGTGGTGGGATGAGTCATTGCTCAGGGGAGTGTATGTGATTCATTCGTATTCCTTTGAGTGGGGAATGGTGAGGACGGATCATGGCCAAGGGCGGGTGTATATGATCTATCCGGGTTCCATAGAATGAATCAATGAGTCGGTACCGCATGCATGGTGCCGCGTTGCATAGTTGCATTATTGTGTATTGTGTGGATGGTGGACTATATGTCGTGTTTGTTGAATGTTGGGTAATAAACTATGTGATTGGTGTATTTACTACCTTTATTTCATGTATGTATTTACCGATATATTTTGATCATGTTTTCTCACCCCTTTGTTGTTGTTGTGGTCTGTGCTTCCTCGGAAGTACAGATAATCCAGGTACTTAGCTAGCTTGGATTGTGGTGTGCCATTCGAGTCTTAGGATGCTCTGATACGTAGCACGGGACTTGGGCGTTTAGTTGTTTTATGTTGAACTTGTTTTATTTTCCTGTGACGTATCATGACTTTGGTGTATTTTATTAATGAACATTTTTCCGTTGTTTTGTTGTGAAAACCTTCGAATGAAGAGTATGTTGAATTTTGTTATGTGATATCCCACTTGGGAGGTGAAAACTCTGATGTTTATGTATAATGTTTATATTTTATTTGTTTTGGGAAGTGGGGTGTTGCAACCAACATATACTTCCTTATGTATGTAACATTTTAAAATGTACTATTTACATCCTTTTGGAAGATTTTATGAAAATATAATGCATGAGATAGCTAAAAACATCCTTATGGCTTCTAGTTGAGTTACATGAGCATAACTTTCATTGATATTTATTCTTTGATATTGGTTGTAATCTTTCACAACAACTTTTTTATTTCTCAAAGAATTTCCAAAAACATCAACCTTGTTGTGAAATATCCACTAAGGTTCCAATCATTCAATTAGCTTTGGGAATAAGTTATCAACCGTTGTTTTTCTTAAATTGATTTAAACATTCTTGCATAGCAGGTGACCAATTTTCTTTGATGATAGCTTCATCAATTTCCTTTGAATCAATTTATGAAACAAAAATCACATAGTTATATACCTTGTTAAGGGAGTCTTGATATGAAATTCCCTTAGAAATATCTTCATTAACATTCTGAAAGGGATGGTTCTTAATGGTCTTCCATTCTTAAGATATACATTTATTCTTTTGAGTTGACTTCTTTAACTTGAATATATCCATTTGGACTTTGGACTTACTTTGATATTTTTCTTTCCCTTGATTTTCATCTTCCAAAAATGTTCTTTAAGGAATACATGCAAAGTTAACTACCTTTAATTGTATCTATTAGGGGTTAGTTCACCAAAAGTAATATGTATGAGTTCTTCCATAGTCATGGTCTTTTTGAAAATAAGTTTTAAAAGGATTTTTCATTGAGGTTTTATATACCATGCATATATAGGAATTTAAGCACACCCTATATTACCTTTGTTACTCAACTTCTTTAATACTAAATAGCTTGTGCAATAAAGCATTAATAAACTATAACAACTAAAGGGTAAGATTAGGATCTTACAAAAAATAAAAGATTCAATGATTTTGTCTTGTTGTTATTATGCAAACCAGACATTCCTCTAGCGTACCATCAACTCCTGTTGCTAGCTCAGACATTCCTTCTACTTCATTTGCGTAGAAGCTATATGTGAACAAGCTCATCCTCGAGAAGACCAATTCGAAATAGCACATCGAGAGGCTTATGAAGAGATTGCAAGGATGGGAAGAATCTTCTTGTCAGATTGCTTAGGACTCCTAGATTCCTTTTTCTTGTATTGTCCACTTTGTAGGACCTTTTGAAAGTGTGTAATTCATTTTATAAGCTTCAAATTTAAATCAATGAAATGAAACTCTTTCAGTTATTTAAAAGATGTGTTCTCCATTTCTATAATGTTTGCAAATATATTTTGAGTTCCTTGAAATCTTTGTGTTGCATTGCATTTCATTTCATGCATTCATGTCATCACATGTGCATTCTTGTTGCATTGTCGTGCATACTCATGTTCAACCTTACTTTGATGAACACCAACAAGTATATGATGTGCTAGACATGTCTGAATATGAAGATGAGAAACATGAAAAGCTTAGGGAGAATGTTGAAACCATTGAGAAGAGATTAAGAGCAATGGAAGGTGACCAAATCTTTGGTGCTGCTGCAAGGGAGATGTGCCTTGTATCTGGATTGGTTATCCCAGCCAAGTTTAAAACCTCAAACTTTGATCAATACGAAGGTGCTACATATCCAAAGAACCATCTTATTATGTACTACAGGAAGATGGAAGCCCACGTTGACAACAATAAGCTTATGATTCACTGTTCCCAAGATAGTTTGAAATGTGCTTCTTCCAAATGGTATTTGAGTTTAGATCAGTCTCGTATCCGCTGTCTCGAAGACTTTTTAGATGCTTTCATCAAAAACTATAAGTACAACATGGATTTAGCCCCTGATAGAAGGAAATTGACGAGTATGTCACAGAAGAATTCTGAGTCATTCAAGGAATACACTCAGAGATGGAGAGAAACCGCGTCTCAAGTTGAACCACCCTTGACCGAGAAGGAATTAGCTGATTGGTTTGTTGATACTGTATGACCAGGATTTTATAAGAGGATAGTTGGATGTGTGACCGCTAGATTATCTGATATAGTTGTTGTGGGTGTCAAGGTGGAACTTGGTTTTAAGAGTGGTAAAATGACTAATGCAGTTTGCAATTCAAACACCAACAACACCAACGCTAAGAAGTCTTCTGGTAGTTTCCACAAGAAAAAAGAAGGAGAAATGAATGCAGTGATGACTAGTAGAAGAAGGAATCAGTCTTAGAAACAACAAAAACAAAGTTATTTTCAACAACCAGCTTATCCAGTTCAGTTCTCCTAACAACCATATGTGGCCGCAGTCACTCCCTCACTTAATCAACAAGTTCCCGTATATCAGCCTGTACAACCAGCTCCCGCTTATCAACCAGTTCAATCTCCATTAACTTATCAACGAGGAACCAATGCTCTAGCCTATCAACAACAAAAGAGTCAAGCTCTCCGCCAAAATGTTCCCAATAGAAGATAGGGCGGTAGGCCTCCTATTCCTCCCATTCCTATGACTTATACCGAGTTGTACCCTTCTTTGTTGCAAAGAGAGTTGGTAACTCCAAGGTCTTTGGGTCCACCACCTGATCCTCTCCCACCTCACTATAATCCCAATGCTTATTGTCCATTCCACAAAGGCGTGCCAGGCCATGATCTAGAAGGCTGTTATGCTCTAAAACATGTTGTGAGAGAGCTAATTGAAAAGAAAATCTTATCTTTTGGTGATTCTGGACCCAATGTCAAAAATATTCCTTTGCCCGCTCATGGGACTGTTAATTTTATTGGTGAAGCATCTGATGAAAGTATAATCCTTGATGTTGCTGAAATTAAAACTCCTCTCCAAGCTTTCCATGCAAAGTTGGTATAGGCAGGTTTGGTTAAAGTTTACCATGCGAGGTGTGAAGATTGTGTTGTCAATCCTAAGGGATGTGTGCTGGTCTAAAGGGACATTCAAAGTTTGATCAATGATGGTTTCTGACAAGTGAGTAACAAGTTGAATAAAGATGAGATATCTATGATTGAGCCTATCTTTAATCTACCATAATCAAATGACAAAGTGCCTGTTTTCAACTTACTTGAGTCAAGTTATAAGACACTTGTTTTCAATATACCAAAGCCAGTATTCAACATTCCAGAACCCATTGTTGTTTTGTCAGTTAATTAGCCAAAGCCTCTGATTACTCAAAAGCGTAGCCTGTTCTCTTTCAAAGATACCAAAGTTGTACCTTGAAAATATGATGTGACTGTGATTGACCAAGAATCTGGGAAGTTTGCTCAAAAAGAAGATTTGAAGAGTACTAATGCAGGTATAACCAATATAGCTGAGGCAAGTAAAATGACTCGTAGTGGTCACATCTATACTCCCTGATTCAGTGAGGCTCCACCAAAAGAGGTTGCTGCCACTGTGACCACTAAAAACAAAGAAGTGATTCCGAATGATGATGCAGAATTTATGAGAATTATAAAGAAGAGTGATGACAAGGTCATTGACCAACTATATCAAACTCCTTCAAAATCTCCATTTTGTTGCTTCTAATGAGTTCTCCAACTCATAGAAGTGTCTTGGAGAAGCTATTAGCCCAACCACATGTCACTCATGACATTACTTTTGGCCAGTTCGATTGTCTAATTGCCAATATCACAACCAGTAACATTCTTAGTTTCAACAGAGAAGAGTTACCGAGGGAAGGCCATAACTATAACTGTGTGTTGCACATATATGTGAAATGTTAAGATGGCGCTTTAGCAAGAGTTCTTGTGGAAACCAGTTCCTCTCTGAATGTTTTACCGAAGATGAGCCTTTCTAAGCTAGCTTACAAAGGGGCAGAGATGAGGTCTACATCTTTGATTGTTGAGACTTTTAATGGTTTACGCAAAACAGTGATTGGGGATGTGGAGCTGCCAATTTTAATTGGACTACATGTGTTTGACATTACATTCCAAGTCATGGACATCAATCCCGCTTACAGTTGCTTGCTTATAAGACCATGGATCCATGTTGTTGGCGCTGTGACCTCTACCTTGCACCAAAAGATGGAATTTGTTGTTGATGATAAATTGGTGATTATTCATGGTTAGGAAGATCTTATGGTGAATCATTTGTCTTCGTTCCAATACATTGAGGCTGACGAGGATGCTTTGGAAACTTCTTTCCAAGCCCTCGTGATAGCCAATTATGTCCTTTTGGAAGTTGACGAACATGTGGGTAAGGGTAATCCGTCTTCCGCATCTATCAAGAGTACAAAATCAACTATTGAAAAAGAAATTCCCAAAGGCTGGGGAGAAGTTATTGATGTCAAAATAAAGCTGGACCACTATGGGTTGGGTTATAAACCAACTAATGATGGAGCATCTACTTCTACAAAAGGACGATCGAAGACCATCCAAGAGGTGTTTGTCAATGGAGTCTTTCAAGTCAATGTCATTGATAAAGATAATGAAGATGAAGATTTGAGCAACCTGGTGTTTCAGTGTGATGCTGCCTTAGATAATGGAAGCAATAGAGATCCCTGAGATCATTCCCATGTCAAAGTAATTTGTTATCTTTCTGTTGTTTTCAAAATTCCATGGCTCTGCCCAAAGCTATTGTACTATTTTGTAGGGCCACCTCTGCTCTTTCAAATTATTATCAATGAAGACATTTTGTTAAATTCTCATTGTTCATTTACCGTTTTTTGCTTTTACATTTTAAAAGAAAGTGGCAATCTTTCAAAAATACAAAAACATTTTCCTTTTGCATCTCTTTGTTCTTTTAATAAAATCAAATCATTCAAACATTTAGAATAATAAAAAACCATGTTGAATACAATGACCCTGCTTTCACTCCTAACTTTAATGCACCCATCTACCAAGCTCAAGATGAGGATGAGGAAGATTATAAAGTTCCCTATGAATTAGAAAGAATGTGTGAGTATGAGTATATGGATCTCCGACCGCATCAAGAGCAGGTAGAGATAATTAATCTTGGCACTGATGCAGAGAAGAGAGAAGTCAAGATTGGTACATTGCTTGGGGAACACATCATAGAAAGATTGGTCAAGCTTCTAGAAGAGTATGTGGATGTGTTTGCATGGTCATATAAAGATATGGCAGGTTTAGACACAGACGTTGTTGTTTAAAATTTTCCACTTCGACCAGAATGCCCACCGGTAAAACAGAAACTCCGAAGGACTAGACCACACATGGCTTTGAAAATTTGTGATGAAGTCAAGAGGTAGCTTGATGTAGGTTTCTTAGCCATTTCAAAGTACCTTCACTGGGTAGCTAATATTTTTCCAGTACCTAAAAAGGATGGCAAGGTCAGAATGTGCATAGATTACAAGAATTTGAACAAGGCTAGTCCGAAGGACGACTTCCCTCTACCATATATCGATACACTTGCGGATAACACCGCTCGTTTTTCAGTTTTCTCTTTCATGGATGGTTTCCCCGGTTATAATCAGATCAAGATGGATCTTGGCGACATGGAAAAGACCATATTCATTACTCCTTGGTGAACCTATTATTATAAGGTTATGCCCTTTATCACATCCTAATTTTTAACCCTAAGATCCCACCTCTTTGTGCATCATCTTGCATAGCATCTTCAGGAAATAGGCTTCTGTGTGTTTTTATTGTGACTAACCAGTTTATGTAGGCGCAATATTTTCAAGTGTAGACTCTTACAGGCAAGCATTTCTGGGTGTGACCGTTGGATTCTGATTCAAAAGATAATAAGATTTGCTATAAGTCACTTTCCTCAGTTTTTCTCAGAAGCTTCAGTATATTCCGCAAGGAGAATTAAGGTTTTCTTCCTATTAGTGTCGAGCATGAGCATGTGAGGTTTATTTAGGGTTTTCCTAACAAGTTGCATCACAAAGATTCCTCGAAGCTGATAATTGTGTTAAGTTTAAACTTTAACTTTGAGAATAATAAGGGCCAAATGAGGCTTTGTCCCTAAGGCTAGAACATGGTTTGAGTTTCTTTTGTCTCTTAAGAGAAGGAATGTAAATCTCCCATTGGTAGTTTATGATCAAAATGCTTTGAAGTACTATGTTTGAATTCGTTCAAGTTGCAATGTTCAAGAGTTTCTGGATAAGAATAGATTCAAATCTCGCCATTAGAATTCAACATTCAAGGGTTAAAGTTGCCAAGAGGTCTTATGTGGTTCACATACAGTTTTAACCTTAAGATTCAGTACTGTAAGGTAAGCTCGGATTAGCTCAGAAAATTCAAGATTACTTCAAATCAACGATGTCCATTACTATTCAAGATACAAAGGTCTATTCAATTCTACTTAAAAAATTGGAAAATATGATAAAAGGATTCGCAAGTTTTAGTAGCTTTACTACAATGTCTATCATAAGGATTCACAAATTCAAAGTATTCTTTACAAGACACCGTAGTATACAAGTCATGCCATAGTTTCCAAATCCACATAAAGGATCCATTTCAAAATCAATTTTTTTTCAAGACCATTTCCATTCATAGTGATCCAAAGCAATATTCAAATTTTTAGAGTGCAATTCCTTTAAGAGTTCAAATCTAAGTCATCATTTAAAAATAGATTTGCTGGTTCTAAGAGATTCAAGATTCATTTGTTCTACAAGACAAGCTCAAAGTGGTTATGGACCAACGTATAAGATTGGATGCAAATTCAAAAAGAACAACTCCAAAAAAAAATACAAGAATTGAAAATTCACATGTAATTCTACACAAAATTGTATTATATAAGGAGTCCAAGTTTCAAAATGAAATGATATAAGAAGCAATTCTAGCTTTACACCATAAAGTACACTACAAACCTAAGCATAAGATGCTAAAGAAATAGATGTTTGTCTAAATATGTTGGTACTTGTGAATTGTGAATAAATTAGTCAAGACGCGACTGTTACAACGTGAACTTTACTACTAATAATTGCAAGTTATGTCACGCGCTTCCCAAGGCTTATTGCGCATTACTGCTGGATGTATCTACATATTAATGAGCCTGTCACTGCTGCATATTCAAGAGTTAAAATACCACTGCATATCATTGTGCGTGATCATAGATTTCACGTTGAACTTTTCATCATGTTGTCTGCTGGCGGGATGGTCCGTTTGACCCACTTAGTTACATGATTTATAGCAATTCTCTTCCTGTAAGATGCCCGTCCATAATACCTCGCATTTTTCTCTAATTTTGAACACCAAAGGCATAATGGAAACCTGCACATACCTTGCCTTATGAGACAACAACATTATCGATGAGCAAACATATAAAGTGTTGATGTTAAAGAAGAACTGTGCATTGGCCAATGAAATTATCATAAGAACTATCCAAATATGATGGATACATAACATCATTGGATTTTAAAATATAGATATGAGAAACTTGGACTTGAAAATCATTATCAATAGTTCAGAAGAGGATCACACTTTAGCAGCAGCAGCAAAATCATCGAGTCTCCAAGACATGAATTGAGGGAGAAAATCCTGCATATTGCTATCAGCTGGTACATGTAGTTTGTCACTAATGTCATCATGTGAAGTGAAATTCAAAGCCAAGTCTCCATAAAAACAAGAGAAATCTCATAACGATGCTAATTATTGCAAATAAGTTCTCGACGCTTTTGAGAGGATATACCTGATATTCAAATGGACAATAGATTGCACGAGTTTGTAAACCGCGTAACAGAGTTTCTTCCAAAGCTTTGGAAACTGTGGTGTGGAGCCAAACATCTCTGTTAGCAAAGCAATTCAAAAACTTGACTCCTGGAGTATACCATCGCATTGATTATCATCATTCTACAGCCAGACAAAATATCAGTGCCTTGAATCAGCTAAGTGTTAGTTAATCCTTCTATGTCGAATGGATCCAGACTGAATCGTGAACGAAATCACTTTCCTTAAAAGTATTTCAAGCACACTCTCAAATTGTCTTAGAGTTGGAACGGCCTGAATACCCAGGATAAGTCAGCCTTTTTCTCGAAACTGCACAAGACTGGTGAAGTTTCGAATGCAAGGAAAATGTTGGAATTATATGGAAGAGGATTTCAGAATTTTTGGAGTGAATGATTTCGAATTATGAAGCATATATTTATAGCCATGCATGTGTCTTTTCAGAAGTTTGCAATTCTTCATAAACACACTCTCTAATGAGCATTTGCAATGGTTCAAATAAAATATCATGCACCACTTCGTCAAGTGTCATGTATTTCAAATTCGAATTCAAAATCAAACTCTAGGCAACGAATAAATCTGAGCGATAATTAAAAATAAATTCGCAGTATACCGGCCGAAGGCCGGAGCGCCACCGGCGCCGCCTCATTGACGCCGCGAATAGCCCGATTGCTCCGATGCGTCGTGCCTAAGTGCTCAAGTGCCGTCTACAAGCCGCCACTAGCGCCTCTACGCCCACGCCCCCGAATCCGGTTCCGGTTCCGGTTCCGGTTCCAGAGCCGAAGCCGGAGCCGGTGTCGCCGGTGGCGACACCGGCGAGGGGTGTTTTGTATGAGACAAGTGACATAAGTTTTGGCACCACCACATATGACTATGTGGCACTTTATCCTCTTTGGCTCCTTTGGAAATTACATTGTTCCAAGTGCCTTATAAATGCTATTTAATTTTACTCCTCTTCCAATGTGGGACTAAGCATTTATTGTCAATTAAATATAACACCCACTTTGTCATTTTGGAACAACATTAATGGAAATAAAATATTATTTCCAACAATCCCCCACTTGTTCTAATAATGACAAAATAATAATTCCAGAAATGGGACATAAGAAGTATTAATACAGTTAAGTATCTTTCGATTTTAAACTTAACCTTAGTAAGAATAACACAAGGTTTAATCGGAATATTAGGTAGCAATGCTTTTAAACCATGAATCCATATGAATAGACCGGTGTTACCTTACACACACTCCTTAAAGATTCTTCCTCTGCATAACTCGCTTAGCACTTATTTATGGCCATGTGCTATCCTGTTTCATGAATTTTTCATGAGAGAAACTCCAACTCTCACTTTGAGACGGCACCATCTCATAATTCACATAGGTGAAGTTCATATAGTATCTGTTTCCAATAGATACGTACCCTTGGTATTGAGCTTCATTAAGAGTTTAAGATAAAACTCAACCCTCATTTCTAATGTCAACATAATTATGAAATGTTAGACAATTATCCAAATCAACGACTTGTTGTTACCCATTGAAAATCTTAACGTTAATGTTCTGTTAACTTAAGATTGGGTTGCCGTCATTGTCGGAACTCTTACTCAAGGAGTTTCAACCCCATACCTCTCGAGGTTGTTCTTACTAAGTCTCTGGCCAGTGGCTTAGTAAACGGATCAGCTAAATTATAGCTTGTTCGTATATACGTAAGTGAAATGATTCCATCCTTAATCAGTTTTCTTACGAACGAATGTCTAAGTCCTATATGCCTGGACTTTCCATTATACACTTCGCTAAATGCTCTTACCAAAGTGGCCTGACTATCGCAGTGTATCATTACCTTTGAAACATTGTCTTTAGCCAATGGAACTTCCAAAAGAAGATCCCTCAACCACTCTGCCTCTTGACTAGCGGAAGCGAGAGCCACGAATTTTGATTCCATGGTCGAAAGAGTAATGCATGTTTGTTTCTTGCTCTTCCAAGAAATTGCTCCTCCAGCTAGTGTAAATATCCACCCAGTTGTAGATTTGTGATTTCCCACGTCAGAGATCCAACTGGCATCGGTATATCCTTCTAATATAGCAGGAAACCTACCATAATGAAGGCCAAGATCTTTGGTTTTCAACAAATAACCAAATATCCTTGTGATTGCCTTCCAATGTTCATTACTTGGATTACTAGTAAATCTACTCATTTTACTAACTGCAAATGATATATCGGGTCTAGTACATTGCATTAAGTACATAAGACATCCGATCGCACTTGCATATTCTAATTGAGCCACTGCTCTTCCATCATTCTTTTCAAGTTTGATTACATGATCAAATGGAGTAGTTACTTCCTTGAATTTCAGGTGTTTGAACTTATCAAGCATTTTCTCAATATAATGTGTTTGATTAAGTTCATAACCCCCACTATTTTGCTTAACTTTTATTCCTAAAATTGTGTCAACAAGCCCAAGATCTTTCATCTTGAAAGTGGAAGTTAGAAACCTTTTTGTTTCTAAAATTCCATTAAGTCTATTGCTAATTATTAGCATGTCATCAACATAAAGACACAAAAATATTACAGTGTTATTATGCACTTTTGTATATAAACACTTGTCACAAGAATTAGGAATAAATCCATTTGACATTATCGTAGAGTCAAACTTTTGATGCCATTGTTTTGGTGCTTGTTTTAAGCCATATAGAGATTTGACAAGTTTGCACACCTTCTGTTCATTTCCAGGAAGGACGTGTCCTTCTGGTTGTTCCATGTAGATTTCCTCATCGAGGTCTCCGTTTAGGAATGTTGTTTTAACATCCATTTGATGAACAATCAGATCATTTAAAGATGCTAAAGCAAACAACAACCTTATAGTGGTTGTTCTTGCTACAGGTGCATAAGTGTCAAAATAATATATACCTTCCTTTTGTCTAAATCCTTTTGCCACTAATCTTGCTTTATAAGTGTTTAATGTACCATCACTATGATATTTCTTTTTAAACACCCACTTGCATCCAATGGGTCTTGATCCCTTTGGTAAATCAACAAGTTCCCAAGTGTGGTTGGACATAATTGAATCCATTTCATCTCGGATAGCATCTTTCCAAAAAGAGGAGTCTCTAGAAGCTATTGCTTCCTTATAAGTTTTAGGATCTTCCCCTACTTGAAGAATTACCGGAATGCTTTTAATAAAATTTGTACTATTTCCTTCAACCAGATAAAATGAAATGGATTGAGAATCAATTTCGTCTGGTCCTAGGTTCTTTATTTTCCGGACTCTTTTGCTTATCCTAGGTTCGGGTCGTGGTTCATTTATTCGAGATGTGCCTTCAGGTTGTATTTCTACAATCCGAGAAGAGTCTTTTTCACAAGATTCTTTATTTATGGCCGACTCTGATTCTTTATCCTTAGTTATAAGGTTTTCAAAGAATTCTACATCCCGGGATTCAATAATAATATTAGACTCTAAATTTAAAAGTCTATATGCTTTGCTATTTTGTGCATATCCTACAAATGCACATCTTATCCCTCGAGGACCCAACTTGGTTCTCTTAGGATCCATGTTTTTGTAATATGCCACACACCCCCACACCTTAAAATAGCCAATATTTGGTGTCATGCCCTTCCATACCTCATATGGAGAAATTCCACTTTTCTTTAAGGGAATTCTATTTATTATGTGACAAGCGGATAATAAAGCTTCGCCCCACAAATTGAAAGGTAGTTCGGAATGCAATAACATGGCATTCATCATTTCTTGATATGTTCGATTCTTTCTTTCTGCTATGCCATTTTGTTGTGGTGTTCTAGGTGCCGAACATTCATGTATTATACCATGTTCTTCACAAAATGCATCAAATTCAGTAGAGAAGTATTCACCGCCCCTATCACTCCTAAGGACTTTTATACTTCTACTTAATTGATTTTCCACTTCTGCTTTGTAAATCTTAAAGGCATTAAAAGCCTCATCTTTATGCTTTAAGAGATATACATAAGTGTATCTAGAACAATCATCAATAAATGTAATGAAATATCTATTTCCCCCACGGGTCAACATGCCATTAAATTCGCACAAATCTGAATGCACAAGATCAAGCAGATTTGTATTTCTTTCAACACTTTTGAAAGGTTTCTTAATCATTTTTTATTTAACACATAATTCACATTTATTGAAATCTTTGATATTACATGATATCAAGCCAAGTTTAATTAGTCTCTTCATTGAACTAATACCAATATGTGCTAATCTATTGTGCCATAAAGTAACTGAATCAAGCATGTAAGCAGAATTAGAAATTTCATTAATCATGTTATCAGTAATACATAGTTTGATCATTCCTTCAGCGGAATATCCTTTTCCAACAAACACACCATTACGGGTCAAGATAAGTTTGCCCGATTCATACACAGATTTAATACCCGGTTTTCCCAATAAATCCCCACTAACAAGATTCCTATTCATGTCTGGGACATGAAGCACATTAACAAGAGTAACTTTCTTTCCAGAAGTGAAGTTGAGTTCGACCGTTCCGGTTCCAACAACTTTGGATCGCACTTCATTTCCCATTTGTACTTCTTGTCCATCATTTGCCTCAGAATATGTTTTGAATGCAGCCCTGTCATATGAGACATGAACCGTGGCACATGTATCATACCACCAGCCTTGGACTTTGCCTTTGATTGCCATAATTTCACTCACAGTAGCAATTATATCATCATTAGCATTCACTGCATTGATCTCCTTTTTTGATTTATTGTGCCTGCAATCTCGAGCATAATGTCCAAGTTTTCCACATACAAAGCATCCATTTTTCGGACCCTTCGGACCACCGAAGTTCTTGAACTTGGTATGTTCCTTTTTTGGTGCGATGTGACTTTTCTTGACATCTTGTTTTTTCTTTTCCTTTCTGGTGACAGCATTGGCTTTGGAAAGACCCGCAGATTCTGATTTTTCCCTCTCCTTCGATTCCTCCTCGATTCGAAGATGCTTCTGGATTTTCTCCAAGGAAAAGTCATCAGAACTGTGCAACAGTTTCTTTTTATAGCCTTTCCACGAACTTGGTAACTTCGCAATGATTGCACCAACTTGAAAGGTTTCAGGAATGTCTATTTTCACCGCTTTGATTTTGTTCACCAGGACTTGCAATTCGTGCACTTGAGGAAGTATGGGCTTGGAATCTATAAATTTAAAATCAAAGTATTTAGAAATTAAGAACTTTTTCGTACCTTCTTCTTCGGCTTTGAATTTAAACTCCAGGGAATTCCACATGTCTCTAGCGGACGGATTGTCTGTGTATAAGTCGTATAGGCGGTCAGATAGCGTGTTCAGAATATGCCCACGGCATAGTAATTCGTCCTCCCTTCGCAGCATGCGCTTCTTCTTGAGTTCGTCAGAATCATCTTCAGTTGGTTCTGGAATTGGTGTCAGATCGGGATCCAAGACGTAGTGAACCTTGAGTGCAGTAAGCAGGAACGTCATCTTGTCTTGCCATCTGGTAAAGTTGTTTCCATCGAAGCGATCCAATTTGACAAGGTCCTGATTCATAACTTTGATACTTGAAACAGCAGCGTCGGAATCCATGATACAAATACTTTTAAGATTGTTAGTTAATCCTTCTATGTCGAATGGATCCAGACTGAATCATGAACGAAATCACTTTCCTTAAAAGTATTTCAAGCACACTCTCAAATTGTCTTAGAGTTGGAACGGCCTGAATACCCAGGATAAGTCAGCCTTTTTCTCGAAACTGCACAAGACTGGTGAAGTTTCGAATGCAAGGAAAATGTTGGAATTATATGGAAGAGGATTTCAGAATTTTTGGAGTGAATGATTTTGAATTATGAAGCATATATTTATAGCCATGCATGTGTCTTTTCAGAAGTTTGCAATTCTTCATAAACACACTCTCTAATGAGCATTTGCAATGGTTCAAATAAAATATCATGCACCACTTCGTCAAGTGTCATATATTTCAAATTCGAATTCAAAATCAAACTCTAGGCAACGAATAAATCTGAGCGATAATTAAAAATAAATTCGCAGTATACCGGCCGAAGGCCGGTCCGCCCGCCGGAGGCGGCCGGAGCGCCACCGGCGCCGCCTCATTGACGCCGCGAATAGCCCGATTGCTCCGATGCGTCGTGCCTAAGTGCTCAAGTGCCGTCTACAAGCCGCCACTAGCGCCTCTACGCCCACGCCCCCGGATCCGGTTTCGGTTCCGGTTCCGGAGCCGGAGCTGGTGTCGCCGGTGGCGACACCGGCGAGGGGTGTTTTGTATGAGACAAGTGACATAAGTTTTGGCACCACCACATATGACTATGTGGCACTTTATCCTCTTTGGCTCCTTTGGAAATTACATTGTTCCAAGTGCCTTATAAATGCTATTTAATTTTACTCCTCTTCCAATGTGGGACTAAGCATTTATTGTCAATTAAATATAACACCCACTTTGTCATTTTGGAACAACATTAATGGAAATAAAATATTATTTCCAACACTAAGAGGGTCGTTACATAATCACAAGAAATCAGGAGCGTTTATCAGTTTTATCACCAAATCGTCATCGATTCAACAACTTGTATTAACATATATCTCACACATTGATTTTAATTTAATTCTTGAATCTACAAAAGGCATAGCAATACGTTGAGCAGAAAAACAAATACACTGCACAAGAAAACCAGACAATTCATCCACAATGAATCTACAAAAGGCATAGCAATACATCTAGGAGAGTTGTTGCGTTACTTTTCTTTGTTTGTTACTGTGTTTTTGTTTTTAGTATTTTGACTTAATCCAATGTGTGCATGTCTATGTGCTTGATGTGCACCCTCGCAAGAAGGCGGTTGATCCTTTTGATCAAATGACTGTGATTGAATTGATCCAACCCTCATGGTGGACCCCTCCTTACAGAATCTGGAGCGCTGCCCCTTTCTTTTATCATTTTTTTCTTTTTATCAAGGCATTTGTTTGTTTGATTTTAAAAAAAAAGATTTAATAATGATGAATATTGAAATATACTCCTTTTATTATTATTATTTTGATTATTTTTCTACAACTTAATTTATTTAATTTATTCAACAACCAAATCATTTGTTTTTCTTCCTCTTGAAAAATGCTCTTTTGACTTTTATAATAATTTCATAAATAATTTAATCACATTTAACTATTAATCCCCCTCTGTTGTGGTTGTGCCTATTTTATTCAATCAATTCTTCGTGTTGGTTAACATTGACGATTACGTGAACCCCTTTTTAATTAGAGAGCCTTATTCACGATTCATGTCAACCTTTTCTATATTTTATGTGCCTGACCTGATAATTTTTTATTTGTTTCCCTTTATAAATTGGTTACACTGCATGCCTTGTATGTTGAATCTACTAATTATAACTATGATGCTTATCTGATTCTGTCTGATAATATATTTGCACATGTTACATGTACAAGGGAAGAACCTGTGTATGACTTTTAAATCCTACACACTGCATTGTCATCTGCATCATTTCCCCTCCGCTCGATCCCTGACTCCATTCAGGTTGATCAGTTTAGAATACATATTATAACTTTCAAGATAGATTTCCATATTTTTTCAACTTAGATAAGTCATAGTTAAGCTCTTGTTCTCCCACAAGAGAAGTAGACATAAGTCATATATGTAGTTGAGATATAATTCTCTTACCCCATGACATGATAGAGAAAGATGTAGAATCTTTTCTGCTTGAGAGAGGTATGCGGCATACTCGTCGATTATAGATTCGAGTTGGAGCCCTTCTCTCAAAGTGAAGCAAAGACCTTCTTCCGCATGTTTGTGGTGGTTAAGTCGAGTATTCTTCTTAAGATGACAAATTGTCTCTTCTCCTAAAATTAATCAACAAACTTCTCCCCCTGGAACCTTGACCACAGTCAATAGTTCCTCATCCCTTTAGGGGAACTACGAATGCTTTGATTCCATTCCCATCAGGATACGTAGGAAGAAGATGCAATTTATTGGCAAGAATACTTAGAAATAAAACCCTAGGTCTCTCACCCTTAGCAAACAACAATAACACAACAAAACAAGAGGTTCCTTTATAGTGCTACAGATGTTTAAGATGCTAACACCTTCCCTAAGTTTAACCAAGCCCCGAACCTTAGATTCTTTAGTTTTGCATTGCACTGCATGCTCATGGGTTCTTCGATCTTTTTCCCTTCCCTTGGACAAATTAAAGACCGGTGGTGAATAATGATTTGTGATTCAAGTTAGTCAATAACTTGATATCTAATTCTCACCGCGATAGAAATGGCGACTTCACTAGGGACAATCGAGGGTTCCCCCTAACTTGCTTAATTTGTGTTTTTGTTGTATATCTATATATATTTGTTTATTTGTATATATATGTTTCTGCTTTGGGTTGTTACTTTCATGTGGTGATATAAGTTCTACACCCAGACTTAAGTGCACTTATGATAGGAAGGTGATATATTCAAGAAGGTTTATAGGGAGTTGATTCTCGACCAAGCTGACTTGAGATATCACCACTTAGTCGAGGCCCTCTTGAGAATAGTTTTGTTGAATGAGTATTCGTGAAAACACTTACTATTTTTGACCTAGGAGCCCGTGACACTGAGAACCTTTAGTTACCCTTAACTCAACTTGGCTTTCTTAGGACGTAGTGCAATGACTATGAAAGAGTAGTTCCAAAATAGTTGATACGCGATACTACACTCAAAAGAGGTTCTCTTGAGAATATTATTAACTACCAAGTATTTGGGAAATTGATAATATACGAAAGACAGAATGATGACTTTGGGAACCTTTTTTAGAACCTTTGTTCTACAAGTACAATAAACCCTTAGTCCACACCATTTGGGGATGGGTATACCCTTGCTCCATGCTCATTGATTTTCAAACTCAGGTCCTTGTTTGTTTAAATGTTATGTATATGTGTATGTGCCGATCTATGTTTTGTGCATCCCTACATTCATAAGCATCATTTACATAAGTTTCATGGAATTCAAAGTTTTTGTTTGCAAATATCACATGATCATTATGGATTGCAAAAGGAAAAGTACTTTGAAGTATGCTTTCAAGAGTCTTAAACTGGATGACCTAAGGAAGTTAGGAGCTTTGGTTGAAGATCAAGAAAATTTCAAAGACAAGTATGGGAAGCTATTATCATTATTGAATATTAAGGTGGACAATGGGCTTCTTTCCATACTACTCTAATTCTATGATCTAGTTTATCATTGTTTCACTTTCCCATATTACCAGCTAGTTCCTACATTGGAAGAGTATTATCAGTTGGTTAGTTTGCCTATCCTGGTTGAGTATCCATTTCCTTTTTTGGAGGAGGACCCTAAAGAACAGGATATTGCCAAGGCCATACATGTGAAATCATCTGACATTAAAGCTAATATGACTACTAAAGGTTGAGTCTTTGGATTAGCCATAAACTCTGATTGGAAAAGCCCAATATTACGCTGATCATCTGAGCATGGATACATTTGAGGTCATTCTTGCATTACTTATCTATGGAGTGTTTCTTTTCCCAAGCTTTGAAAGATTTGTTGAAATTAATGCTATCAAGGTTTTCTTGAAGAATAATCCAGTGCCTACTGTTGCACCCCAAAATTTGCTTAACCTTTTCTTGCCTGATTTATGTTTCATTGCATTTCATTTGCATAGTTACACCATTCACATATTTCAACCATTTGCATATCATAGCATAGCAAGTCATCCAACAAGGGATCAAGGGACATTTATGTCAAAAGAAGCCTATCTAGAGGTGTTCTCTGAGCCTGAGAGACCATCCAAGTCATCAGAGAATGGTTGAAGTCATGAGGAGTTTGAGTGCCCACAGGTGGATTTTGCTCCTATCTTGAGGAATGTTGAGAATAATCAGGGGGATGAGAAGCATGGAATAGGAATGTGAGGTGTTTATGGATCTCATGGGATGTCTAGAGGGCCCTATTGAAGCTGAGACAAGTCATTGATTCAAGTACAAGAGCCACAGTTGAGGTGCAGTCAGCTAGGGTTTCATCTGGGTCAATCCTAGGTCAATTGAGTAATTGAAGAGCATCAAAGCCTACTTTGAGGTCATGGGGTTCATGGAATGGTATGTTAATACATGTGTGGTTTTGTGCCAAGATTATGCAAAGAAAGATCAAGAATGTGGGAAGTTGCTAAATTAGGGTTTCAGTGTAAAATCCCCTGTTTAGTGCCTAACTTCAAAGCCATATAATTCAAAATAAAAGTTTCAAATGGATCTTTGGCCAACATGAAACTTGTATAGCTTCTCAATACCTTTAATTTGAGTACTAGAAGTCTTCAATAAGATTTGTAGAACTCAAGTTATGGTCTTTGCAAATTACAGGTCACCAGAGGACACTGAAATTTATCTGTGAAAGTCACTTGACTTCCAAGAAACTTTTGCCCTTCAAGGAGTTTTCAAATGGATTCTTGGCCAACATAAGAGTTGTATATCTTGATATTATCTTTACATAGAGTACTAGAAGTCCTCAAGAGGATTTTTAGAACTCATGTTATGATCTTGGCAATCCAGGGGTATTTTGGGTATTGGTGATTATAGGTCATTCTCAAGCATGTGCCAAAATCTCCATCTTCCACTCCTCAAATGGAAAATTGTTCAACATGAAATGTGCTTAGAATGATGTTTTTAGGTCAGATGTGAAGTTATGGTGGGCTGAATGAGCTTGTATCACAAAGTTGCTAAAAATGGCTTAAAAAGGAAGAATTTAAAGGCTAAAAATGGAATTTCATGATTTATGGCCAAAACAAGTCCATGTGATATACCATTTTGATCAGAAAATGTATTTTGAGAATGATGGCAATATTACATTTTGCAAATGAGGCCATTTTCAAGCACTTTCCTTTGGTTGCTTAAGATTGAAGAAACATAACCCTCCAATGCCTTAAGATCAAATGCAAGGGAGTTACCATTCCAATTCAGTTCTAAATACCATGAGGAGAGAAATTCAAAGGAGAGGGTGAGCTGAAACAGAGCAAGGCATGGTTTTGGCATGTGAGATTTTCAAAGGTGATGAAAAATTGAATTTCTCATTTGAGCTATTCCAGATCTTTCTAGATCTTTCCAACATGTTCTATATATACATTGTAACTGATTCAGTTGGTTTTTTGGCGAAGAATTGCAGAGAATCGTGATCAAGCAACTTGAATTTTCTTCATTGCATCAAGATTCGGTTTCAAGAATTGGAGTGATTTCAAGCCAAACCAATGCATACAGAAGCTTCAAAGTGATTGTGTGAAGGAATCTGGAAAGAATTGAAGCTTAATTTGAAGCCAAGACCACTCTGTTCATCCACTTTTTACAGGTTTGCAACTTTCAACTTATAGCATAATTTAGATGGATTCGATTAGAATTTGATGCATGGATAGGTTATAGATGATGCTTAGATGGATTCTGGTAGGGAAATTTGATGATTAGAGACAAAACTTTAGGTATTGCAAATTTTGTTAGAGCTTGGTTCTCACGATTCTTGGAATGATAATGGTGTTTAGATGGTGATAATTGATCAGTGTGACGTGTAGTTTACATTAGTACCTTCAATTTCAAGATTCGTGGTAGTTGAATTTGGAGTGTGATCTGAGCTTGCTATCGGTTTTGGAGTTGTGGTTTGAATCAATGGAAATGGAGGTTGTAATTAGACTCAGGGTGAGGAAGCGAGCAAGATTGAGTGTTTAGGTTTGATGTTTGGTGCATTTTTGTGATATTGGCAATTGGGGACAACGGTGGCGCAAGCTCCGGCCACCGTCCTGTGAATCTCCCTCTCATATTTGAATTTTGGAGAAGATGATAAATTCACCCTTAGATCGTGTATTGACTTTGACTGGACTTGTAATCCCACGACCACGATTGCGTTTCCATTTGTGAAGGGAGTCTGAAGCAGCAAACTCCCTGTTTCACTAAACCAATTTGGCTTGGGCTTAGCATAAAATTTGATACTCACACCCCTCCTTTAGGCCCAATGGAGATATACACGTAGAACCATTGCTATTTACCACATCTTTTTCCATTTTTTCCATGGTTTTTCTGATTTTCTTTTTGACTGGGTGGGCTTAGTAACGCGCTTGCTACCAGCACCCCACTTTTGGGCCCACTCTGAATTACAACATGGATTATTTGCTATTCAACACGCCAGTTTATTATTTTTGTATTATTTTCTTTTATTTTCATGTTTTGTATATGGTTAGAAAATAAATCATAATAAATAGGAAAATAAACATTTTTAGGCCAGGTTTTTTTCCCCTGACTCTTTAGAGAGTCTAGAATTTTAGAAAATTAAGATATTAATGATTCATGCATTTTAGAATTTAATTGCAATTTTTATAGTTTAACTGCTTTTACTTTGAATTTGGTTGATACATGATTTTGTTGATTTTATTGTGACTGATTGGTGTATGGTTTTGAGTTGATTCTTGTTGGATTGATTAGATTAGGGAAGCATGTACCCTTAGGAATTTTATCATAATTTTGTGAATAAATTTTAGGCCAGTTTGGGTGGTGAACATAAGGAGTGTTAGATTTAGGGTTTCAAAACAACTAGTTGTAGTTTAGAGCATAGTTTGGGGACTTAGTGTTTGATTTAGGTCCTGGGATTTATATGGGATATTGGGTATAGGCTTAGGTTCCCTTAGAAAGTTAATTAGGATTTTATGATCTATTTTAGCATTTTATTTGTATTTTGCAATTGGTGTGATGTTTGTGGGCTTCTCCCTTGGATGCTTGGTTTATTCAATTTGTTTGGGCTATTTTGGGTGGGCTTTTGGCTTGGACTCTGCTTGGATGAAGTTGAAAACCAATTGAAGTTGCTTTGGATAGCTTGAAGGAGCTTGGACATGAAGATTTCCTCATCTTGTGGGTTGCTTGCCAGGAGCTTAGGAGAACTAGGGTTTTAGGAAGAGCATTAGACTAGTTTTGCTTGTTTCTTCAAACATGGAGTATATTGTTCATCTCCATTCCATCCAATGACATAAAGTCCTCTTAAAGAAGTCACATCTCCCCTTTGGAGGGATGAGTGGCATGCTTTAAGAGTAGAACTTTGAGGATGCCAGACTATTACAGTGATAAGATCTTAATGACTTCCCTTGGTTGTCATTGAGTTTCTTAACACTTCAACTTGATCTTGTTGAATGATTCTCCCTTGGAGGTGCTTGTTGGAGTTTGGCAAAGATAAAGTTTGAAGCTTATTGAAGTTGTCTGCTTGTTGAAGCTGTTTACTGGTTGAAGTTTGCTTGTGGAAGCTAGGAGCTGGTTGAAGCTTGGTGCCTGTTGAGGATTGAAAGTTTATTGGGGCTTGAAGATAGGAGTCATTCATGAAGATGAAAGCTGTTGCTATCAACTCTTTGCTGTTTAATCATCTGTTGCTGTCAGAGATGCTGCTTGTGCTGTCAACCATAGGAGTTTGGTGCTGCTGCTTGGGCTGCCTCCTCTGCTTTGGTTTTGTTTTCTGTATTGTTTGTTGGCTTGTGCAGCTTGCCCCTTAAGGTTTGAAGTGAATGTTGATTCACTTTGCCTGTTGTTTTCCCAGGTTCGAGGTTGAGCAGGACTCCCTTGCCTCGCTTGTATTGCTGCATTGCATGCATTTTACTGTACTTGCTTGCTTTCTTTTCTGTTTATCCCCTAGGATCTCTGATTTCCTCTGTGCAGGAGGGAATTATGACAGACATTAGGATTCTTATCCATGCATGACAACATTAGGTTAGTTTTTATTCCCTTTTCAACCCTAGGCTTTTTAGAGCTTCTTTCTCTTCTTATTTCAAAACAACTCAAAAATACAGTAATAAGGTTAATCGATGTCGTACGTTACGAGCCTTAAGCTATTCGAGAAAGGGTTGCTGGAGAGCTTCTTTCCAGTAGTCTGGCTGCTTAGTGTGGTACCCTTTGGGCGAAACGCGACGTAGTCTATCTCAAATCATAGTCTCTAGTGCGTCAGAGATTGCACACAAACTAAAAAACACTTCTTTCGTAAAAGATTCAAAACAAACATCAAAGTGTCATTTTTGTCCGCTTGGACTCTTAATCAAGAAAAACCCTTTTTGAAGGTAATAAAAAACAGTCAGACAAGCTTGTGTCTTCCGTAGCCCGAACTATGTTTGCTCTGATCTTTCATGCTGTATGAAAGTACGTAGGCATAGGATGTCGTATCCTAGCGAGCAACCTTCCCCTCCTTTCCCGTAGGTAGGCGAACTACGTTGACTCTGATTTCTCGTTCCAGACGGGAATACATAGGCATAAAGTGCGATACTTTGCCGAGTCATTTTCTTTTCCTTTTAAACCAGACCTTTAGAGTAGATAGAATAACAATCCTCACCAAAAAACAAGCGTGGATCCCGTCGAGTACGGCGGACGTGAGGGGTGTTAATACCTTCCCCTTGCGTAATTGACTCCCGAATCCAGGAATTTGGTTGCGACGACCATTCCTTTCCCGTTTTGCGTTAGGTTTACTCTGAGCGTTTCCTTTCCCTCCTGTGGGATAAATAACGCACGGTGGCGACTCTTCTGTCATAGCCGGCGCCGATTTTCGCAGTAGCGACACCTACCTTGCTAGCAGACGCTTATCATTCATTCCATCTCAGAAACTTTCATGGCGGAGGAATGATTATGTGTTGTGTACCCTTATTGTACAAGTGGTTTATTTCGCACTTGCCCAAGTCTGGCTCTTTTTGGAGTCTCAATAAAGGTCGTTGGTCATAGAAGATTATGGCTCTTACCCACTCAGATATTGATTGGTACAACCGCGTTTATGATGGGATACTGATCGTAGACAACTGTGGAGATTTCGCTAATGTGCCTCTCCTTAGTACTAAAGGAGGAATTAGTTACAATCCTGTTTTAGCTCGCTGTCAGCTAGGGTAATCTCTGAAAGATAAACCCAAGAATGCTCATGTGGAAAGTATTTTCTTCAAGGATAAGGAAGATAATAGGGAGCTCCAGGAGAAGATTGTGATTCCATGGCGTCAATTGCACAAAAGAGGAAAGGAAAGTTTAGGAAAACCTAATTGTGTTTCTCGGGAACCTTATCTCCAATGGGTCCAAGATAGGGCTATCAAGTTGAAGATGCCTTATACCCGTTAAGAGCCTATGCCTTTAAAGAAAGAACTCGTTCTAATTTTCATGTCTGAAGTAGAAGAGTTAAAGATCGCTCTGAGCAAAGCACAACAAGAAAGGGATGTTTGGAAGAATAAGTATCAAGTGGTCGTTGAAGAGAATGTTGAACTCCAGAGACAACTATAGTCGAAGAGTGAAGAAGTACTTTCTTGAAAGAAGAGAAAAGCACAGGAGGATTTATTTTCCTCTAGCTCTCAGTCAACTCCTTGGAAGCTAATCGTAGACAAGCTTATCCTCGAGAAGACTCAGTTGGAGAAGCAGATCAAAGAGCTTAACACAAGACTTCCTTAGGGCTTTATTATATTTTATTTAGCTTTTATTTTTAAGAATCTTTTAAGAAATAATTTTATTTGTAATCCTTTATTGGCTAATAAATGAGTTTCTCTTGGTATCTTGACGTTTGCAAATACTCGAATTCCATGAAACCTTTTGCATTCGCATCTCTGCATTTTGTTTTTCTCTAACCCTTCAAGGAACTAAAATTGTTTTGCAGACATTGTGAAAATGGATTTTGGAAGAAAAGGAACTCTAAAGTACACCTTCAAGAGTTTGAAGCTTGAAAAACTAAGGGAACTAGGAAGTCTAATCGAGAATCGTTTGACATTATCAGATGAATATGAAGGAATCTTCCCACTATTGAGACTCTAGATGATTGATGGGTTACTATATACGCTCTTCCAATTCTACAATCCTCTATACCATTGCTTCACATTTTCGGACTACCAATTGATGCCTACTCTAAAGAGAATTATGCTTTGATGGGATTGCCTGTCATGTCTCGACCTCCTTTCTCTGGATCAGAAAATACACCAAGTGATCAGGATATTGCAACCGCTACACACCTGAGTTGTCTGATGTTCAAACTCACATGACTACTAAGGAAGGGATCTTTGGATTGCCAGTTGAGTTCCTGATAGAGAAGATTTGTTATCACGCCAATAAGAAGAATACTGAAGTTCTTGAAGCCACCTTTGCATTATTGGCCTATGAGATTCTTCTATTCCCAAACATTGACGACTTCGTCGATATGAACACCATCAAGATCTTCATACGCAAGAATCCTGTCCCCGCCTTGCTGTTTGACATATATCACTCCATTCACTTAAGGAATTCTCAAGGGGGTGTCAGATAACCTGTTGCACCGCTCTTTTCTACAAGTGGTTCATTTCTCGCTTGTCAAGGTTTACGACTATCTGGACCCAAAGGATGCGCCCTACCAATCAAAGATAGTCATGTCACTCACACATTCTGACATCGTATGGTACGATCCCATGTATGGTGGAGTAAAGATGATTAACAATTATGGTGATTTCCCCAACATACCTCTTCTTGGCACGAAGGGATGTATCAACTACAACCTTGTTTTGGCTCGTTGACAGCTCGGGTATCCGATGAAGGAGAAGCCAGACCAAACCCTTTTGGAAGGAATTTTTCTCAAGGAAGGAGAAGATCCATAACTCAAAGCTAGGATTGTGCGCACCTGGTGTCACATACATAGAAAAGGAATGATTTTATTAGGATATCCTGATTATACTGTCTCAGAACCTTATCTACGGTGGGTGCGAGAAAGGGCTTTTGAGCTAAGGATGCCTTATCCTCGTCGAGAACCCATGCTGTTGATTCCTCAGGATTCTGCTTAGACCATTACGAGTGAAGAAGGAAAACTGAAAAGTGCATTGGAAAAGGTTGAAAAAGAGAAAATTCATGGAAGAATAAGTATTACATCCTCAGTCAGGAGAATGAAGAACTTCAGAAACTTCATCAGTAAAAGAAAGTGGAAGAATCTTCTAAGAAGAGGAAAGTGCAAGAGGATTTATTTTCCTCTCGTGCATCATCAGTATCAGCTGCTAGCTCCGGTCTTCCTCCGACTTCTATGGCTTGGAAGCAGTATGTGGACAAGCTCATTCTTGAAAAGGCGAAGATGCAAGAGCAGATTAACAAGCTTATGGAAGAACTTCATAGAAAGAAAGGGTCGTAGTCAAGAAGATTAGACTCCTAGTTTCCTTTGCTTTATTTTCTGTACTTTTGATTATGATGTATTGGCTCTTGAAGGAGTACTATTTGCTTTGTAAAACCTTCCAGTTTAATTAATAAAATGAGCCTTTTGATTATTTCAAAATCCTATTAAAATGTTTGCAAATATACTTTTTGAGTTCCTTGAAGTTTCTTTTGCATTGTGCATTTTTATTTTGCATATGCATTTGCATTAGCATGGCATCCTTTGCATTCCAGGTTCTTTCTTTTTCTTCATCTTATTGAATAAGTTGAATCATCAATACAACACTCGATCTAGCTATCACCGAAGAATGGATCAGCTAAAACAAGAGAACAGAGTGCTCTGCAATAAGGTCACAACATTGAGGGAAAGTTTAGAAAGGCTCAACAGAATGGTAGAAGCATTGACGGCTGCTCAGAATCAGTCGTCGCATAATTCTCAAGAGAATGTCCAGAGGATTGTTATTTTTGAAATCATATCTACACCGATCCCAATGATGGTAGCAACAGGTGAACCTCCATACAGTATGCCTCCAGGTTTCCTATGGGGGATGCCTCCTTTCTTTACTCCAGCTAGATATAGTCCACCAGTTCTTGAAGTTCCTGCTACAACTATTGTGACTACGATTTCTGCTGTTACTGCTATTCCTGCTACAACTGCTGTGATGACTATACCACCACCTTTTGTGAATGCTACTCCATACGCCCTTGAATAATAAGTGTACCATGGTGCACCTAGTGAAACTGTGGGATTTGATGAGAGAATGGAATTCTCAGAAATACAGAAAGAGCTTAAAGCCCTTCATGGAAAAGAATTATTTGGGAAAAGCACTTCTGACCTCTGCTTGGTTCCAGATGTCAAGGTTCCTCCTAAGTTCAAGATCCCGGACTTTGAGAAATATAAAGGCAACTCTTGTCATCAATGTCACCTTGTCATGTACGCTTGAAAAGTGTCTGCACAAATTGATAATGATCAACTGCTCATCCACTATTTCTGAGATAGTTTGACTGGTGCAGCTCTTAAGTAGTATATGGGGATGGATGGTATGAAGATTTAGACTTTCAATGACCTCTGTGAAGATTTCATTAGGCAGTACAAGTACAATGTCGACATGGCACCTGATAAAGATCAACTAAGGGCCATGGCCCAAAGAGATAAAGAGAATTTTAAAGAGTATGCATTATGCTGGCGTGAAATGGCCGCTCAAGTTACACTGCCCTTAGAAGAAAAGGATATGACTAGAATCTTTTTGAAAACCTTGAGTTCGTTTTTCTACGAAGGAATGGTGGCCAGTGCGCCCAGTGATTTTACCGAAATGGTGAACATGGGGATGCGTCTAGAAGAAGGGGTCCATGAAGGTAGATTGGATAAAGAAGGAAGTACTCCCAACAACACAAAGAAATATGGAAGTAACTTTGTAAAGAAGAAAGAGCAAGATGTGAGTGTTGTGCATCAAGGTCGACCAAGAAGAAGATATCAACAACCTCAACACATTGCTGCTGTGACACTAGTCATCCATACTCCAGCCTATCAGCCATAATTTGCACAACCGTATCAACCACCTCATGCTCTACGAGCTCCACAACAAAATTGCCAACAAGATCAACAGTTTCCTCAACAGAATCGACCATAGTTCAACAACAAGGGTCGTGTGCAGAGAAAACAGAATTTTGATCCTATTCCCATGTCCTATGCAGAATTGTTCCCAGTCTTGTTGCATAAAGGGCACATCCAGAACAAGGCTCCATCGGAGGCACCTAAAAGTCTTCCTTATTGGTATAAATTAGATCAGTTTTGTCCATATCTCCAAGGTGCACTAGGCCACAATATTGAGAATAGTTATGAATTGAAGGCAAATGTCCAGAGATTGGTCAAGTGTGGAATTCTATCTTTCAAGGATTCTAATCTAAATGTACAAGACAACCCTCTACCACAACATGGTTCAGCTACCGTGAACATGGTTCAGGGATGTCCAGGAAAGTATGTTGTGTTTAACCTGAAGTATATTCGAGAATCTTTAGTCAGAATGCATGATGGGTTGACCAGAATGGTTTTCTTCAATCATGAGCATCACAATTATGCACTTTGTCCTGTTTGTTCAGTGAACTCTCAAGGTTGTCGCCTTGTGAGAGAAGATATTCAAGACTTGTTGGATAGGAGGATTATTACAGTCATGTATGATAGAGATCTAGCTCCTATGAATGAAGATGAAGAAGTGTTCGTAATAGTGCCCTACTTCAAGGAAGTAGAACGTATTGAAATCACTTATGATAGCAGGAAGCCTTCTGTAACTCCTCTAATCATTAATGTTCCTGGTCCAGTTCCCTATGCCTCCAATAGGGCAGTTCTATACAAATATAACGCCATAATGCTAGAGAACAGAAAAGAGGTGCCTTTACTTGTTCTGCCTTCGGTTATTAACATTGCAGATATTTGCAGAGTTACTAGAAGTGGTCAGGTTTGCTCCTCAACACCTCCGAAGGATAAAGAGATTCCATTTGAACAACCAATTGTGAAGGATTCGACTTTGGGGGCAGTCCAGTGGGGATGATTCTTTTTCCAAACCTGGTGAATTTTTGAAGCTGATCAAAAGAAGTGAATATAAAATTATGGATCAATTGTTGCAGACTCCGTCCAAGATCTTTGTGCTACAATTATTAATGGGTTTGAAATCCCACAGAGAGGCATTGCAGAAGGTACCCGAACAAGCTTATGTTGGTCACGACGTGATAGTCGACCAATTTGATGGAATCGTAGGTAACATCACCTCATGTAATAATCTTGGATTTTGTGAAGAAGATCTCTCAGAGGAAGGAAGAAAGCACAATATGGCATTATATATCTCCATGAACTATATGAACGATGCATTATCCAGTGTGCTAGTTGACACTGGATCCTCGCTAAATGTGATGCCAAGAACTACTCTCGCAAGATTATCATACCAAAGACCACCTATGAGACCGAGTAATGTTATTATCAAAGCTTTTGATGGATAAAGGAAGACAGTGATCGGTGAGGTTGATCTATCAATGACCATCGAACTTCAGGTTTTTCTAATTACGTTTCAAGTGATAGACATTTGTGTCGCCTACAGTTGTTTATTGGGAAGCCCGTGGATACATGAGGCTGGGCAGTTACATCTACACTGCACCAAAAGTTGAAGTATGCCTATGAAGGAAAGATAGTTATAGTTTGGGGAGAGAGAGCCCTGGTGGTAAGCCATCTCTCTTCATTCTCTTATGTTGATGCAGAGGAGGAAGTGGGAACTCAATTCCAGGCACTTTCAATTACTGACGGTAGTGTTGCATCGCTGCGACAAGGGGCCGGCAAAGACAGAAGAGTCGCCACCGTTTGTTATTTATCCCAAAGAGAGGGAAAGGAAACAATCGAAGAAAACCTATGGAAAAGAGGGAAAGACAGGTCATCGCAACCAAATCTTGGGTTCGGGAGTCGGTTACGCAAGGGGAAGGTATGAGCACCCCTCACGTCCGTTGTACTCAACGGGATCCACGCTTGTTGTCTAATCTAGGGGTGTAAATATATCTAAAGGTTGGCTAAACGGAAAGAAAGAATTGACTCGATAGGACATCTCCGCTCTATGCCTACGTATTCCCTCGTGCAATGGGAAAGTCAGACTCAACGTAGTTCGGAAAACTACGGGGGAGGTTTCTCGCCAAGACATTGCGTCATGTGCCTACGTATCCTTATCAGGTATGAGAAATCAGAGCAAACATAGTTCGGAAAACTACGGGTCAAGCTATTTTAACGAGTGATGTTAAATCTCCATTCCAGTAATTAGGGACGATGCCTGTTTGCGGTAGAACGGAAAAAGTAACGTACTCTTGGGTAAGGGTTGAAAAGAAGGAAGAGTGCTTGCCAAGATATCGCCATCTTGTGCCTACGTATTCTCAACGAGTATGACGAATTAGAGCAGAACGTAGTTCAGGCTAACTGCGGAAAAGGGTCTCGATCGCACGGGGGCGAGAGAAAAGGAGTCTCAATCGTATGGGGGCAAGAGAAAAGGAGTCTCAATTGCACGGGGGAGAGAGAAAAGGATCCTAGGCCTGAAACACCTAAACGGAAGGGAATCGGATCGGATTGGGAACACACTATGCTAAATCCTAAGACGTAGGAGCGAGCGCGTCGCATATCGCCCAAAGGGCATACGTTAAACACTCTAGACGGGAGAGAAGAGGCTCCTCACTCATCATTTCCTACGTATCTAACGCTTACAACTCACAACACTCATCCCGGTTATGGTTCAGAAATACGGTCCAAAAGGTGTAAGTGAATCGAGTCGGGACTAATGTGACGCTAAACCATTGTAGCTCGACTTATGAGGGAAGTTGAACTATAGGAGGTTGCATGATTGATATTCGTGCTATGGACAAGATGGAGAAAAGATATTGAGGATCATTCTACAATTGAATCGTGTCGCACGAACCAAAAGCAGTGGGATCTCGTCTTAATCGCAAACATAATGTCGATTAATCGAAGGTAGCCTATTGCGATCCCAAAGTAAAGAAAATGACCCAAATGGTCATTTTCCATAGATTTGAAATTGGGAAGGTTATCAACTTTGAAAATCCGATGCTTACGGATACAAGACTTCATCGATCAAGGAAAGTCAAAATAAAATTGAAAAGAAGAAGAAATGAGGAGAGAAAGGAGGTGGTCTCGGATCCAACATTATTCATCAATAATATGACTGGTAACGGATTACAGAAGTCTCGTCGTCGACCAAAAAAGCAACGAAAATAACCAAAGATGGATAAACAGTCAAAAATAAAAAAGGAGAAGAGAAAAGTGGTCTCGGATCTATCGTTTTTCATCAATAATTTGACAGAAAAACAATAGAGGTCTCTCATCAACCAAAAAGAGGAAAAATAAATCCTCAATAGTAAATAAAAACTCAAATCTAATCTTAAAAAGATATATTAAAATAAATCTCTAAAATAGATAGATTAGGAAAAAAAATATGTATATAAATCTACTATAAAAATGTTTAGAAAAAATATTTACAAAATTAATTTCACTAATATATATAAATATATATATATATATATATATATATATATATATATATATATATATATATATATATATATATATATATATATATATATATATATATATATATATATATATATATATATATATATATATATATATATATATATATATATATATATATATATATATATATATATATATATATATATATATATATATATATATATATATATATACATATATATATACATATATACATATATATATATATATACATATATACATATATATATATATATATATATATATATATATATGTATATATATACATATATACATATATATATATATATATATATATATATATATATATATATATATATATATATATATATATATATACATACGTATATATATGTATATCTATATATATATATATATATATATATATATATATATATATATATATATATATATATATATATATATATATATATATATATATATATATATATATATATATATATATATATATATATATATATATATATATATATATGTATATATGTATATATATACATATATATATATATATATATATATATATATATGTATATATGTATATATATATGTATATATATGTATATATGTATATATATATGTATATATATATATATATATATATATATATATATATATATATATATATATATATATATATATATATATATATATATATATATATATATATATATATATATATATATATATATATATATATATATATATATGTATGTATATATATATATATATGTATATATATATATATATATATATATATATATATATATATATATATATATATATATATATATATATATATATATATATATATATATATATATATATATATATATATATATATATATATATATATATATATACATATATATATATATATACATACATATATATATATATATATATATATATATATATATATATATATATATATATATATATATATATATATATATATATATATATATATATATATATATAATATATATATTAACAACCATTAAAAGTATATTACAAAATATTTACAAATTAAAATGTATTAAGTTTAAAAGATAATTTAAAACAAGGGAGGCTGATAGTAAAACGGGCCCGAAGGTCCAGTCCTTCCTAAATCACACCAAGTCCCAAAAATTATAAAAAAGAAAAGAAGAATCAAACACAGCTGCTCAAAGAACCCAACTCCTGCGTGCATTTTTTAAATTTCTGATTCAAACTCGTGACCCATATTTCATCTCATCCTTTCTACTCGTTTTTTTGGTGTTGTGAGAGCTTTGTCTGTTGATGGTGTACGAATGGGTTAGGTGGTGATGTTCGGAGAATGATAGTGTAAGGATGGGTTTCGTTTGGTCGTCAATGATGTTTTGGAGGAAGAATAAGGTAAAGTGTTATGTTTGTTGTACATGGGTTTTCGTGGATTGTTGTTGGAGGTCTCGATTCATGGCAGAAGGAGAAGTAAAGGGTTTTGGAGTTTGGTTTTCTGTGTGGCTATGTGAGTGTTTTGGTTTTGTTGTTGAAGATTTGTTGATGGAGAAGAGGTTGAAGATTGTCGTTCATTGAAATGGGTTCTGAGTAGATTCGGAATGGGTTTACGAGTGGAGGTTTATTAATGGAGGTGGAGTTATTTGAGTTTCTCTGGATGTGATGAAGGTGATGAGTGGTTCGAAAGAAGGAAGAAGGAGGGGTTTCGAAGATGTTTGGGTAGTTTTGATGTTTGTGGGTTTTTAGAGGTGGTTTTCGAAGGTTGTTCAGAGGAGTTCTTCAATGTTGGTGAAGAAGAGTTGAAAGGGGTTGATGTTGTTCGCTGAGAAAGATGAAGGTGGATGGATGGTGTTTCGTTTGAAGATGAGATGAGCTGTTGATGATGAACAGAAGGAGGAAATTCGGCGATGAAGATGAAGGTTGGATAGAGAAGATTTGAGGGTTGTTAAAGGTTGTTTATGGGCTTTTGGAATGAGAATGACGATGTTAATGAACAGTTGATTGGGGGTTTGTGGCTGCGTTTAGGGTTTTCCCTAGAGGTAGAAGAAGAACAGTAAAATGGGTCTTAAATACCTGACACATGCTGCTAGTTGCCTGTACTAATTTGCTGAATTTGATTAATTAAATAAAACTGGTTTAAAGCATGCTGAAATATTAATCCTAATTAACTAACTAATAAATCCAAGACTAAGAAAGATGAATCCTAATAGATAATGCTAATCTAAGTCTAATTACTTAATCTAAACTAATAACATTCTAACTATTAATTCTAATTCTAATTAATTCTAGATATAAAATTATATTCTAGCTAATTTCTAAATATTCTAAAACTTAATTTATTTTAAAATGCTATATTCTATTTTAACCTAATTAAAAATCTAATAAAAATCTATTCTAAAAAACTATTTTCTAAAGCTAAAGTTCTAATAACTAAAATCTATGCTAATTAAAGTTCTAACTTAAATATTCTAAGTTCTAAAAACAAATTCTATTTCTAAATTAATAAAATCTATTAAAACTTAAATTCTAATAGAAGTCAAGACTTAAACAAATGAAAATACCTTACTAATCAATCACAAATGAAAATAACCTCAAGACTTAAACAAGTCACAAGACAAGAAAGAGAATAAAGAAGAATGAGAGATGAAGGAGAAGAAGCAACACCAAGTAAGCACTCATGGAAGTTCAACTCAAAAGGCAAAGCAAACACACAAGAAAGAATTGGTCTTAATCACACAAGGCACACATCAAAATCATGTCAAAGTGAAACAAGAATGCATACATATCAAACCACACTCAAATGTTAGAGGTTAAAACAAAGTGGCAAGACAAAGTGCCCGAACACATACGAGTGACTCAAAGTCCAACAATAGATATCACCAATCATCAAACAAGGCGGGATGAAGTCAAAATGAGATAAGAAACTAAGTAGGGCAGTAGCAACAACATATTTATCAAGGCAAGAATACATCCATGAACACACAAAGGAATCATCAAAGGTTGATCTCAAAACATGCCTCAAGAACAAACACAAACATCAAAGTCAATCCAAGATAGGAAACACTCAAGCATACACAATCAAACACCAATCCATCATGATTAGGAAAAAATCAAATAGGATGTATCATGTTCACATTTATATCCATAATCAAAATCAAGAAAGAGCAAACACAAATTGAAATACCAAAGTTAAGCAAACATAACTCAAGTTCCTCGTGTGAGAAGTATAAGGTCATTCAAGGCAAATGAAACAAAAGGGACATAAAATGGACCTCAACTCAATGAAACCAGCACCTAAGACATGTTGAGAAAAGCCAAGAAAGTTCATCACACACTCATTGAATCAACCAAGAACCAAATTCAAAAGATCATGGCAAGACATACACAAGTTCATAGTTAAAACAAATACACTTTAAGCTTCATTCAAAAATAGAAACAAGACCAAATAAATTCCAATTAAATGCTCAAACTTAAGTCATGTATGCTATGTATCATATGGCAAAGTGTCATAATAAGAATTGCAAGAGAGCATCATCAAATGAATCAAACAAGACAAAGCAAGCAATTAATCGAGCAAGAATCGTGGGTCAAATAAATCCAAATGAAAATCAAACAAAAGGTGATCATCAAGACATCAAACCAGCATCTAAACACCCTAAATGTATGTGCCTAAGTGTACGTGAAATATTGGATCAAGAGTCAAAAGGAATACCAAGAATTAGAGCCATGTTTCAAACTAGGTCAAATAGAATACACTACACAATTAGATCAAAATAAAATATTAAAATAAAATTAAAATTAAAATTAAAATAATGAAAAATAAGTTGACAAGTCAAAGCATCTGAAGGATTTTTTTTTTTTTGTATTTTTAGAATGGTTTTAGGTGTTGAAAATAAATTAAAATGAAAAAGAAAGAAAATAAAATAAATAAAAGAAAAGAAATGGGAGGGGTGAACTAGAAATTCCAGAATGAACTGATTCCTAGTTGAAACGCATTGGGCCAAAAAGACAAGGGGTGTGGGTAGCAAATGGTATAGGCCCATGAACCAAACGAAACCAGAAGCAAACAAGAACAGTCCACGCGTGAGATTCATTTATCCATGTCATCACCATGTCAGCAACACATACGCAAGTCAAAGATTTAACCTGAGACACATCAACAAACATGACTAGACACCGAAGCTAAGGCTCCGATCATCTTCTCCGGCCACCCTCACCAGAGTCGTCTGAAACTAACATCAAAACAAAACAAAACAAAAAGGGCATCATCTCACTCGCTTTTCAAAGTAGGTTCCAAAAATGGCCTCCATTTTCATTTAAAAACCCTCTTAAGCCATGAAATCAGGGCATGATAAAAAGATGCACAAACTGAAACTTCAAAGAATGAGAACAACACATACATAATCATGATTTATATCCACCCAACAACTCAAACATGTGAAAAACAAAACCAACGGACGTATGACATGAGAGCAAAAAGGAAAAGAATGTTACCCTAAAAATGTGAATCTGCAGCTTCAAGTCTTGCCTTAAACTTCTACCAAGCTTCCTCTTTTGCTTCCTTATGCTTTGTGGATGATGATGGTGATGAGGAGATGAAGATAAAAGCTTTGTGTGAAGAGATTCAAAAAAGTTGTTTTTTGAGAGAGGTGAGAGTGTTTTAGGGTGCTGATTCTGATCCAGATGATGGCTCTCTCCTCTATTAGGGTTTATGTATCTTATATATGGTGGTTGGAGTGGTTAAAGCAAGAGTAACTATGGTTAAACTTGTGTTTACTAATTTTTTGAGGAAATTTGAAATGGGGAGAGTGGCTCGGGTTAGCTCATGGTAGTGGGGATCTTTGGTGATTTTTTTTGGTGAGTGGTAGCAGCACAGAATGAGGGTGTAAGAATATGGTACAAAATGTGAGACAATACTTGTACAACCATTTCCTTTTTTGGAAAGAAAGTTTAAACCTTGTTCATGAAGTTAAATGCATGCTTAGTCACATGAGGAAATGTTTGGTGACATGATGCCTATGGATTGAGGAGCATAAGTTGCTGCAAGAAATGGTTCAGCATTGTGCCAAGAATTTCAACAAGATAATGCATAAACACCATGTCAAGGTAGCCTACTTTCAGCAAGTATAACTTAGTGAATCTTGGCTCAAATGGTGAGCTTTTGAAACTACATGAAAGTAGGAAGAATGGAGAACAAAATTTGATGTTGAAATCAACTTGAGATACATCTTGAATCATTTGAATCAATGAGAAATAATGGGTGGAAGTTATGTCCTCAAAACTGTCCAAACTAACTTAGAAAAATTCTAAGTTATTGGACCTTTTACATAATTGAAACCTCAACTTTGAATCCACATATCTTGCTGAGTTTTGATCCAATGAGAGAGTTATTGTAATGGATAGAAATATATAAGAATTCCCTTTAACTTTCATATTGTGGGAAAATTCATTTGAGATAAAAAAAAAACATAATGAAAGATTCCTTGGAAGTTTAGTCCAAAAATCTGCCTAGTCACTTGCCAAACTTGACATGTTTGAAACCCTAACTTGGGAGCATCATAACTTGAGTTGTACATATCAAATGGATATGACCTAGTAATTAAAAGAAAGCTTGGAGGATGCTCTACAACTCCTATGTTGTATGAAAATTCATTTGGAGCTTGTATCACCATGAAAGATGGGCTTGAAAGTAAGTACTTCAAGCTGAATTTCTATACATAGAAAAATTTCTATGTGGTGAAATGCCAAAATCTCCATTTTCTCAACTTTAGCTCAACATATCTCTCAAACTATGAGTCTTTTGGACATGCCCTCTTCCACAAATTTGTAGTTCATGATATCCTCTTTAATTTGATAGCAAGTTTTCCTTCATTGGATTAAAAATGATAAAATTATGGAAGTTGCAAGATGGCTAGATTAGGGTTTTCTACACTTAGAAAATTTTCCACATAAATCCTAATTTAGTCAAAGTCTTGATTTTATGTTTCTTATTGATTCTTCTTGTTTCAAACACATGAAATCACTTGAAAACACCTATCATGCTCTTGATTGAGCTTGAGATCCAAGATTTTGACCTAATTGAATCACAATTGACTTTTGTTAACTAGATGAAATCCTAGGACCATTTCCACTTACTAGGGCTCTTGCGATGGCTTGTGATGACACATAATCCATGTAGAGGACCCTCAAGGTGTGTGTTGAGATTTAGAATCAAGTCTTGCCCAAAGAACTAGCCACAAATCTCCTTTGAACCAAAACCCTAATCAGTTATCCATGAGATAGGAGGGGGAGAATCAATGTTTATGTTTTGGATTCAAGTAGCTGAGTGGCATACCTTGATGATGATGGAGACCATGTGGCTTGAGATTTCCACAAAGTTGAGCATGAACCCTTGATTGAGCTGTGAAGATGAAGCTCTTCTCTTGATTGTTGGATAAGATACCTTGATCCCCTGTCTAAGATTAATGCTATGTGAAAATGCCAATGCAAAATGATATGAAACATAAGCCAAGATATATAAGAAAAAGGATGGGTAAATTTTGGGGTGCTACACCTAGGGGTTGAATTAGGTCAAAACCCTAACTCCTGATTTTTTATAGATGCAACCCTTGGGGATATTTTGAACTTATGAATGGACTTATGAGGTTATTTTGAGCTTCTTGAAACATATATTTAAGTATTGGCTCATGCCCAGATGAAAAATTCTCTTTGGAAGTCTTGGCCGATCAAAACCCTAATTTGGTGACATTGATGGTCTTGAGGCCTGATTAACTTGGAATGATGCAATCTTGTGCTAAATTCTTGATGGGTAGGATCTCATGATCCTTCATGGATGTTTGAGAGGCTTGACAAGTTAAAGATCATGTCAATTCTTGATTGATCCTTTGCCTGAATGCTCTGAGAGGGCTCAAAACACTAATTTTTGGTTAAGGTGAATACTCAACAATCCTTGAAAATATTGGTGAGGTATTAAAATACATCCATATTATGATGATGATTGGAACAACGATGTGAAGTCTTGTGGTCAAAATTTAGGGTGTGACACTTAGACATTGAAGCAACCACTGATCTCCGAATCAAAATTCTTGAAGTATGTGGAGATTCAGCTTTGGTGATCTACCAAGTTAAGGGTGAATGGGAGACCCGTGACAAAAAGTTGATCTCATATTGTGCTTACATTATGGAGTTGATCAAATACTTTAATAAGGTCACTTTCTGACACGTCCCAAGGACTGAAAACCATATAGCTGATGCCTTGGCCATGCTAGCCTCGATGTGGAAAGTCAGATTCCTTACTGAAGCACCACTTATTTGGATTGAACGAAAGATCGAGCCTGCCTACTGCCAGTTAGTTTAAGAAAAAGATGATGGGAAACCATGGTTCCATGAAATCAAGAAATACCTGCAAAACCAGGAATATCCATCTAATGCTACAACTTTCGATAAGAAGACTCTGAAAACATCGGTATCCAAATTATTCCTTAGTAATGACGTGTTTTACAAAAGAAACCATAACATGGTTCTGGTTAGGTGTGTGGATAGACGCGAATCAGACATGTTGATCCAAGAAATTCACGAAGGATCATTTGGAACTCATGCCAATGGACATGCTATATCTAAAAAGATCTTGAGAGCTGGATATTACTGGTTAACCATGGAGTCTGATTGTATCTAATATGCCATAAAATGCCATAAATGCAAAATTTATACTAATAAGGTGCACGTGCCTCCAACATTGTTGAATGATCTATCATCGTCATGGCCTTTCTCCATGTGGGGAATTAACATGAATGGTACAATTGAGACTAAAGCTTCCAACAATCACCATTCCATCTTGGTTCAATTGACTACTTCACAAAATGGGTAAAAGTTGATTCCTATACCAACGTGACAAAACAAGTGGTTGCCCGCTTCATCAAAAAAGAGATTATATGTCGTTATAGGATCCAAAGCCGAATCATTATGGATAATGGGACCAAACTGAACAATAAAATCATGAAAGAGTTGTGTGAAAGTTTCAAGATCGAGCATTACAACTCTTCTTCTTATCATTCGAAAATGAATGGAGCTGCTAAAGACACAAATAAAAATATCAAGAAAATCCTGCAAAAGACAGTGAAAACTTACAAATGGCGGCTTCTCTTAGAATTTTATCTCTGAGGCACAAGATAATGGAACTCTTGGCCTTATCCACCATCTCGGTCTTCTGTACCTATGTAAGTCCTACAGGCATCATTGCTTCACTCTTCAAAGCATCGATACACTTCTCTTGAATTAAAATTGTTTGCATCTTAATTTTCCACAACCCGAAGTCGTTGTTACCGGAAAATTTCTCGATCTGCCATCTACTAACCATGGTGCTCACTTGTCAACGATATCTCTTTACTCCACGCTCACCGCACCACTTGTTGTAAATCTTGTTGTGAATTACGACAAAATTCAATATCAATTTGTAAGGCAAAGAATAATAGCAACCAAAATAAATGGTCTTCGACAATAATAATTCGAACACGGATAATATAACAGAATAAGGCAATAAGAAAACCGAAGGTTTGTTTACCCAATTCAATCAAACAATCTACTCTAGGGGAGAGAGCAGCTCTCTAATTCACTATACTCAGAAGGTTGTTACAAGAGATTACAGATGAGTTACAAGAAAATAGCCTTCGCCTTCAGGATCCCAAGAACAACCCTGAAGGCGCCCAAGAACAACCCTATTTTCTACCCAAGTGTTTCCCTACCTCTCCAACTTTCAATATATGAATCACTCAAACCCAAGGTGTAATCCAAGATTTTCTTTGTGCATAGCTAAAACTCTATGTTATACCTTTAAACCATTAGTCTCCCTTGTTGGTGAAAACTCTAAGATTGTCACACACCAAGCATATAAGAGATACATATTTATAATAGAAAATATCCAACAAACAAAGCCCAAAATCAAATGGATCCATGAACCGAATCGAAAAAGCCCGAAAACTCAAAAACATTATTCACCGTATGGACAACAATTTTCACCGTACGGCTAGCACAATTCACTAACCGGTTTTTTTTCTTTTCTCGACTTTTCATCCGGTTTTCTAAAACTTTCGATTTTCGTGGTAAATGCAATCTCCAAAATATGTTTTCTTTCTCTTCAACAACAAAGGTTTTAAGTCACATTTACAACAGTCTCCAC
This sequence comes from Lathyrus sativus, assembly GCA_963859935.3. Taxonomy (NCBI): domain Eukaryota; kingdom Viridiplantae; phylum Streptophyta; class Magnoliopsida; order Fabales; family Fabaceae; genus Lathyrus; species Lathyrus sativus. The sequence continues at coordinate 67,410,670 of OZ012739.1, read as the reverse complement.
GTTGACTTTAAATCGTGTTGATATCAATTTAACAATCAACAACATTGTTGTTCTCTACCAAGTTGAAACTTTAATCAATAACTTTGATCAAATTCAAGCAACCCTTGAATCTTGATCACGCAACTTGCATCCACTTGTTCCCAGTTACCCTTTTCTACCTAGGTAATTTAACAAGCCTACAAGTATGATTTTTCAACCACCCTTGACTCCACCTGTTTTCAAATACCTCCCTGAAGGTTTTTCTTCTTTTATTTTGTAGTCCTTCAGCCACATTACAAACACAATATCCAAGGCTAGCATAACCGTCCCTTTGAGATGCTACAATAATCCTCCTTACCTTATCATGAGTCAAATGTTAATCAGAGATCTCTGTAATTGTTCCTTCACTATTGCTAGCATCCATAGTAGGAAACTCCACCTCAAACTGAGTTTTCTCCGTTATAGTTTCTCCCAGGTTTCTCCCTTGGTTTTCACTATTGTTCTTCTGAAGAAATTCTCTACCAACCAAGTAAGTTGTTTTAGCCTCATTTATTTCCCAAAAACTCAATAACAACTCAGCGTTAACATGCATTTTATCCCTTGATTTATGCAAAATTCATTGTACTCCTCTGAAACTTTCTCAAGGCATTCATCACACCTTAAACTCAAATCACATAGCTCTTCCTTGTCATGAAAGCCTCCATTAGTTAACGATGAATGAATAATAACATTTGAACCTTCTAAATATATATACCACATACAAAACCCTTTAGCAATTATCAATTCATCATGTGAAATCTTCAACACTTTATGTTAAACTCTAGTACAATAGCCTAGATCATCAAACATACTTATAGATAACAAATTTTGCTTGAGTTCTGGAACATACCTCACATTGTGAATAAGAAGTTCGCAATCATTAAACATTTTAAATTTGATCGTACCAATACCACGAACCTTGCATGCCTTATTATTACCAAGGAAAACCACTCCACCTTGTACCATCTTCAAAACTTTAAAGTATTCTATTCTTGGACACATGTGATCAAAGCAACCTGAGTCAATGACCCAACTATCTTCAGTTTCCGAACTCGATGTTACTTATGATTCAGCATCCTCATAACTTTCCTCACCCAATGCAACTACAGCTTGAACAGAACCTTCACTGACCTTTCTTTCAGAACAATCCCTTTTAAAGTGACCGATTTTATGACAATTAAAACATTTTACCTTTGACTTATCAGACCTCTTTGATTTGGACATCTCTTTATGCTCAGCTCCTCCTCTTGTCACATTTAAGCCTTCACCACTATCTTCAATCTTAAAATCTTTCGACTTTGAAAATTCTTTGAATTTCACCGCCGTATGGACTTCATCTAAAGTAATAGTACCTTTCTTACCATAAAGAAGGAAATCCTTAAAGTGCTCAAAGGATCTGGGTAATGAACTCAACAGGAGCAAAGCATTGTCCTCATCATCAATCTTCACTTCAATATTCTCAAGATCATCGATAATTTTGTGAAATTCTATGAGCTGCTCAACTATGGATTTGTTCTCCACCGTTCAGAATGAATATAATTGTTGTTTCATATACAACCTGTGAGCCAAAGACTTTGTCATATACAATGATTCAAGTTTTGCCCACATAGCAACCGCAGTTTGCTCCCTGGAAACTTCTCTTAGAATTTTATCTCTGAGGCACAAGATAATGGCACTCTTGGCCTTATCCACCATCTCGGTCTTCTGTACCTATGTAAGTCCTACAGGCATCATTGCTTCACTCTTCAAAGCATCGATACACTTCTCTTGAATTAAAATTATTTGCATCTTAATTTTCCACAACCCGAAGTCGTTGTTACCGGAAAATTTCTCGATCTGCCATCTACTAACCATGGTGCTCAATTGTCAACAATATCTCTTTACTCCACGCTCACTGTACCACTTGTTGTAAATCTTGTTGTGAATTACGACAAAATTCAATATCAATTTGTGAGGCAAAGAATAATAGCAACCAAAATAAATGGTCTTCAACAATAATAATTCGTACACGGATAATATAACAGAATAAGCCAAGAAGAAACCGAAGGTTTGTTTACCCAATTATATCAAACAATCTACTCTGGGGGAGAGAGCAGCTCTCCAATTCACTATACTCAGAAGGTTGTTACAAGAGATTACAGATGAGTTACAAGAAAATAGCCTTCGCCTTCAGGATCCCAAGAACAACCCTGAAGGCGCCCAAGAACAACCCTATTTTCTACCCAAGTGTTTCCCTACCTCTCCAACTCTCAATATATGAATCACTCAAACCCAAGGTGTAATCCAAGATTTTCTTTGTGCATAGCTAAAACTCTATGTTATACCTTTAAACCATTGGTCTCCCTTGTTGGTGAAAACTCTAAGATTGTCACACACCAAGCATATAAGAGATACATATTTATAATAGAAAATATCCAACAAACAAAGCCCAAAATCAAATGGATCCATGGACCGAATCGAAAAAGCCCGAAAACTCAAAAACACTATTTACCGTATGGACAACAATATTCACTGTACGGATAGCACAATTCACTAACCGATTTTTTTCTTTTCTCGATTTTTCATCCGGTTTTCTAAAACTTTCTATTTTCGTGGTAAATGCAATCTCCAAAATATGTTTTCTTTCTCTTCAACAACAAAGGTTTTAAGGCACATTTACAACAATCTCCACCTTGAATTTAAACCGTGTTGATATCAATTTAACAATCAACAACATTGTTGTTCTCTACCAAGTTGAAACTTTAATCAATAACTTTGATCAAATTTAAGCAACCCTTGAATCTTGATCACACAACTTGCATCCACTTGTTCCCAGTTACCCTTTTTCTACCTAGGTAATTTAACAAGCCTACAAGTATGATTTTTCAACCACCCTTGACTCCACCTGTTTTCAAATACCTCCCTGAATGTTTTTCTTCTTTTATTTTGCATTCCTTCAGCCACATTTAAAACATAATATCCAAGGCTAGCATAATCGTCACTTTGAGATGCTACAATAACCCTCCTTACCTTATCATGAGTCAAATATTAATCAGAGATCTCTGTAACTGTTCCTTCACTATTGCTAGCACCCGTAGTAGGAAACTCCACCTCAAATTGAGTTTTCTCCATTATAGTTTCTCCCAGGTTTCTCCCTTGGTTTTCACTATTCTTCTTCTGAAGAAATTCTCTACCAACCAAGTAAGTTATTTTAGCCTCAATTATTTCCCAAAAACTCAATAACAACTCAACGTTATGATTTATGCAAAATTCATTGTACTCCTCTGAAACTTTCTCAAGGCATTCATCACACCTTAAACTCAAATCACATAGCTCTTCCTTGTCATGAAAGCCTCCATTAGTTAACGATGAATGAATAATAACATTTGAACCTTCTAAATATATAGACCACATACAAAACCCTTTAGCAATTATCAATTCATCATGTGAAATCTTCAACACTTTATGTTCAACTCTAGTACAATAGCCTAGATCATCAAACATACTTATAGATAACAAATTTCTCTTGAGTTCTGGAACATACCTCACATTGTGAATAAGAAGTTCACAATCATTAAACATTTTAAATTTGATCGTACCAATACCACGAACCTTGCATGCCTTATTATTACCAAGGAAAACCACTCCACCTTGTACCATCTTCAAAATTTTAAAGTATTCTATTCTTGGACACATGTGATCAAAGCAACCTGAGTCAATGACCCAACTATCTTCAGTTTCCGAACTCGATGTTACTTGTGATTCAGCATCCTCATAACTTTCCTCACCCAATGCAACTACAGCTTGAACAGAATCTTCACTGACCTTTCTTTTAGAATAATCCCTTTTAAAGTGACCGATTTTTTGACAATTAAAACATTTTACCTTTGACTTATCAGACCTCTTTGATTTGGACATCTCTTTATGCCTAGCTCCTCCTCTTGACACATTTAAGCTTTCACCACTATCTTCAATTTTAAAATCTTTCGACTTTGAAAATTCTTTGAATTTCACCGCCGTATGGACCTCATCTAAAGTAATAGTACCTTTCTTACCATAAAGAAGGAAATCCTTAAAGTGCTCAAAGAATCTGGGTAATGAACTCAACAGGAGCAAAACATTGTCCTCATCATCAATCTTCACTTCAATATTCTCAAGATCATCGATAATTTTGTGAAATTCTATGAGCTGCTCAACTATGGATTTGTTCTCCACCGTTCAGAATGAATAGAATTGTTGTTTCATATACAGCCTATGAGCCAAAGACTTTGTCATATACAATGATTCAAGTTCTGCCCACATAGCAACCGCAGTTTTCTCCCTGGCGACTTCTCTTAGAATTTTATCTCTGAGGCACAAGATAATGGCACTCTTGGCCTTATCCACCATCTCGATCTTATGTACCTATGTAAGTCCTACAGGCATCATTGCTTCACTCTTCAAAGCATCGATACACTTCTCTTGAATTAAAGTTGTTTGCATCTTAATATTCCACAACCCGAAGTCGTTGTTACCGGAAAATTTATCGATCTGCCATCTACTAACCATGATGCTCACTTGTCAATGATATCTCTTTACTCCACGCTCACCGCACCACTTGTTGTAAATCTGGTTGTGAATTACGACAAAATTCAATATCAATTTGTGAGGCAAAGAACAATAGCAACCAAAATAAATGGTCTTCAGCAATAATAATTCGTACATGGATAATATAACAGAATAAGGGAAGAAAAAACCGAAAGTTTGTTTACCCAATTCAATTAAACAATCTACTCTGAGGAAGATAGCAGCTCTCCAATTCACTATACTCAGAAGGTTGCTACAAGAGATTACAAATGAGTTACAAGAAAATAGCCTTCGCCTTCAGGATCCCAAGAACAACCCTGAAGGCGCCCAAGAACTGTAACACCCCCTTCTATACCCCCAAATAAATGCATATACAAATTTATCAGAGTGAAAATTTTAGAATAAGGTATAAAGGAAGAATGTCACAATTTCACCAATGAAACACTTTAACATTTGCTCCATAAAATATGTAACATTTTCATAGTTTTAGAAATCACATTTCAACCTTAAAATTTAAGCGGAAGATAAAATCATTTAATCATTTCCAAAATATTAATTCACATACACATAAGATATCCAGATTAATACATCATGTCAGGTAATTACAAGCCACATCAGCTGATACATCGCAATGTATCACAAAAGAATACTATACCAACCTAACTACCCGGTGTTACATAATCAGAGCAGTCCGACTCAAAAGAATGAAGATAACTTCACAAAAAAAACTCCAGCATCCTAATCTGCAATGCCTCGTAGACCATTATAAAACAGCAGAGGGGTGAGAAATATTACCATAATAATCAAAGCATAAGATTATATATATATATAGGTAATCATATAATTCAACTCGATATTCCTCACCACAATTCACCCTCTTAGTCATATATATTTACCACACATATATAGACAACATGAATATTCACAAAAGCATTCCCACATCATGCATACACTCACATTTCCATAATTTATCATTCATACATAAGCATCTCTTCATGCATATATTATATTCAATGTGACACAACAACTCAATGCAACTCATGCAATGCAGTACCGACTCTCGTTATCATTTTTCGGTTTTTACATTAAACCGGGTCCACTCTTCTAGACCGATAACCCGTTATCATTTTTCGGTTTTTGCATTAAACCGGGTCCACTCTTCTAGACCGATAACCCGTTATCATTTTTCGGTTTTTACATTAAACCGGGTCCACTCTTCTAGACCAATAACAACAAAGGCCCGTCCTCTAAGCCTTCAAACCCACTCTTCTAAGCTTGGGACAAGCCACTAGTTTCCACGAAACTAACAGACATTGCCTCTTGACTAAATGATGCATGTACAATCAACCACAACAAATGCACTTAAGACCGACATCTTAATCTCATGCATTCAAATAATTCATCTCTTCAAGAATTACACAATGATTGCACACACAACATATATCACAATAATCAAGGTATTCACATCACAATACCGATCATACAATTACAAGTTATGCACACATATTCGCAATGTTCTCATGCATACTCGTCACATAATTGTATACACATCAAGCATTCACAAGTTCATTAAATAATACACACATAATCACCTATTATGTTCACATGTATTTATACTTGATGCAATTAACATTCAAATCACAATTCTAGGATTCACGCCCGTAGGCTACCCACAGCACACATCATCACAATAGTACATGAACTACGCGATTAATCAAGCAATAAACCATAGTCGAACCACACAATCAACCTATGGATAAATCTCAAATAAAACATCAACCTGTCATACTCGCTACTCCTTCGCTAAGCGAACTCCTAGCGAGCATTCGCTACTTATTCGCCTGGCGAACGTGCTAGCGAATCTCAACAGAAGTTACTGACTTCATTCGCTACCTGCTCGCTACATCGAGCTTCCCAGCGAATCGTTCGCTATCTCTTCGCTACACTTTCGCTACCAGCGAACACACCAAAATCCATTCTGTCCAAGTCTGGGACCATTCGCTACTTGTTCGCTGAGCGAGTTCCTAGCGAGCATTCGCGACCTGCTCGCCTAGCGAACTGCTAGTGAGTGTCTGCGTATTTTGTTTTTCACTTACTGTTATCCAACTCAACCAACTCCAAAAACTCCAAATCTCACTAATCCAACTCCAATACTCTTAGTCTAACATTTCTAGACTATTCTACATCACCCATTTCAGATTTTAACCGATTAAATCCAACTTTGCCCTAAATGGAAAAGGATGGAAACTACCCCACAATCCAAACCCAACATACATAATAGTATACAATGATCAAATAGCAATGTTTCTCACCCTTACCTCGATTAATCGGAGCTTTGATGTTGGTTCTTGATGATTTTCCACTTTCCTCTTCTTCTCCTCCCTTTCTCTTCTTCTTCCCTCTTTCTCTTCTATTTTCTTTTCCTTACTATCTTTTCTCTTCTACTTTCCTTATATACTTCCTTATTTTCTTTCCTTCCCATTTCTCTCTCAATTCTCTATTAATTTCCAATTAATAAAAATTAATTTCCAACATTAGTAAAAATCCCACTAAATCAATTAATTACCATAATTAATTATTTAATGAAATTCGGGCTATTACAACCCTCCCCCACTTTAGGAATTTTCGTCCTCGAAAATGTTACCTGGTTCAAACAGTTCTGGATAAGACTCCCTCGTCTGGCTCTCAAGCTCTCAAGTAACATTTCCACCAGCCGGTCCTCCCCAAGCGACCTTCACTAAAGCAATCTCTTTACCTCGAAGCTGCTTCAATTTTCGATCCTCTATCCGCATAGGTGATGTCTCAACGGTCAGGTTATCTCTCACCTGCACATCATCTAATTGGACTACATGAGACGGATCCGCAATGTATTTCCTCAACTGAGATACATGGAATACGTCACGAAGATTAGCAAGCGACGGTGGTAAAGCCACACGATAGGCCACTTCTCCTATCCTCTGCAAAATCTGATAAGGACCAATGAAACGCGGCGACAACTTGCGCGACTTCAATGCCCTACCAACACCTGTCATCGGAGTGACTCGAAGAAACACATGATCTCCCTCTTGAAATTTAAGTGCCTTCCTCCTCTTGTCATAATAACTCTTCTAACGACTCTGAGCAACTCTCATCTTCTCTTGAATCATCTTGATCTTATCGGTAGTCTGTTGAACTAACTCGGGTCCAACAACAGAACTTTCTCCGGACTCAGACCAACACAATGGTGTCCTACATCGCCTACCATACAATGCCTCAAATGGTGCCATACCGATACTCGAATGAAAACTATTGTTGTAGGTAAACTCAATCAAAGGCAAGTAGCTATCCCAAGCTCCTCCTTTTTCCAATACACAAGCTCTCAAAAGATCTTCAAGTGACTGAATCGTCCTCTCCGTCTGACCATCTGTCTGAGGATGATAAGTTGAACTCAAACGCAACTTAGTACCCAAAGCACTCTGCAAGCTCTCCCAAAATCTCGAAGTGAACCTCAGATCTCTATCCGAAACAATACTCGACGGAATACCATGCAAACACACAATCCTCTCAATATACAATTTAGCCAACTTCTCCAACGGGTAATCCACACGCATAGGGATAAAGTGAGCAGATTTAGTCAATCTATCCACAATAACCCAAATAGCCTCAAAATTACTCGGCGTCCTCGGCAAACCCGATACAAAATCCATGGAGATACTATCCCATTTCCCCTCAGGAATAAACAACGGCTTCATCAAACCTGATGGCTTCTGATGCTCAATCTTTGACTTCTGGCAAGTCAAGCAAGAATACACAAATTCCGCAATCTCCTTCTTCATACTAGGCCACCAAAACACTTTCCTCAAATCCTGATACATCTTAGTAGCACCTGGATGAATACTCAATCCGCTACGATGTCCTTCCTCAAGGATACTCTTTTTAAGCTCAACAACATTCGGAACACAAACTCGATCCCGACATCTCATAATCCCATTTTCATCAATCCGAAAATCACCACCTTGGCCTTGGTTGATTAAAGTCAATCGATCAACTAAACTCAAATCCGATTTCTGTCCTTCTCGAATTTCATCCAAAATACCACTTGTAAGCTTTAACATACCCAATTTAAATCCAAAAGAAGTTCTCTCACATACTAAACTCAAATCCCGAAATTGCTTGACCAATTCCAACTCTTTCACCATCAACGCCGACATATGCAATGATTTCTGACTCAATGCATCCGCTACTACATTTGCTTTACCCGGATGGTAATTCAAACCAAAATCATAATCCTTCAATAACTCTAACCACCTTCTTTGCCTTGCATTCAATTCCTTTTGATCAAAGAGATACTTCAAACTCTTGTGGTCACTAAACACTTCAAACCTCGCACCAAACAGATAATGCCTCCAAAGTTTCAACACGAACACAACGGCGGCCAACTCTAAGTCATGCGTCGGATAATTCTTCTCATGCACTTTGAGTTTCCTCGAAGCATAAGCCACAACTTGATTATTCTGCATCAACACACCTCCTAAACCCATCAAAGAAGCATCACAATACACAACGAACGGTTCTTCCGGGTTTGGCAAAATCAAAACAGAGGCTGTCGTCAACCTTCGCTTAAGTTCTTGGAAACTCGCTTCACACTTGGCATCCCAAACAAAAGCTTGACCCTTCCTAGTCAACTGCGTCAACGGCAACGATAACTTAGCGAATCCTTCAATAAACTTCCGATAATAACCGGCTAAACCAAGGAAACTTCTAATCTCAAAAACTGACTTCGGAGTCTCCCATTGCGATACCGCTTCAACCTTCGACGGATCAACCGCAATACCATTACTCGAAATTACATGACCAAGGAAACTAACTTCCTTCAACCAAAACTCACACTTAGAAAGCTTTGCAAACAATTGTTTCTCTCTCAACACAGATAACACAATCTTCAGATGCTCGGCATGCTCTTCTTCGCTCTTCGAATAAACCAAGATGTCGTCGATAAACACAACCACAAACTTATCCAAATAAGGATGGAAAATCCTATTCATGTACTCCATAAATACACCTGGTGCATTAGTCACACCAAATGGCATCACAGAATACTCATAGTGTCCATACCTCGTTCTAAAAGCAGTCTTCTGAATATCCTCAGCTTTCACGCGAATCTGATGATACCCAGATCTCAAATCAATCTTGCTGAACACGCTTGCACCAACCAACTGATCCATCAGATCATCAATCCTCGGAAGTGGATACTTGTTCTTAATAGTCACCTTGTTCAACTGTCTGTAATCCACACAGAGCCTCATAGAACCCTCTTTCTTCTTAACCAACAACACCGGTGCACCCCACGGCGACACACTCGGACGAATAAACCTCTTTTCAAGCAAATCCTCAAGTTGACTCTTCAACTCTTTCAATTCTAATGCCGACATACGATAAGGAGCCATCGATATCAGACTAGTTCCAGGAATCAAATCTATTGAAAACTCCATTTCTCGCTCCGGTGGTAAATCCTTTATCTCTTCAGGGAAAACTTCCGGAAAATCTCTAACAATTGGTAAAGCACCAATCTCTTCACTTCCACCAATTCTCAAAGTTGCCATAAGCATAAATACCTTAGCTCCATCTTGCACTGATTCTTTCACTTGTTTCGCTGTCATAAACAAATCTCTTGCAACGTCCGATTCCGGAAAAATAACCGTCTTGTCAAAACAGTTAATATATACCCGGTTGAATTCCAACCAATTCATCCCAAGGATGACATCGAGTTGGTCTAGGTGAAGACACACTAAATCAATTCCAAAATCTTTACCGAAGATACTCAACAGACAATTCAAACAAACATACGGTGTAGTTACCGAACCCATAGCAGGGGTATCAATAACCATACCGCCACCAATCACAGACAACTCAAGATTCAACCTTCTAACACAATCCAAAGAAATAAAAGAATGCGTAGCTCCGGTATCAATTATAGCGATCAAAGGTGTACCATTAATGAAGCACGTACCTCAGATCAATCGATTGTCGCCAGCAGTCTCAGATCCAGATAGAGTGAACACTTTTCCACTCCCTTGATTCTTCTTAGGCTTATCACACTTGGTACTAATGTGTCCTTGCTCGCCACAGTTGTAGCAAGTCACACCGGTACCGCTTCTACACTCAAGAGCCTTGTGGCCTGGCTTGCCACACTTGAAACACTTCTGTTCAACACTTTTGCATTCGGGAGCATGATGTCCCGCTTCACCACAGTTGTAGCATCTAACCGGAGTAGAAACTCCCCCACTTGGCCTCTTGCCATAACCCATTCTCTGCTTCCCTTTGTCTGCAGGAGTCACATAAGGTTTTCCTCTAAATTGACCTTTCCCTTTCTTATCACTTAAACTCTTGTAGTGGCTAGACCGAGCCCTACTGTCTTCATCATAGATTCTGCTCTTGTTCACTAACTCAGAAAACCTCCTGATTTCCTGATATCCAATAGCTTGCCTAATCTCGGGTCTCAAACCGTTCATAAACTTGAGGCACTTAGACCTCTCGGCATTAGCAGTATTATAATGAGGACAAAATTTGATCAACTCTTCAAATCTTGCCGCATACTCCGCTACCGTCGAATCACCTTGCTTTAACTCAAGAAATTCAATCTCTTTCTTCCCTCTCACATCCTCTGGAAAATACTTCTCCAGAAAAGTCTCTCTGAACAGATCCCAAGTGATCACAATATCCTCTTCCTCAAATCTTTGGCGAGTATTACCCCACCAATCTTCAGCTTCTTCTTCGAGCATGTGAGTCCCAAACTGCACCTTTTGTACATCTGAGCAATTCATAACCCGAAAAATCTTCTCCACAGCTTTCAACCAAATCTGTGCTTTGTCAGGCTCATGGGTTCCGTTGAACATCGGGGGATTATTCCTTTGGAACCTTCCCAAAGCACGGAATCCATCTTCAACAACATTCCCCGCATTCACATTGGCCGGAGGATTCTTCCCAATCGCTCCCGCCAACCTTGTCAAAGCTTCTGCGATCGCTTCATCGTTCCTCCCTGCAACCATCTTACTAATTCCAACAACAGAACCACGTAAGAACGACCAATATTGATAATGCAACACACGCATATCAATAACACACAGGGAAAACACTCTAACAACTTGGCCGGACGGACCGACCTGCTCTGATACCACTATTGTAACACCCCCTTCTATACCCCCAAATAAATGCATATACAAATTTATCAGAGTGAAAATTTTAGAATAAGGTATAAAGGAAGAATGTCACAATTTCACCAATGAAACACTTTAACATTTGCTCCATAAAATATGTAACATTTTCATAGTTTTAGAAATCACATTTCAACCGTAAAATTTAAGCGGAAGATAAAATCATTTAATCATTTCCAAAATATTAATTCACATACACATAAGATATCCAGATTAATACATCATGTCAGGTAATTACAAGCCACATCAGCTGATACATCGCAATGTATCACAAAAGAATACTATACCAGCCTAACTACCCGGTGTTACATAATCAGAGCAGTCCGACTCAAAAGAATGAAGATAACTTCACAAAAAAAACTCCAACATCCTAATCTGCAATGCCTCGTAGACCATTATAAAACAGCAGAAGGGTGAGAAATATTACCATAATAATCAAAGCATAAGATTATATATATATATAGGTAATCATATAATTCAACTCCATATTCCTCACCACAATTCACCCTCTTAGTCATATGTATTTACCACACATATATAGACAACATGAATATTCACAAAAGCATTCCCACATCATGCATACACTCACATTTCCACAATTTATCATTCATACATAAGCATCTCTTCATGCATATATTATATTCAATGTGACACAACAACTCAATGCAACTCATGCAATGCGGTACCGACTCTCGTTATCATTTTTCGGTTTTTACATTAAACCGGGTCCGCTCTTCTAGACCGATAACCCGTTATCATTTTTCGGTTTTTACATTAAACCGGGTCCACTCTTCTAGACCGATAACCCGTTATCATTTTTCGGTTTTTGCATTAAACCGGGTCCACTCTTCTAGACCGATAACCCGTTATCATTTTTCGGTTTTTACATTAAACCGGGTCCACTCTTCTAGACCGATAACAACAAAGGCCCGTCCTCTAAGCCTTCAAATCCACTCTTCTAGGCTTGGGACAAGCCACTAGTTTCCACGAAACTAACAGACATTGCCTCTTGACTAAATGATGCATGTACAATCAACCACAACAAATGCACTTAAGACCGACATCTTAATCTCATGCGTTCAAATAATTCATCTCTTCAAGAATTACACAATGATTGCACACACAACATATATCACAACAATCAAGGTATTCACATCACAATACCGATCATACAATTACAAGTTATGCACACATATTCACAATGTTCTCATGCACACTCGTCACATAATTGTATACACATCAAGCATTCACAAGTTCATTAAATAATACACACATAATCACCTATTATGTTCACATGTATTTATACTTGATGCAATTAACATTCAAATCACAATTCTAGGATTCACGCCCGTAGGCTACCCACAACACACATCATCACAATAGTACATGAACTATGTGATTAATCAAGCAATAAACCATAGTCGAACCACACAATCAACCTATGGATAAATCTCAAATAAAACATCAACCTGTCATACTCGCTACTCCTTCGCTAAGCGAACTCCTAGCGAGCATTCGCTACTTGTTCGCCTGGCGAACGTGTTAGCGAATCTCAACAGAAGTTACTGACTTCATTCGCTACCTGCTCGCTACAGCGAGCTTCCCAGCGAATTGTTCGCTATCTCTTCGCTACACTTTCGCTACCAGCGAACACACCAAAATCCATTCTGTCCAAGTCTGGGACCATTCGCTACTTGTTCGCTGAGCGAGTTCCTAACGAGCATTCGCGACCTGCTCGCCTAGCGAACTGCTAGCGAGTGTCTGCGTATTTTGTTTTTCACTTACTGTAATCCAACTCAACCAACTCCAAAAACTCCAAATCTCACTAATCTAACTCCAATACTCTTAGTCTAACATTTCTAGACTATTCTACATCACCCATTTCAGATTTTAACCGATTAAATCGCAGTTCTACCGATTAAATCCAACTTTGCCCTAAATGGAAAAGGATGGAAACTACCCCACAATCCAAACCCAACATACATAATAGTATACAATGATCAAATAGCAATGTTTCTCACCCTTACCTCGATTAATCGGAGCTTTGATGTTGGTTCTTGATGATTTTCCACTTTCCTCTTCTTCTCCTCCCTTTCTCTTCTTCTTCCCTCTTTCTCTTCTATTTTCTTTTCCTTACTATCTTTTCTCTTCTACTTTCCTTATATACTTCCTTATTTTCTTTCCTTCCCATTTCTCTCTCAATTCTCTATTAATTTCCAATTAATAAAAATTAATTTCCAACATTAATAAAAATCCCACTAAATCAATTAATTACCATAATTAATTATTTAATGAAATTCGGGCTGTTACAAGAACAATCCTATTTTCTACCCAAGTGTTTCCCTACCTCTCCAACTCTCAATATATGAATCACTCAAACCCAAGGTGTAATCTAAGATTTTCTTTGTGCATAGCTAAAACTCTATGTTATACCTTTAAACCATTGGTCTCCCTTGTTGGTGAAAACTCTAAGATTGTCACACACCAAGCATATAATAGATACATATTTATAATAGCAAATACCCAACAAACAAAGCCCAAAATCACATGGATCCATGGACTGAATCGCAAAAAGTCCGAAAACGCGAAAACATTATTCATCGTACGGACAACACTATTCACCGTGCGGATAACACTCTTTATCGACCGATTTTTTTTTCTTTTCTCGACTTTTCGTCTGGCTTTCTAAAATTTCAAATTTTCGCGGTAAATGCAATTTCCAAATTATGTTTTTTTTCTCTTCATCAACAAAGGTTTTAAGGCACATTTACAATATATATATATATATATATATATATATATATATATATATATATATATATATATATATATATATATATATATATATATATATATATATATATATATATATATATATGTGTGTGTGTGTGTGTGTTATACATATAAAATCACTTATATTTTTTTATAGAGGTGAATGTGACAAAGTTTTGTATGGAAAACGAAGTGAGTACTATGTAACAACTAACAACTCACTTTAGAAGAGTGGTATCCATTTTTTTTAAAACCTATATATGAACAAAATATATTGTTTAATGTTACTTCCTCCTCCGTCTCAATAATTAACTTAAAAGATTTTCTACATATGAAAAAAAATTAAAAATAAAAATCATATATATTGAAAAAAGGTGTAAAAAAAAAGAATGGTGTCTTTATCAAAATACCCATTATCAAATATTAAAAATAGTGAATTTTAAAAAATATATTATAAATTAAATAAATAATCTATTTTTAAAAATTTACTTTTCTTATGACAAATGCATCATCACTCATTGCAGGGGAAAAAATACTACATATTCATTGTTAGGTTTCCTGCTCTCTTGCTTTAGTGCATATCGTGTTCTCTTGCTTTAGTCCCTGCCAGTGATTTACTCCTATGGTCAAAATGAAGGTTACTTCAGCGATTTACATTCATGGTGCAGACATTGAAAATTGAAATAAAATTATTTCTATTGTATAGATGACCATGCAAACACAACAGTCAATATAGTTTGGGCATTAAATGGCAAACATAGAAAATTATAGATGTTTGTTTGAGGTGATAGAGAAGACAGAGAAGTTGAAGAGAAAAATAGTTAGGAGAGAAGTAAGAAACTAATGCCTAAGTTTATGTTTGGTTTTCTAATACAAAATTATTTTTGAGTGAAGTCATTATCTAAAATTGATTTTGGTTGAAATTGAATTGAATTTAAAATGATTTAGATTTGGATAATTTTATTTAAAATTGAATTGATCCTTAAATTTTAATATAAAAATTATGTTTAAATTTAAAAATTACAAATTTTAATTTAAAATAAAATTAATTTTATAAAAGAATAAAAAACCTTGAAATCATTCTAAAATCAATTGTATAAATTTAGAATTATTTTTGCTTCTTCAAAAAATCAAATCAAATATTTAAACCCAAAGGTTATAGGTTCTACTTTGTTAAGATTTTGATTTTTAAAAGTTGATTACCAATAATGTGAATTGATTTTAATGGACATGCACTAGTTTTACAATGTAGTTAAATAAAAAATCTAACAGTTGCCATATCTTCAAAACAATTTTAAAATTTAAATGTAACTTGACCGGATACATATCGATAATAATTTGATAATTGTTTATTGATATAAAATTATTTTATAGTGACGGTAGCTTTTCTATTTTCTCATGTGAATTTATCATAATAAAGTAGTTGTTTAAAACATATTAGTGTATGAAACAACACTGAAACTTTTTATTTTTATTTTTTCTTATTTTCATCTTTAATAAGTTTAATATGTAAAGCCATGCATTGAAACTCAAAACATGTTAAAGTATGGTGTTAATCTTTTTAATAGAAATATATTGTGATCAGAACATGAGTTTATTATAGGTTTGGTAAAACGCACTCCGTCGGACATGTTTATTTTGTCTATAATTTATTGTAAAGTGGGTCAAAGTTTTAGATCTGCATCTTTTAATTTGTGTGTTTCGTCCTATTTTATTTTTTTCACAATTTTTTAAATATTATTTTTGTAATTTTTAGGCTTAAAGGTTCAATACCCGCGGTCCGCCCCGTTCCACCCTCACTTTTATTTAGGGTGAAGTAAGATTTTAAGTCCGCATCTTCAAATATATTTGCTGCTTTTGCAAAGCGAACCTAAATAGGGCAGTCATGTCTGTTTGTCACCCCTAGTTTATTATGCAAGGAAACATATATTTGTTGAGAATAATAAATTAAATTTGAGTTGGAGTTTCACATTGGTTATAAATGTGAAGATTTAAAAATTTATAAGTGAAAAAATTCACACATTTATTATCTTATAATTTTAGATAAATATATGGTATTTATCTCCCTTGTGTGTTGTTCTTAGACCAATGTTCATACTTCTCATCATAACCAAATAATAATTAGTGTACTAGCAAAAAAATGAATATATTTTTTCATTGAAGAAAAATTGAAAGTTTATTCTCTTTGATTATATGATAAACAATTTCAACTAAAATATAATTATCGCACAAACACATATTTATTTTTATTTGAATTCTCAATTTCAAATGAAAAGGAACAAAATTGATAAGAAAAAGTGAAGAAAAAAATAGTTAAAATTTTTATTAATGAGAAAAAAAAATTGAAATAAAAGATAACAACAATATAGAAACAAAACAAGTTATGAGGAAGTAAATACAAAAGAGAATTATGAGAGAGAGAAATTGAAGAGGGGATTAATAAAGATGATAACTTTGAGAGGATATAAGAAAACAAAATTAAACTTTAAAAAGAAAATGAAGAGAATATTTTTAATCGATTAATTAATAAGGTTAATATATAAGTACGTGCAATGTAATGTATTAGAAGATTTTAAATTTTATATTGTTTAGATATAGAAATTCTTAAGAGTTTATATAGAGTGACATTCATTATTTTACAAGTTAATTTTGTAAGGATGAGTTATGTTAAACTTTAATATGGTATTAGAGTCTATCGATTGGACTATGGACCGCCCATCGATAATATCCATGCACCAAGCCTCAAAGAGTGTTGGGCGTGAGAGGTGTATTAAAAAGATTCAAAGATCCACATTGTTTAGACATAGAGACTCTTAAAAATTTATATCGAGTGACACATCTCACCTTACAAACCGGTTTTGTAATGATGAGTTGAACCAAACTCTAATATAATGTGTATATAATAATTTCATTCGTAATGTCCATTTACATTGTTTTTGTTTTGACAATGATTTTCTTCGGTAAAAATAGTGGTTGATTGATAAGCTAATCGATAATTTATAGTTTATGATTCATAACTGATAATCAATAACTTATACTTCTTTTGTCCCAAATTATAAGTCACTTTGCTAAAATAAAATTATCTCAAATTATAAGTCATCTTTCATTCGCAATGCAATATTAGTGACATTTTTTTCAATATACCCTCAAGTATTTATTATTATTTATTCTTTCAACGTCTTATATTTCATATTATTTGTATTAATACGTAATTATTTTATTTTAAATTAAAATAAATTATAAATGATAAAAGTAAATTTAGTTAAAATAATAAAAATAAAAATAAAGAAAATATGATAAACTATAAACTATAAACTAAAAAAAAAATTATTTAATATATAAAAAATAAAAAAGTAAAATATAAGTTTGTGATGAAAATATTAATATTAAATAAATTTTTTTATTGTTATCTAAACGTATACTACCTCTGTTTTTTTATTATAAGTCATTCTGGGGAAAATTTTGTACATTATAAGTCATTTTATAATATCAATGAATTATTAATATTATTTTTTTTATTATACCCTTAAATATTTATTATTCTCTCTCTTTTCAATTATGTAAATTTGTCTTTTTAATGCCAATAATAAAAGACAATTTTGTAAAATCATTTATAATTTCTGTTTTTCGTACTACAATTATTATATATTTTTAATGCGGGTGAAAAGTCAAAAACAGTTTATACTCCTTCCGATTTTTTTTATAAAAAATATTTTATCTTTTTAGATTCATTAGATAATTAAGATATTTAATCTGTATTATATGTCAGATATATTAATTATTTAATCAATTTAAAAAGATGAAGTGTTTTTTATAAAAATAAGACCGAAAAAAAGTAATAAAAAACAAAGAGAGTATGCTATAATCTATAAGATAAGATAAGTTATAAACTAAACAAAATCTCATGTCAAACCGAACCAATATCTAGAGGTTTAGACATTCCATTAATGAGATGAGATCTTTAACTCATGAAAAAGCTTAAAGATTTATCTACACATTTTCTCTTTAGAATCAAGAGCGAAATATACTTTTTATTTTTATTTTTTAAATGTGAGAAAATAATTTGAAAATGGAAGACATGATTAACAAGAGTTAGCAAAATTATTGCATTCACTCGCACCATCAAAATTGCATTTAGTTTTTAATCGGTCCACCAAAGTATATCATTTAATAGTCATATTTAAGACATTTCAAAGTACAATATTTAGCCATTTATGGAGTAATAGAGTTGGCCCTCTATGAATTTGTAACTTTCCTTTTTAATTATTTACTCTAGCTCATTATTATAATTATGAGCTGAATTTATATCTTTTTATGACTTTTCTCTTGCTTTGTGCATGTATAAATAAATTAACTCACATACACATATTTTGATCGAGTAAAATGTAAGAGTTTATTCTACTTGAATCTCTAACTTATATATTTAGTGATCTTTTCATGACTCTTCTCTTGCTTTGTACATGTATAAATAAATTAACTCACATACACATATTTTGATTGAGTAAAATGAATTTTCTAATCATTTTTGTACATTACAAGAAATATTGTCTTTTGCCACGTGATTTAATGAAGTGAAAAATATGTGGCAAAAAATATACAGCTGCGACGTGTTTATCACGTTACTAACGTTTTTAATATTAAAATAATAAATGTAACATTAGCACATAGTGTGTCATATTTTTTTATAAAAAAATATTAGGGCGTAAAAATCACGTCACAACGTTTAAATTTAAAAGAATAATTAAAAGGGTCAGATATACTGAAGAGGAAATTTTAAATTTTTAAAATTTTGATTGTGACGTGAATATCACGTCGCAACAGTTTAAGAGGGAAAAACAATATGACGGTGAAGTGATGAGATACTGGGTATGCAGGTTGACTAACAAAAGGTTATGATCGTTGGAACTTTTACGACGTGAATATCACGTGACAAAGTCGCAACATGATTATTACTTTGCCACGTTATTATCATAGATTTTTAAAATTTTAACGTTAGATTTTGCGACGTGAAATTCACGTCGCTGACTGGATTATATAGAGGCACGTGTTATCTCTTTTTTCCTGGTCACATTTAATATTTTTTCGTGTTTGCTTTTTCTTTCTCTTTCTTTGTCTCTAATCATTCTCAATCTTCTTCTTCATCTCATACCAATCTTCTTCTTCATCTCATACCAAATTTTCTTTCCAATTTCTATTTGTTTCAAAGGTAATTTTTATTCTATGATTTTTCTTCAATTTTTGTTAGTAATTTTGTTTAATGTATAAGATTGAAGAATATTATGTTTTTTAATAATTTTTTTTTGAAGAATATATTTGATCAACAAGAAGATTGAAAAAGAGGTATTTTTGTTATTTAAAAAAAAAGTTGAGTTTGATATATTCATTGGGTTGTTGGTTGTTGTTTAAATATTATGTTTTTTTTTTGTAAAATATGTTATTAATATGTATATATTGTAAAACCAAAAATCATTTAATATATTTATTTAAAACAAAAATATAGTATTTTTTTTATTAAAACAGAATTATAAATAATTTATTTATTTTATTTTCAAAACATATTATATATATTAATATATAAATATTTATAAAGTTTTCATTTTAAATTTTAAATTATATATATATATATATATATATATATATATATATATATATATATATATATATATATATATATATATATATATATATATATATATATATATATATATATATATATATATATATATATATATATATATATATATATATATATATATATATATATATATATATATATATATATATATATATATTGTTCTGGCCTGGGTCCCGGCTTGGCCAGGCAGGCCCAACCCAATAATATTCTGCCAAGCTCAGTCCAGCTTGAGCCGCAGCCGTCGGGCACAGGGTCCCCGACGAGAGGTAATGTCCTTTCGCCGCGGGCAGAACCTGCCTCAGCTACGTCGAACACAAGGCTCCCCCATCGACCAAACACTTCCCTCTCCGCGGGCAGGACTACGTGTCCTTCACACGTTCTCCACGTGCCCCCCTCCGCGGGGACACGTCACCGACCAACTGCCCACCTCCGAAAGAGCATGTCAAACCCACTTTCCGGAGATCACGGGACAGTTGGACTAGGGCGACGACCACGTCCTGGTCTTCACTACGCCACGTAAGCCCTAGCAGTCACCTGGGTTGGGCCTGGCAATCCAGCCCAACACAAGTGACCGTTGGCCCAATGCTGGGGTCTCTCTATAAATACCCTCTTTCACAAGAGGGTCATGTAATTCACTTATTACCCCTTTTCTGTATTTGCACTCACTCTGCCCAATTCCTTACTTTGGCATCGGAGTGTCTTGCCAACATCGGTGAACATGTAGCAGTCCAACAGAGTGTGGCCCGCTGGTGATCTCTTTCTGATCAGATCAGATCAGTGGCGCCGTCTGTGGGAACCTAAAACTTCCCCGTTCCTCTGAGCAGCGAACCAAAGTTTTCACCAACATTCCGCGATCATGGCTAGCCCACACCACGACGATACCATTCACGACTTCATCCTCGCCCCTGCCGCGAACAGCGACAAGCAAACAGAGACGTCCCATCCCCTGGAGACCGACGAGAGAGACGGTCAGACTGCCTCCCCTTCATCCGCGGAAGCCGCACACCAGACTGTCCTCCGACCAAGGAGCCCAGCAGCGTTCCAGCCCATTCCTGTCCCGGCCGGAGCGGACCCGACTGTGGCCGCCCTCTTCACGTCCATCAACCAGACAAACCAACTGTTATTTCAACAGAACGCACGAATTGGCGCACTAGAGCACGAGGTCCCGCCAAGGTCCCCTCCGCGGGAAGACCAGAACAGGAACTCGAGGAGTCCCTCACCTTGCCCCAGGGACCGGCGACCTCGGATGGAGAGGCCCCAACCCGAAGTAGTGCGGGAGCGAACTAGGTCCCCCAACGAGATAAGTTCGGGAGAGACAGCAGACCAGAGTGGATCCCCCGACCAGACCTCCGCGGGTCGTACCCCCGGTCAGGAGGTCGAGGGCACGAAATCAGGCGCCTCCGCCAAATGGCCCGTCACCCCCTGGTCACCGACTCTCAGTGACAAAGACGACTACCGGACCCCTTTGTCCCGAGAGATCATGGCCGCCCCCATTCTCCACGGGATGGAGAAACCCCCGGCACTCTCGACGTACGACAGCACCTCCGACCCAAACGATCACCTGGAAGACATCGAGGCCATGCTCGACTACCGGAACGTTTACGGAGCTATCAAATGCAGGTTATTCCCGACAACGCTGAGGAAAAGTGCCATGACGTGGTACAAGAGCCTAGAGCAGGAGTCGGTCACGTCATGGAGGTCTTGAAGGACCTCTTTTCTAGACACTTCACAGCATCCCGACGCCACCCGAAGACGGAAGCCGCGCTGGGCGCCATAATCCAAGCTCCCGACGAGCCCCTCCGGAAGTATATCGAAAGATTCACACGGGAGGCAGTACAGGTAACGACATCAGACGAGATGAAGCGTTATTTAATGGAGCAAGTCCTGCGCCGAGACACCAAGTTCCACGAAGCCGTGGCCATACACCGACCAGCCTCCCTACAGGACTTCCTCGACAGAGCCGCACATTATATCCGGTTCGAGGAAACTCAAGCAGCCAACTCCGTCCGGGACACGCGTAACAGAGAGACCCCCCGCGGGCACCGAGAGGAAGGAGCCTCAAGCCACCGACGTGGAGGTGATCGCCGACGGGAGGATCGTCCCCGCGAGCAGTGTGGTCCAGTCGGCCGGTTCACGGAGTATACGGCCCTAGTCGCTTCCCGCGAGCGCATACTGGCCGAATGCACCAAGACGAAGTTTTTCCAGGGAGGTGCCTGCTTCCCCAGACCGACACCCCCCAAGCCCAACGTAGACAAATCGAAGTACTACCGTTTCTATAGGAGCCACGGGCACGTTATAGAAGATTGCATCCACCTCAAGGACGCTATCGAAATCCTGATCAAAGATGGCCACCTGAAGAGATACACCCGGGGAGGAGAAACCCCGAGGCAAGACGCTCTCGAGCCCAAGAGAGTAGAGGACCTCACCTCTTCAGACGGTGACAACGGCCTCCAGGTCGCCCTCTGCGTCAGCCGCCCTGAGGATTTGTTCGCTCACAGAGAATTTGGCCTCCCCGACGGACCTGATCTTCCCGACGAGCCGGTGCTCCCCACCAATCGATGGGAATATTTTTTGAGGGCCATGGTCATCTCCGGCGGATCCTCGAGGAACCTATTCGTAGGATCGGTAAAAAGAAAGTTCGAAGAACTCATCACCAGCAACTCTGGTAAAATGAGCACCCTCGACAAATTTCGCGGCCGATCCAACCCGATCACCTTCTACCTCGAGGAGCTTCCCGGGGGCTCCCCCTACTGATACGGGCACGGATGGCAAACTTCGATGTCAGACACATCCTGGTCGACGGAGGAAGCTCGGTGGACATCATGTACACCCACCTTTTCACGACCCTCCAACTCGACGAATCCAACCTGTCCCCCTACGTGGGCTCTGACCTCCAAGGGTTCAACGGGACAACGACGAGACTATGGGAGTACGTGGAGTTAAGGGTCACATTCAGGGAGAAGGAAACCGCCAGGGAGATCAATATCCGCTTCCTAGTCATCGAGTGCTCGTCCCTCTACAACTGTATCCTAGGCAGGACGACGATGGCAAAACTCACCACGGTGCCCTCCACCGTCCACCTAAAGATGAAATACTACACAAGATGAGGGGCCGTGGTAACCCTAAATGGCGACATCGAGGCTTCACGGAGATGCTTCGAGGCCGCGCTGAAAGGCCTAAGTACCATCGTCCTGGCAACTAAAAAAGCAGCCCCCACCATGACACAGAAGAGCGAACCTAAGGAACTCGTCGGCTCAGTGGACTTCGAGATCGTGACCCTCGGGGACGACGAGAATAGAACCGTGAAGATCGGAGCAGGACTCCCCGACCTAGCGAGGAAACAACTGAAGGCCTGCCTCCGCGAGAACGCTGATCTCTTCGCTTGGAGCGCCGCGGAAATGCCCAGACTCGACCCCGAGGTCGCCTGCCATCAACTGTCCATCAACCCGACCGTCAAGGCCGTAGTACAACGTAGGCGTAGACAGTCCCCCGAAAAGTCGTCGGCGGCTGAAAAAGCTGTAAAAGACCTCCTAGAGGCAAATTTTATTTCGGAATACCGATATTCAACCTGGCTGTCCAATGTTGTACTTGTTAAAAAGAATAATGGAAAATGGCGCATGTGTGTTGACTACACCGATCTCAACCGAGCATGTCCTAAGGACGCCTACCCCCTCCCTAACGTCGACAACTCGGCAGGCTTCAAACTCTTGTCCTTTATGAACACATACTCGGGATACAACCAGATCCCGATGGACGAGCGCGACAAACAAAACACGACCTTCATGACAGCGTCGGGCAACTATTACTACAATGTAATGCCCTTCGGCCTAAAGAACGTCGGCGCCACGTATCAACGGATGATGAACCAAGTCTTCCGGGGAGAGATCGACGACATGCTCGAGGTGTATATGGACGACATGATTGTCAAATCCTACACATAAGTCGACCACACGACCCATCTCAGAAAGGTCTTCGACACAGCAAGGAACTGCAGAATGCGCTTCAACC
The DNA here is from genome assembly GCA_963859935.3 of Lathyrus sativus. Lineage (NCBI taxonomy): Eukaryota > Viridiplantae > Streptophyta > Magnoliopsida > Fabales > Fabaceae > Lathyrus > Lathyrus sativus. Next base: position 67,386,499 of record OZ012739.1, on the reverse strand, counting down.
CGGAGAAATGCACCTTCGGGGTCCGCGCAGGAAAATTCCTTGGCTACTACTTAACCGAGTGTGGGATCGAGGCAAATTCGGACAAGTGCCACACATTTTCAGAAATCACCACACCCACCTTGAAGAATTCCATACAATCCCTCAACGACGTGCTCGCCTCACTTTCTCGATTCATCGCCAAGTCCACACAACACGCCCTCCCTTTCTTCAACTTGCTCAGAAAGGAAGCCACATTCGAATGGACAGAGGAATGCGAGCAAGCCCTCCATCACCTCAAACGCGTCCTGTCCGAACCACTAGTGCTGACATGACCCATAGCGGGAGAAACCCTATACCTATACCTAGTCGTGGCTAACGAGGTCGTCAGCGCCATCCTGATCAAGGAAACCCAAGAAGGGAAAAAACCAATCTACTTCACGAGTAAAGCCCTCCACGGTCCCGAAGTACGATACTAGCAGATCAAAAAAGTCGTTTTGGCCCTCATCACCGCCACACGCCGCCTCCGACATTACTTCTTGGCACACACCATTGTGCTACGAACCGACCAGCCCGTCAGGCAGCTCCTCGGCCACCCAGACATGGTTGGTCGAATGTTGAAATGGTCATTAGAGCTATCTGAGTTTGACATCGTCTACGAAGGAAGGAAGGCCCTCAAAGCCCAAACCCTGACCGACTTTGTCGCCGAGATGACCCCCTCTCCAGACCCTACCACGGGGAACCACAAGTGGACTATCTTCGTCGATGGCTCCTCAAACTCCACGGGCAGCGGAGCAAGCATCATCCTCGACAACGAAGAAGGCACCATCATATAAGTCTCTCTGATACTGGCCTTCCCGATGACGAACAACCAAGCCGAGTACGAGGCGTTCCTGGCCGGACTTCGCTTGGCATCAGACCTCGGGGCCAAAGAGATTAAGATCTACACGGATTCCCAGCTGGTCGCCTCACAAGTACAGGGAGAATATCAGGCGAAAAACGATAACCTCGCCGAATACCTGGCACTCATTACCGAAAAAATGCAAAGTTTTGACTCCGTGGAGGTTCAACACGTCCCACGCGAACAGAACACTCGAGCAGATATTCTCTCAAAACTAGCAAGCACCAAAAAGAGAGGCGGGCATAAGTCGGTCATCCAGGAGATCCTATCGCAGCCGAGCACGAAAAAGGCCGAAGTCCCGCTTGACGTCAACGCCATAGGAGATACCAACTGTTGGATGACACCGCTGCACGCCCACCTCAGCGCAGGCCGCCTCCCTGCCGACCCCAAAGAGGCCAACACGATCAAACGACACTCCTACTCGTACGTCCTTCTCGATGGCAAATTGTACCGCAGAGGCTTCGCGGTCCCACTCCTCAAATGCATCGACACCTCCCAGGCCACTACCGTTCTGGAGGAAATCCACGAGGGCTTCAACACGCAGAACCTCGGGGGACGATCCCTGGTAAGAAAAGCCTTACGAGCAGGATACTACTGACCATCGATGCAAGATGACGCGAGAGAGCACGTCAAGAAATGCGACAGATGCCAAAGACACGGGGACATGCACCTCGCCCCACCGAGCGAGCTCAAATTCCTCTCCTCCTCTTGGTTGTTCACCTGGTGGGGGATGGATATCCTCGGTCCCTTCACCTTAGGTTCCTATCAGAACAAGTACCTGATCGTGGGCGTCGACTACTTCACCAAATGGATTGAGGCCGAAGCCCTCTCCAAAATCACGGCCCACAACATACTCCGATTCTACAAAAGAAATATCCTTGCAAGATTCAAGGTCCCGCTCGCCATCGTAACCGACAAAGGCACGCAGTTCACCAACAAAAATTTCCGGGACTTCGTCACCAAACTCGGGACCAAGCACCACTTCACCTCGGTTGAGCACCCTCAGACGAACGGCTAAGCCGAATCTGCAAACAGGGTGATACTCAGAGGACTAAAGCGAAGACTAGGCAACACCAAGAGGGCGTGGGTCGAGGAGCTCCACAGCGTCCTATGGGCATACCGAACTACGCCTCACTCAACCATGGGGAAAACACCTTTCCGCCTCACATACGGAACCGAGGCGGTGATCCCGGTCGAGATACGAGAGCCATTCAGACGAACTGGGGCTCCCCTTGAGGCCAAGGACAATGACGACGCCCTCCGAGAGGAACTCGACCTAGTCGAGGAAATTCGGTCGGGGGCAGCTCTTCGAGAAACCCGGCTGAAACAGCAGGTAGCACTTCGTCACAACAGCAGAGTCCTGAAACGCGAGTTTCAGATCGGCGACTTAGTCTTGCAAAGAAACCAGAACGACTCCCACGAGGGTAAACTAGCCGCGAATTGGGAAGGCCCGTATCGTGTCCGTGACAAGACGGAGCACGGGGCCTATTACCTCAAAAACCTACACTGGGAACAACTAGCTCGACCATGGAACACCAGAAGTTGAAGCAGTACTACAGTTGAACACTACCCGCGACGCCCAGGCATCGCGACCACAGGGAGGCGACATGGTACCACTGCACCTCCTCGCGTCTTCTAGAGACGAACGAAAAAGCAAGCCTTGCCTTTGTGTGCGCAGGCAGAAGGCTCTGCTCGACGGAGAATCCCTTGATCGAGACTCCCCGTCGTTGTACCAGCATCGGCAGGACACCCAGCTCGCGATGGGACGTTCACGCCGCGGGGAGAAACTACCCCCGAGACGGCCAGGTAACAAAGCCGGCCAACCGACCAGTTCTCCTCACTACCGGAAACAATTATCGTCGAGCTACCACCCCGGACGGACCCAAAAGCATAATAAACACGCGTTTTAAACATACACATTTGTCTCGAGCCTACAAAAATGCAGAAATAAAACGAGCATAACAACATGCAAAAACAAAGCGCACACTTAGACAAATTTTCAAAAAATATCATTTAAAAGCGGGCACCAGCTCAGTAGTCAAAATTACATCACCAGTAAGGGCACGCAGGCCCGACAAAGAAAATAACAAAATACAAAGTGTTAGCACCCAGGCCAGGATACGCGGGCACGCAGGCCCAAAACTAATCTATGCTCCTTCTTCCTCCTCCACCTCGGGCTCGACGAGAGGGACAACGGGGCCGGCATCCTCGGCACTGGGGTCGACCACCCTGTTGCACCCCAAAATTTGCCCAACCTTTTCCTTCTTGTTTTCGCATTAGCATAACATCATCATAGCATTATCATAGCATTGCATTAGCATTTATGCAGGGGATCAAGTGTGATATACATCAAGAGAGGCCTATCTAGAGGTTTTATTCGAGCTTCAAGAATCACTAAAGTCACCAGGAAGTGGTTCATGCCCTTGAGAAGTTCAGATGCTTGTGTGGGGTTCATCCCCTGACTTAGAGGTCAACTGAAGATTATCAATGAGTTGGAAAACTATGATTACAGGTCATAAAATTATAGGTCAAGTTCAATACTTTGCATAACTCAAATGGACTTTTTTCCAACATGAAAGTTGCTCCGAATGGCGTCATTGGGTCAACTAAACCTCAAGGTTTTAATGGGTTAGCTCATGGTGGAAGTTTGATAAAAGTCACTTTGGTGAAAACATGTGAAAAGGCATAGTTTGGTATTTCTTCAAAATTTAATCAAATAAGTCCATGTTTGTACTTATTTTGAGTGGAAATCTCATTTTAAGAACAATGGCACTTTTACATTTTTCATTTGAAGCATTTTTTCATGACCTATTTCGAGATTTCTTACAATTCAAGTAACATAATGGATCTTGGGCTTGGGCTTAGAAACAAGGAACTATTGTGGGCCTTAAACCTTCCTTATGATGCAAGGAATATAAAAACTAAAAATCAAGGCAATTGACATTCTTCTTCCACCATTTTTCCATTTTCCCACACTTTCACATATTTGAATTTCCATTTTTTCAATCCTTTTTTCTCTCCTATTTTTTGTCCATTCTTTCATTGCAAATCAATTCCATATACTTTCTACAGTTGATTCCACCATTTTTTAGCCATTTTTGGTGCAAGAACAAGCTTATAGCAATTGGAAAAAGTGGTGTTCATGTCAAAATCGAATTCTGTTTTTCACATCAATTCAAGCATTTTCTTTGATCCTAATACCTCTACCAAGGATTATTGAAGGTTTCTACATAATTTTCCAAGAAAATTCGTGCCCCATTGAAGCTCTATAATCCATTTTTCGGAGGTAATGGAAATTCAAGTTTGCTCCATAATTATGAGTCTTTTCCATGCCATTTTTATAGCATTGCATTCCCCTGGAATAGTACATTGTTTCTGGTAAAGAAAGATCCATTTTTATGACATTTTTGTGTTCTTGGAAGTTTGAGATTCAAACACGGTTTTGAAGTTAGAGGCCTTTTCACTGGAAACTAAGGGTATATTTGAATTCCTCTCGAAAAATCCCACAAGTTTCATCCAAGAAATGTCAGATTTGGTTGAGAAACGAATGAGATATGTGCTCTTGAACATTTCCGGCCGTAGCCCTCCCGCCGGTGTCGTTACTGCTGCGTTTTCGGTCCAGGAAAATCAAAAGGAAGAAGACGATCTTGGCACCGTTAGATCGTGTCTTCCCCTTTGACCAGACTTCTCATCTCGCGGCCCAGGAAGCATCCACGTGCGCGGCCACGTCATTTCATTAATCCTAAGTGGCGCACCACCTCAGCCCAGGGAGCCTCATGACCCCAGTTCGAATCCCTCTGGCTGCAGTTTTGGCAATTTCACTCATTTTCTCTTGTTATATTAATTATATTGCATCTTCTTTCATTTTCCTTTTATTTTCTTGTTCATTTTAAATGCTTTAAAAATAGGAAAATTAGTCTTTTTGATCCCCATTTTTTTCTATGTAATCTTTAAGATGTTTAGAATTTTATAGAACTGGAACCGTATTTTTTCAATTTTTCGTCATTTTATTAGATTTTTTTACATTTTAGTTGTCAAAAAATAGTAACACTTGTGTTATGATCTTGTGAATTTTCTTTGACCCATCAATATATCATTTAAAGGCCTAACCTTTTGCAAGGATCTCATACACATATTGAGGTATTGTGATATATTTTTGTGGGAATTTTATTGTACCATTTTAATTGGTTTTGGATGCTTTCTTTAACATGCTCCATTTTAACCTTTCTTTTGGTATACATGACATAGTTTCAACTTGTTTGGCCATTTCTCTTTGGATATTTTTGTTGTATCTCTCACCCCTGGTTTGTGACTTGATGTAGGTAATTGGAGATTTTTATTTGAATTTTTTAGCACCTTTTGCTATTTTTCTTGTATTTTTGTATTCGGACTTGTAATTTGGACTTTCGAACGGACCTCGGTTTTATTTTGGCTCCAACGGCCTCGATTTGTTTGTGAGATGAACGCTAGGGTTCCTATTTCTCATTATAGACATTATATAGGATGTGTAGATCATTGATTGGCTGGTTTTATCATACATAATTGCCCATTAGGTTCCATATTTCCATGATAGCGCGTTATGATTCCAAATCGTAGTATACGTATGTCATTCGTAGGTTTTATTGCTTCGTATCTCTTTGTAATCGCTTGTGGCCAAGATTGTATGTTTAGAATAGGCCATTTTTCCATTCATTATGGTTTTGAGGTTGAGATGATTTCCTCCCTCACTTGCATCCCATGTTTACCTTTATGAATCCGTATTTCCTGTATGCTGTTTATTTCATCTGTTTTCTGTTGCTTCCTTTGCCTTTCCCTTAGGATCTCCATTCTTCCTTGTTCAAGGTAGAATGTGATAGACATTAGGCTTTGCAACCATGTATGACAACATTAGGGTAGTCTTCCCCTTTGCAAACTTCAACCTTAGGACGAACTTGGCATGATAACGTTAGGATTAAACTAGTCTCCCCGTAGTACCCCGAACTACGTTTGCTCTGATCTTTCATACTAGATGAAAGTACGTAGGCACGAGATGCGATATCTCGGCGAGCAACCTTCCCCCCTTTTACCCGTAGTTAGGTGAACTACGTTGACTCTGATTTCTCGTTCCAGACGGGAATACGTAGGCATAAAATGTGATACTTTGCCGAGTCACTTTTCTTTTCTTTTGTCCTTAAGCCCTTAGCGTAGATAGTATTAATCAACCCTTCGAGATAAATAACAAGCGTGGATCCCATCGAGTACGATGGACGTGAGGGGTGCTAATACCTTCCCCTTGTGTAACTAACTCCTGAATCTAAGTTTTGGTTGCGATGACCATTCCTTTTCCCTCTTTCGTTAGGTTTTCTCTGAGCGTTTCCTTTCCCTCCTTTGGGATAAATAACGCACGGTGGCGACTCTTCTGTTCTGTCGGCGCCGATTTTTGCAGTAGCGACACACCCGACCATCGATTATCTCATGGAAGGGCCTGATGCCATCCTCGACAAAGGCAACACCAGAGTTCACCACTTTGAGCTACGCGACAGCGCCATTGAAACCCGCGACAAAGGCGTCTAGACAATCACCTTCCAACACACGTATCCTAGTGAGCAGATCAGCCCGCGTAACCATCTGCCTATCCTCCTCGGTCTCATCATCAGCAGGATGAAGACCACCCTCCAGCTTCTCCACGCGAGCCTTCAGCGCCCGCACCTCCTCCTCAGCAGCCTTCAGTCTCTCCTCGGTGCTATCCCTTCTCTTGCGCTCACGGGAGACCTCCCCTTGTATTTTCTCCAGCTCCTCGGTTAGCTGAATCACCTTTCCCCGACTTAGCTCCAGGTCCTCGACAGCCTTATTCAGACGAGACTGCATGAAAGCAAGGTCCCCCTGCAGCTTGGACAGTTCGACGGCCGAGCAGCTTTCCTCGCTCAGAACTATCGTTCTAGTGAAGGTCTGCATCAGGGCAGCCAAGTCCTCAGTCAGGACCTGCCTCCGTGTAGCCCGATCCGCGCTTAGGACCGCCTTCGCCTCCCCGGAAGGAGTATCCAGGCTCCGGTCAATTCTCCTTTGAGTATCCAGGTGTTGTACCCCAAATTTTGACCCCTTAGATTCTCATTATCATTTTAGAAGCATGATCATGAATTATCTAACCCTAAATCAGTGCAAGTTCATTATTGTCAAGTTACAGATGAATCAGGGTTTTCGCACCGACAAATTCAAAACAACCAAGGAATGATCAACCAATGATTTGGGCCAATTCAATCATGGAATGAAATCAAAGATAATATCAAAGTCAAATGAGAAGTCAATTTGAAGAAATCAGTTCAGAATCAAAGACAGTGCAGTCGGGAGGTCCCGATTAGGGTTTTTAACTAGTGAAAAGTCAACTGTGGTTTGACTTTGATGTTGGAAGATGTTGTAATGGTGGGATTGAGGTCCATGGAGTTCATATAGCTTATTAAAGTCTATTCAAGAAGTTTCAAAGTCTCAGGAGGTCCAGAATGTCAACAGGCGACTCGGTAATCACCGATCGGTCGTACGGTTGACCGAAAAGTCAACTCTCCAAATTTTATGAATTGAACTTCAAGTTGTGAAACAAAGTTGTTCCTTATGTCATATTGGAGTTTCATATCAATTTTCATGATCATTGGATCAAGGATGAAGGAGTAATCGAGAAATCGGGAAATTAGGATTTTGAAAAGGGCTAAACCATAACTCATTAACCACACATCCAATTGAGTTGGTTCAAAGCTCATTTGGAAGCTCTTAACAAGTCCTACAAAAGTCCCTGACTGGTCCATGATCAGAAAATGCATAGATTTTGAGTTATGGTCAAATTCATTTCAAGAAGGGAAAAAGACTTAGGAAAATTTCACTTTTTAAGCTCATTTTTAGCAACTTTGGAGGGCTTTTTGGCCAAGTTACTTTGAGAAATTGAAACTCATGAAAACATGAATGTTTTAGAGCTATGTGAGGGCTTTCTAAATTGTACTAGAACATCTCAAGAGGAGTTATGAGCAGAAAGTTACATGTGTTCAAAGTTGAGGGTTTCACACTTTAGTCCCACATTGGCCAATTTTCAAGAATGACTTATTTCACTAATTTTGCCAAATTTTCTTGATCCAAATTGTTTTATGTGATTTATCAGATATGTGTAGCATGAAACAAGAGAAAATTGTGGAGGAATAGCCCAAAATCAAAGCTTGGACTTCATTGCCATACAAGTGGGCAAAGTTGCCAAGTTTGACAATTCCAACCATGAGGTGTAAAGTGAAGTTGCACCAGCCCTTCCCTATGGTTTCTATCCTGCTACAAACATCAAAAATCAGTGGGAAATGTTGACAAAATAGCCTTGTATCAGAACCAATGATGAAAACCCTCCCTTGAAGGTTTACTACAAAATATCACAAGTTTGCTTCATGATGAAGAAAGGTCCCTAGCAAGCACCTCAATCTCTTTTCCTATAAAAGGAGGGCTCATTCACCTCATTCCACACACAATTCATCTGATAAAAACCATATAGAAGCTCTGTCACCACAATTCTCTCATCTTGCTTCAAATTCTCAAAAACACCAAAATCCATGAAAACACCTAAAATGGTCATGAAGTGAAGATTGCTCAAATTCATTTCTATCATTTCCAACACCTCAAACACCCTCCACACAACTTCTAAATATCATATAGAAGGTGTATGATACTTTGAACCACCAAGAAACTTCAAAAATCAAAAAATCAAACTTCTACCTACCATACTTGGACCAAAAGCCAAAAAAATCACCAAAACTAGTCCTACGCACATTCTTGGCATTCTAACCACTCTAACACCTCACAAATGACATTTCTCAACTGTCCAAGCTGTTAGAAACCATTGGAAACCCCTATCTCTTCATTTGGCATCATAAGTGCATTGTTGCTTAAAGTTGAAGAAATGTTCAAAGGCAAAGAAGTGAAGAGGAAGTCTCTGGTTTTCTCAATTGTTTCAGCTTGTTCAAAAGGATCATCAAGAGATATGTAACTTGTCTCCATTGGCTTTTGTGTCATTTTTCATGATTTTGGCATTTTAAGCATTTTTGTTCATTTTTGAAGTTATGAGCACATCAAAGCACATCAAGCAACTCAATTACCATTTTTTGAATAAGTTGTTGTTTTACCAAAATCACATTTCAAGCACTTCATAATAGTCATTTAGAAGTTGTTAGCACCATCATTTGGTTTTAGAAGCAAGCTGTTTGAAAATTCACATTTTAAAAATACACATGTTCACAAAAGCACATTTTTGCAACTTACACAGCTTTTTTCATCACAACATGATATAGGTCCCATCTTTTGCATAAACTCTTTCCTTATCATTTATGTGGTGTGTGGACATGATCTCCATGATTTGAAATTGTTTAGAACTTGAGTTTCATAGCAAAATGCATCTCATTTCATCAACATACAACAACCATCGATTTTTTTATTACAGTAAGAATTTTCAAAAAGTACCACCACCATCATGTTCCTTGTTTAATTCTATCCCAGATGCATATAAATTTTATGTCGTTTCGATAAACGGTTAGGAAGTTACGCTAGAAAACATAAATTACTTTTATGTGTTGTTTTGCCCATCCTGGTGCACATTTTACCCTTATTAATTAAAGGGGTGGCTTATACAAACGGATGTATAGCCACCCCAGTGGCATGACCATGCGCCTTGTACCCTCTTGTCCTGAGTTCGACCCCTGAGGAGGGCAACTCTTTTATTCTTTTATGTTATTTTTCATGTAAACTTCAAAATTTCGTATCTCACTCGTTTTTTTAATCATTTTTCGCCCGTTCTTTTTTCATTGTGTTTGTATTAATGTCTACTTTCATGCCATGTTTTTATTTTTTATGTTTGAATATTTTATCATCAAGTTTGTTTATGTGCAAGTTGTGCGTGTTTTTGCGATCGTTTACGTAGTTGCAGATGAATGTTTATGTGGTTCTTCATAATATTTTCTTGCCTTTCATTTGAATCCATGTCCATACATGTTAGTCAACATGCTAGGATTTATTTCTCGGTGGTTACCATTTTTCATCTGTTAATTTTTGTCAAGTGCGAACTGTTGTCACAGTATCGATTATTTCATCTGTTAAACTATTATCCTCATGTGCTTATCCTCATCATTTATTTATTTGATTGACATCATGAATATATTCCCATCTCATCTTGTTAGCTTGTTAGCTTTTTCTTTTCTTTTTCCCCAAGCGACGGAACTCGTTAGTTCTCGTCCAAGTCGTCTCCCCCGTTTTCCCTCCAAAGGAAGGTCTGTTACTTGACCCTCAATGTCAAGAATATTTCATTTACCCCTCCCTTGACTTTGTTAAGTCATCTTTAACCTTAGTTTAGAGCCATTAGACTTTGCTTTAAGTCTAAGAAACCTACCCGTATTAGGAGCGTTCTTCAACTAGAACCCTAGGAAAGAGTTCGTCAACTCTGTGTGAGAATCATCGTCATGATTTCTTGCTTTTCCCTTTTATAACTTAGATTAGGGAGTTTTGTAAAACTCCACACAAACATTGTCATGTTTGTTCCCCTTGAACCTTGATCGTCATCAAGTGTTCTTTTCTCTTGTGAGGTGAACTACGATTGCTCTGATTCTATCCTAGTCAGGATACGTAGGCAGAAGATGCGATGTCTTTGCGAGCAAACTTAGTGTATATAATTTTAGGTTTCAACTCATATCTTTCCCCAATCCACAGTACATATTTCACACTTAGCAAGCAATCAAACAAAAGTTTCCTGTAGAGTACTACAGATATTTAGGGTGCTAATCCCTTCCCTAGATATAACTAACCCCCGATCCCCGAATCTCTTAAGCATTGTCGTTACATCGTGAAAAAGGTTTTTCTTTCTTTAGACCTTTCCCTTGGATAAAATAAAGTCCGGTTGTAAAAGAATTAAGATTCAAGTTAATCAATAGCTTGATATCCAATTTTCACCGCAACAGAAATGGCGAATTCACTGGGGAGATTGCTTACTTGCTTTTATTTTGAGGGTTCAACCTATTTTGTTTGACTAATTGCTATTTGTGAATACTTGTATATATATCTGTGCACTGTTGGCTTGGGGGACTTGAAGTGGTAAGACAGCACTACACCCGTGCTCGAGCGTACTTGTGATAGGAAGGTGATATATTCAAGAAGGCTTATAGGGAGTAGATTCCCGACCAAGCTGACTTGAGAAAATCACCGCTCAGTGGAGGCCCTTTTGAGAGTTAGTATTGTTGATCGAGTATTCGTGAAAGTAGTGCTACTTTCTACATAGGTGCCCATGACACTGAGGACCTTTAGATACCTTTTTCCCCACTTTGGCCTTATTAGGATGTAGTGCGATGACTATGAGGGAGTAATTCCAAAATATTTGATACGCGATACTACACTCGGACGAGATTCTCTTGAGAATATTATCGACTACTGAGTATTCGGGAAATTGATAATATCCGAAAAATGGATCGAGGACTCTGGGAACTCTTTTAGAACCTTGTTCTACAGCAAAGAAAAGCCCTAATACACACCTTTTGGGATGGGTAGACCTCGACTCCTCTTTCATTATCCAAACCCAAAACCTTGTCTGTGAATCTGTGAATATGTGATTACCTGTGTTTATGCATTCATGCATCCATAAACATCATGTCATAAAAGTTTTATGGAACTGTCGCACCTCGAAAAATCACGGAGACATTTCAGAGAAACGACCCTCGTGCGAAAGGCGCGGAAATGCGGTTCGAAAGAGTCGCCACCGAACTTTATTTTCCCGAATAAACGGGAGAGGAAAATATCGAGAAAACCTCTTAAAGCGAAAGGATAGGAACAGTGTTGTCACAACCAAGTTCCGGGTTCGGGAGTCGGTTACGTGAGGGGAAGGTATTAGCACCCCTCACGTCCGTCGTACTCGATGGGAACCTCTTAAGGTAATTGTGGGGAGTGTTGTTTAGGTTTACTTGCTTTCTTCTCGTTGCTAAGGCGAATTGGTAGGGTAAAAGGTTAAAGACGCAAAGGAGAGATGGATGGTTAAAGGATAGGGTGCTCGCCAAGGATTGGGGCCCTTGTGCCTATGTTGCTCATTCGGACGAGAATGAGAAATCAGAGCGTCGTAGTTCGACTACGGGAAAGGTTGGGAAAGTATGGACGGAATAATGGAGGAAGATAAAAGTGTGCTCGCCAAGATCATCTCAATCTTGTGCCTACGTATCTTACATTCGAACGAGAATGAAGAATCAGAGCAGTCGTAGTTCGTGGAGACGACCACGAAAATATGAAGCTTGAATTGGGTTTGAAGTTGAGTTTGAAGCGAAAGAGTGACTGACAAGCAACCCAAGAGCGTGTCTCGAGAGCTTGTCACTCAAGAATCCAAGGAATGCAAGATCCCAAGAACTCAGTTCTTTCGGAGATTGGGTTGAAAAGAGTTGGGCGTTTTGAAATCGAAAAAAGAATTAATAACTATTCAAGAGCGCGCCTCGAGAGTTACTCGTTCAAATATTCAAAGAATGCCAGATTCT